>PVIU01000483.1:0-305066 GCA_004026605.1 Ondatra zibethicus | reverse complement strand
TACCAACCTGTTTAACTATCATCACCTCCATCTCAGTAAACTGGGAACCTAGGCTTCCTAAAATAAAGAACAGGAGAGAGAACTGGGGTGGAAAGTTATTTATTTATTTATTAAATTTTGCCCTTCTCCTGTGATAAGTAGATCCACAGCTAAGCCACTAAGATTGCTAAACTGACACAGAGTAGTGGGTGTCTTTGGGGCCCATACTGTTCCAGTGTGAACTGGTAGAGTGTCAAGAGAAAAGCTTCACTGTTCTCCTAATCATTTACTCTTTTTTTTTTTAATGTGCATTGGTGTTTTGCCTACCAATATGTGTGTGAGAATTCGGATCCCCTGAAAGAATTGGAGTTATAAGCAGTTATGGGTTGCCATGTGAGTGCTGGGAATTGAACTTGGGTCCTCTAGAAGAGAAGCCAGTGCTCTTAACTGCTGAGCCAACTCTCCAGCCCATTAATCATTGACTTTTTAAAAAAGATCATTCGGTCCATATAGTTGCTATTGCCAAGCTTAAAGAAATTTTCATTTGATTATATTAGAGAAGTCAACTTTTGGATTCAAGAAAGTCTACTTTTCATGTCACCTTGTTAATCTTTTCAAATATATGATGTGCTGATGGGCTTAGGAAGTAAGTATTCTTTATGTTTAATAATATTGTTTCCTTCAATTAGAACAGACTTAGCCCATGAAGAGAGGGAGAGATGGGGGCACAGTGTAAAGATTTATTGAGGAAGAGGACCAAGAGGGTCTGGCTTAGTCCTTGTTGGCTTCTTTCTTTATGACAGCCAGTTTGTGGCCCCACCCCCTCCACCACCATCCTCCCCTTCCTCCCTTCTCACTGTGTAGCCTTCCACCCTCTTGTTGAACTTGCATCCTCTGCTGATCTAGTGTGAGAAGCCCACACCTCCAGGGTCATGTCCCATATGAAGTTGATCTCTCTGCTGATGGTCCCAGAAGCTCACTGCTGTGCCTGGCCCTGCTCACGCTTGTTGTCACCTCAGACCTATGAGGGCCTATGACCATGGTATCTGAGACCGACCCATGAAATATCTTGAATTTTTCTCATCACTTAAGAGCTGTATAAAAGCTATATTAAAGGGGACATACAGTAAAAAGGTAACCATAAGAATGATAGAGTTGGGGCTGGAGAGATGGCTCAGCAGTTAAGAGCACTGGCTGCTCTTCCAGAGGTCCTGAGTTCGCTTCCCAGCAACCACACGGTGGATCACAACCATTTGCAATGAGATCTGGTGCCCTCTTCTAGCCTGCAGGCATACATGGAGGCAGAACACTGTATACATAATAAATAAAAAATGTTTAAAAAAAATGGTAAAGTTTCCCATCATTACTGCAGTCTACCTAGGTTTTCTCCCCTGGAGGCAAGTAATGTTTGTAATCATTCCTCAATTTTAAAACATGTTCTTTTTGGTTTTTTGTTTGTTTGTTTGTTTGTTTTTTGAGACAAGGTTTCTCTGTGTAATAGCTCTGGCTGTCCTAGAACTTGCTCTGTAGACCAGGCTGGCCTCAAACTCACAGAGATCCGCCTGCCTCTGCCTTTGGAGTGCTAAGATTAAAAGTGTGCGCCACCCACCCCCACACACAAAATAGTTAAAAAAGATTCAATTCTAACTGGAGGAAAAAGACTATCTAGATCATTCCAGGCAGTCCCTGCACTGCAGAACTCGGATGTACATTTAGGTTCACATTTCTCACATCAAGCACGTGTCGGCTTGGAGCACAGAACACATCTATACAGACTTCAAGAACGTTGGATGACATCTCCAACTGTATTGACAATTAAGTATCCTGAGCAACTGAATATTTCTCTCGTGCTGTACATTTCTCAAGACCTTTTGAGATTTTATATTTTGATTATTTAGGATGCTTAAAATTTCACTTGGTATATCCCCTGAGTGACAGTGCTAATCTTAGTTTTGAAGATGTTACATATGAGGATGACACTATGCCCCTTCAGTAATTGTTATTGTCACGACCGTTAGCTTACCTGGGACCCCTACCTCATTTGAACTCAGTTGTCCAGCTGCAGAGGCAAAGGGCAGGACTAAGTCCAGGGGAATGAATGAGGAGACAGATGGCAGGTTCAGACGGGCAGAGGGCATTCAAGAAGGCAGTGTCAACAGTGGAGAACAAACTGAGCTGAAGCCCTCAGGACAGTTGGGAATTGTAGGTCAGTCTTTGATGTATACGCTGAGAGGTCAGGTGACAGGTCAGGAGGGTTATTATTTCACCCTCATTGTGCTAGGTGTCCACCTTTTAATGGGAGTTACACCGTTTCCTTCGCTTGGTTGTGTCCAATAAAAATAAAATGTGTGCACCACCACTGCCCAGCTTAAAAAATAATGTTCTTTATTGATCTAATAAAGAATAGCTCTTTTCACTAACTCAGAACAGTATAGAACTTTTCCACCAAAATTCATAATTCTGTATTGTGGGCAAGAGTGATGAGACTGAATGAAACTTTTCTGACTTTGGGTGGGAAAAGACACCTCCTGAGTTACAGCCTCATACAGAGGGCTCAGTGAAAGCTGCTGCTTCTAGAGCGACACTGTTTTGTCAGGCCAGGCTAGTTAGGGGCAGTGCAGAGAGAGGATGTGGCTTCTCTTACCGAAAAAAAAATGCTGAATACATGTGTCTCTGTGTACAATTTCGCAGGAAGGAGTTTTAAACATAAAAGTTGGGCCAGTAGGGTTGCTCAGTGGATTTAAGGTATTTGTGCAAAGGCTGGGCATCTTAAGTTTGATCTCCAAACACTGTGAGATGGTGGGACAGAACTAACCTCTACACATGTATCATAGAACACATATATCTGTATGTATGTGCATACAGACAAACACATACACAATTAATATCTGACGTAAGAGAGTTGACAAAAGCTAACCTTGTTTTTACCTGCTTATGAAACTCAGATTCATCATTTTTAAATTAATTTTATGTTTTCTATTTCATTTGCAACTTAGGCTTTCTTGTAACTATTTTTGGAAGTGCCTGTGAGTCCCTCTGCAGACCCCAAAGGTGACAGTGAGATAAGGCCTCAGTCTTGGCAGCAGCAGCTCTTTGTGTATCTGTGGTGCCTGGTCCCAGGGACAGCAAATAGCTCCTGAGCTTGGCACCCTTTGTGCATCTGTGGTGCCCTGGTCCCACGGACGGCAAATAGCTCCTGAGCTTGGCACCCTTGGCACTACTGTTTCAACTAAATTATCCTTCTGGTTGCAAATGAAGCTCTTAAAGATGTATTCTTCCTGCATTTGATCGTTGCAAGAAATGATTTAAGTCTGAGGTATGTTTTTGGCATTTAAAATCTGTGGTTCTGTAGACAAAGAATTTGCCAATCTCACATGCCTCTGTGTACATTGTTAGAAGCTGAGAGCTCCACTTGCTCCTGGTCCAGCCTGTGTAGATCTGCCTGCCAACAGAGGGATCCATGGCCCTCTCTTTTTCTCCATCACACTGCTGACTCTTTAGTTCTCCGCTGGCATGCCTTCATTAACTGTGCTTCTTTCTCCCACCAGTAATCTATAAAACCAGCCTGCTGCATCTCCAGCCGCGGCAGATGACCATTTATCTCCCAGAAGTTAGGAAGATCTCCATGGACTATATTAATCTACCTGTCTTCAACCCAAATGTTTTCAGTGAAGATGAGGATGATTTACCAGGTATGTCACATACATGGACTTGTCTGTTACGGCCCCTCTCTTTGTATATCATGCAAGGGGGTAGAGTCATTGAGTCTGGTTGTTGGCACAGTTTGAAAAGCTTAGGAGACATGGTGTACCTGAGAGGAAAGCCACAGTACGTGCTTTTTGGCAGAAGGGAAACTTGCAGAGCATGGACAGTTGAGGTAGTAGTGACGTGTGGCATTCACAGAGCACTTCTCATACAGTATTGTCATTCCTTGCTTTCTGCTGCTCATATAAAAACCATGACCAAAAGCAACTTGTGGGGGAAAGGGTTAGTTCAGCTCACAGGGAATTCAGGACAGGAACTCAAAGCAGGGACCTAGAGGCTGAAACTTAAACTAGAAGCGCTATGTAAAATCAGAACTAAACTCTGTCTCAGTGGTCTCGCCTAGCCTCCACCCTTTTTATCCCTGCTTAAAGAGCTTCTCTAGAGGCCTGTAGTGCACACAGGTTCCAGCTCCTGAAGCCTGCCCTATATCCAGGACTCAGAGCCTTTGCATTTGAACACCCTTTCCACCGTGCAGTGTATCTCCTAACTCCTAGAGGCCTGGCTTGAGTTAGAGATAAGCTGTGGGCTTTGAGATTTGGTTACTGTAGTGGGGAATTCTTAAAGGGTTCTGTTTTGTTTACAGATCAGAATGTTTTCTACTGGCTGCTAGAGAGTTGTCTCTAACTGTTCTCAGTTGTTCAAGGGCACTTGAGAAAACTCCCCCCCCCCTTTTTAAGTACAGCCACTTATAATTTTGTAGAAACAAAATCTTCCAACATCAATACCCACCCTTTGGTGAATGAACTTCGGGCACTGAAGCTTGACACATGCTCTGCTATTTCAGAATCTCCAGTTTAGATGCAGCATATGCTTTCCCTTGGACAGCCTCTCTGTTCTCCTAAATGCTGTAAGCAACTTTTTTTGCATTCAGTTGCTGAAGTGGCTGCCATTGCTGTATGTAGTCCTCAGTTGAGAGGATGGAGCTACCGAGACTCTTTACTGGAGAGGGAAATACCTGAAGTCATTGCTCCTTGGAGACCAAAGGAGATCTCAAAGAGAGATCAACAAAGGAATGATAGGAAGCTTGAGGTGGGACTCAGATTCCTGCAACCAGAGGATAAGCTGTCTTAGTGGAGGCCCCAAGACCAGGCCTAACCTTTGAAATTTTGGTGGCTGTAGTCTACTGTTTGTGTGCAAAGTCAGCCAACCTATATAGTGAGCCTGTTAGATCCTGCTTGCTGCTCAATTATTTGTTGCTATGCAGCATTAACACCAGGTTCCAGGCTCTGGGCCTGTGACAGTGTACTCTGAGGAAGAGGCACAGCCAAGTCCCTGGGCTGAGAGGAGCAAAACTGGAGTTAGTCCCACTGCCAACAAGGGCACAGACTGGTTCTGAGCACCTGCCCACAGTCGCTGTTGACTTCATGATACACAAAGTGACCACTGAATAGTGAATGAAATGGCCACATGTTTGTATTTGGTTGGCTGTACCTTAAATCCTGTTGGAAATGCTAAAAAGCAGTAAATAGGAAAAAGTCATTCAGTGAATACACATATTTCTAGGGAATTCTTTTCTTTGGTTTTTCCACTTTATTTTATATAGGCATTTTATGAGTATAACCATTAAAGAGTTCTTTATGTATGATGGTAGTATTCAGGCATGTGGTACCAATTTCAGAATGTTCAGACGTGTTCATTGAGATGTTCTGACAATGCCTCAGCCCACACTGAGCAGGCAGGCTATGTTGCAGACTCCCTGGTTGGCGATGTGTCCTTCCAGAAATGTTAGGGAAGCTTTGTATAGCCTTGTTGTCTCCCAGCAAGGGCCTCTCAGTCTTAATAGTTGCATTTTGCTTGCAAAAGATCAGATAAGTCCAGGCATGCTGCTTATTCTGACCAAATTCCACAGCATTGTTTTGCAACCAATTCTTTTTTTCTGATTTTCTTCCAGTTACTGGATCATCAGGTGTCCCTGAGAACAACCCCCCTTGTACTGTGAACATCCCCATTGCACCAATCCACAGCTCAGCTCAAGCTCTGTCCCCCACACAGAGCATAGGGCTGGTACAGTCCCTGCTGGCTAATCAAAATGTGCAGCTGGATGTCTTGACCAATCAGACAACAGCTGTAGGGGCAGTAGAGCATGCAGGTGATGCTACCACCCAATACCCAGTTTCCAGTCGGTACACCAATCCTGGACAGGTGATTTTTGGAGGTGTAGAAATGGGCCGCATCATTCAGAACCCTCCTCAATTGCCTTTGCCGCCACCTCCACCACCGCTACCACCGCAGGGGCCTCTGCAGCTGTCTGTGGTGGACCATGGAGATCGAGACCATGAGCACCTGCAGAAGTCAGCCAAGTCCCTGCGACCAGTGCTTCAGCTGGCAGCCGAGGGGGATGCAGTGGTTTTCAGTGCCCCCCAGGAGGTCCAGGTGGCAAAGATGAATCCCCCACCCCCATACCCAGGAACGATCCCTGCTGCTCCCACCACAGCAGCACCCCCACCTCCTCTGCCACCACCACAGCCCCCAGTGGATGTGTGTCTGAAGAAAGGTGACTTCTCCCTCTGCTCTCCGGCAGCACATTACCAGCCTCCCCTAGGCTATGAGAGGATCACCACCTTTGACAGCAGTGGCAATGTGGAAGAGGTATGTCGGCCTCGCACTCGGGTGCTCTGTTCCCAGAATACCTACACTCTTCCTGGCCCAGGTAGTTCTGCCACCTTGAGACTCACAGCCACTGAGAAGAAGGTTCTCCAGCCCTGCACCAGTGCCACTCTGAACCGCCTGACTGTCCCTCGATACTCCATCCCCACAGGGGATCCACCTCCATACCCTGAAATTGCTAGTCAGCTGGCTCAGGGACGGAGTGCCACTCAAAGACTGGACAGTAGTCTCATCCATGCCACCTTACGCAGGAACAACCGTGAGGTTGCACTTAAGATGGCCCAGCTGGCTGACAGCTCCCGTGCCCCACTGCAGCCCCTGGTCAAGCCTAAGGGTGGCCCTAGTGGGGCAGTGGCTCAGCTCCCAGCAAGGCCTCCTCCTGCCCTGTATACCTGCAGCCAGTGCAGTGGAGCTGGGTCTAGCTCACAGCCAAGTGCAGCCCTGGCCCATGCTATCAGCACCTCCCCACTAGCCTCTCAGTCCTCCTACAACCTTCTGAGCCCTCCAGACACCTCCCGTGACCGTACTGACTATGTCAACTCAGCCTTCACAGAGGACGAGGCCCTGTCTCAGCACTGTCAGCTGGAGAAGCCTCTGAGGCATCCCCCACTTCCTGAAGCTACTGTCACAGTGAAGCGGCCTCCCCCTTACCAGTGGGACCCTGTGCTGGGTGAGGATGTTTGGGTTCCTCAGGAAAGGACAGCACAACCTACAGTGCCCAACCCCTTAAAACTGTCCCCCCTGATGCTAGGGCAAGGCCAGCATCTGGATGTAGCTCGAGTGCCCTTTGTGTCTCCCAAGTCTCCATCCAGCCCTACTGCCACCTTCCAGACAGGCTATGGCATGGGAGTGCCATATCCAGGCAGCTATAACAACCCCTCTTTGCCTGGAGTACAAGCTCCATGCTCCCCTAAAGATGCCCTGTCCCCAGCACAGTTTGCACAACAGGAGTCTGCTCTCGTACTTCAGCCAGCATACCCACCCAGTCTTTCCTATTGCACCTTGCCCCCCACATACCCAGGAAGCAGCACATGCTCCAGTTTACAGCTGCCACCTATCGCCTTGCACCCTTGGAGTTCCTATAGCACCTGCCCACCCATGCAAAATCCCCAGGGCACTCTCCCCTCCAAACCCCACTTAGTGGTGGAAAAGCCTCTTGTGTCCCCACCACCTGCAGAGCTCCAAAGCCACATGGGCACAGAGGTGATGGTAGAGACTGCGGACAATTTCCAAGAAGTCCTCTCTCTGACAGAAAGCCCTGTCCCCCAGAGAACAGAAAAATTTGGAAAGAAGAACCGGAAGCGCCTGGATAGCCGAGCAGAGGAAGGAAATGTTCAGGCCATCACTGAGGGCAAAGTCAAAAAGGATGCTAGGGCTTTGAGTGACTTTAATTCTCTCATCTCCAGCCCTCGCCTGGGGAGAGAGAAGAAGAAAGTGAAAAGTCAGAAAGACCAACTGAAATCCAAGAAGTTGAACAAGACAAACGAATTCCAGGACAGCTCAGAGAGTGAGCCCGAGCTGTTCATTAGCGGGGATGAGCTGATGAACCAAAGCCAGGGCAGCAAGAAGGGGTGGAAGAGCAAGAGGAGCCTGCGTACAGCTAGTGAGCTGGAGGAATTCAAGTGCCGCAAAGCCAGTGAGAAGGAAGATGGGCGACTAGGCAGTCAAGGCTTCGTGTATGTGATGGCCAACAAACAGCCTCTGTGGAATGAAGCCACACAGGTGTACCAGCTGGATTTTGGAGGAAGGGTGACCCAGGAATCTGCCAAGAACTTCCAGATCGAGCTGGAGGGGCGGCAGGTAAGGAGACTAGCCACTGAACAAGTGGGCCAATGCTGTGGACTGGAGGAACAAGCCCTTAAAAAGCCAGGCAGGAAGCAGGAAACATCTCATGAATCTCAGGTGGAGCTAGTTGGTTCAAGTTCTAATTCTCAGAGAACCTTCTGATGTACTTTAAAACTAAGTGATGGATATACCATTAGTCAGATGATTGCATGAGATTAGAAAGAAAACCCACCCATCCCCTCACCACCCGCTCTTCATTCAGTTGCAGGTATCTTCTAGAGTTTGGGATTTTCTGGTATTTTACATCATTATATTTTAAAAGAGCATATACTTTTATTTATTAATATTTCTATTTTAGCCATCATATTTTGCTTTCCTCCTGTGTAACTCTTTAGTAGTTTGTGCTACCTGCTTCCCGCGGGAGCTGGAGAACCTAGTTACCTCTTCCCTGCTTTTTCATTTTGTGGCTTTGCTTCCCCAAGAAAATGCAATTTGGATAGATACAATATATACAGTACCCCTTCTCAACTGTTCATTACCAGCTGCGGAGGAATATTATTTTCTTAACCCATCTCCTCTACCTCATATGTGCACATGAGAACTATCCCCACTTTCCAGTTTAAGCAGTAGGCATTGGTGACTGCATTATGTCAGTAAGTGATTCATGACTGAGCCTTGTATGAGTTTTTCCTAAATGTTTTAATTGCCTAGTTATTGTTTGATTATTTCTGTTTATTGCTAATTCATCTTCCAGTTCTCTAATAGAAGGCAAGTTTCCTCTTAGTAGAGATCAGGACCATAGAAGACAAATCGTATTTCTTAGAACACGGATGGCCTCTGTAACCCTGCCACCTCATTTCACCTCTTGACCATCCTGAGAAGTCCGTCCATTTTAAAATTTCATTTTTACTTAATTAACTTACCAAATATTTTTACTGTCTGCTGTGTCCCTGGAAGTTTCTAAGCCAAGAATTGGCAGACTGCCCCATGGATCTGCTTAACTCCTTTCCTGTGTTTGTAAATAAAGTTTTACTGAAACACAGTTCTTACTTCTCAAGTCTGCAACTACCTTTATTTAACACAAGCAAAGTTGAGTGGTTCTACAGAGTATATTAACTACAGGCCTAAAATGTTTATCAGTACTTTATAGGAAGCTTGCCAATGTTTATTCTGAGTGAAATTAAGAGTATTGAGAGACATGGAAGTAACTGTTCTCATGCGTCTTTCACAAAAGGGAGAAAGACCACAAAGAGATGCCTGTGCCTTGTGCTGTGATGCAGTAGTCTCAGGTCCTGAGGCTACAGGAAGTGGCAGGGTCACAAGCTGAGCAGGGCAAGGAGGAACATGGTGGAAAGGAGGTTGTGGTAATTTAGAAAAGTGGCCAGGGAAGCCTTCCCTGAGATGGAGAACTTGGACAAAGCTGGCACATCTCTGGTCTCTCTGAATGTGAAGCTTCCTTTTGTCTGCCATGGAGAACCCACTTTATCTCACCTGTAGCCCTTACGTCATCACCACAACCCTCTGTCCCCTGTCCTATAAATCTGTAGTTAGATCTAGAAGCCCCTCAGATTCAGTTACGTGGGTTTCTAGAACTCTCATGAACGATGCTCTCTGCTCCCCTCGGAGTTGGTACATCTGACTGTTTGCTCAGTTTCTCTTCCTTTCTTGTGTTTGCTTTCTTCACTTCTTCCCTAGGTGATGCAGTTTGGACGGATTGATGGTAATGCATACATTCTAGACTTCCAGTACCCCTTCTCAGCTGTGCAGGCTTTTGCTGTTGCCCTGGCCAATGTGACTCAGCGCCTAAAATGAAGAGACAGATGCAGAGGGAGACATGCCAGGAGCCTTTGGAGGAAGATGTGCTGCTACTACCCAGGAGGACCGGAGACAGCAACAGTAAAAGAATCCAGCCGGCCAGGAGGGTGCTGATGTTTAGGCGTGGTCAATTGTCCATTTATCCTTTATTGTCCCTCCTTTCTCCTTTTGATAGAGTAGTATTTGGAAGCCAAGAACGTGAGGTATCTTGTGTTCCTGAAGGCAGTTTAGCTTGGCTATAGAATGTTTTACTGATTTACTTTTAGGTAACTAGGACGAAGGCCTTTGGAAAGAAGACATTGCTTTGAGCCTGCTCTTCTTTTAGGCATAGTGAGTATGTGTTAGTGTTCATTCTTCATGTTATCTGGACTCTGTTACCCTTCCAACATTATCACTAGTGCAAAAATATGTTTTTTTTTTTCAACATAACCAAAACTCTGGAAGTTCAGCTTCTCTTTTGGGGGAGGACAAAACTTAATTCACACATATGTGCTGCTTACTAGAAGGTACCTACACGAATGAAGGACACATATGCAAATGACTTGTGCTCTGCTGATGTAAACCAAGGTAAACGGGTGCTGTCACTAATGTGAGTGTGATTTGGTAGGCAGTCTGAGGCGACAGACTGCCTGTGGAGACAGACCTACAGCACTCTGTAGACACCTGGATGAGTTTGTGCAAGGACTGTTCTCTCCCAAGGATACTGGTGGAAACCCCACTAGTTTCTTTTCTTTAAAGTCAGAATCCCATCTGACTTTGGGAGAAGGTAAGAGACATCAGGCTGAGGCAGAGCTGATAAATATAAATTCACATTCACCAGACTGGTCCATCACCACACACCTCCACTTGTTAAGAAACAGCCTTTGTTCTCCCTACTCCTTTGTTTGTTTTAATCTGGAATATTTTACTGTAAACATCTTTCTCTTTAGATCTCATTGCTCTGTCTTTTCTAAAGTATGAATGGGATTTGATTTGAAACTACACCATTCCTTCCCTTGACCACATTAAAGTTCAGCTGATTTGAATGCTTTCCTTCAGTTATAAGTGTGATCAAAAATATTTGTGCATTTCCCAGGATATTAAAAGATAAGGATGTGGTCAGATCTTTGGGGAAAGCCCCACAGTATTCTCTAAGGGAAAAAAAGAACTATCTTTGGGTGTAAAAGACAAACCACTGGGAAAACCTTGTTAAGACTATCAGACTTAGGTAGTTGGATGTCTATATGCCATTCCTTCGGCCTATAGTATTTTTGCCCAGTTTCTTCTTGTTGTGGGAATACACCTTGGGCAAATATCCAAACTTTATTATAAGAGCCAGTTTGTGCTGTAGCTTTTACCTATGATGTTGTTCATTTCCAGAGCACAAGAACTGCCCGTTGGCCTTGACTTCCTAAGTGTGGGTTTTATTTGAAAACTGACAAGTGGAAGATGCTACAGGAAACTTTTCACTTAAACATTGTTTTGTGTTTATTTTTTCTTGTGTTTTGTTTAAGAATTAGAAAAGAAACTGTTTGATTTCTTTATCTGAGCAAAATTAAATTACTCATCATTCTTTCAAAATTCCAAAGAAATACTAACAAGGACATCTCCCAGCTGATACTGGAGTTTTCCATTTTATAATTTAAAATATGGGAGCTGATTCTTTGGTGGGTCAGTTGTCCCAGGAAGCGTGAATAGTGTATTGGGAATGACTGTGTTGGTTTACGTCAGTTTTTGTAGCTTGCTAAGGTGTTCCCGTGCTATCATTAGTTGTGCAATATGGTTGTAGCCTCTCAGTTTATGGAATAATTTAAATGCAATTCCTTTGTTTTGTTGTCTAAGAGATAGTTATTTATCTTGCTCTTTATAATATTCTTGGAAACTATTTTGTTACTATGTATTGGTGATTTATGCCCGTTATTATTTATTTAGAAAAATAGTACCTTTGTAATGACTTATTTGGTGGCAATATATTTTGCTGCAAAAAATAAAGAATATGACAGAAGATGGTTTTTGCTGGATAATTTGTAACTTTCTTGAAAATTGGGAAAAAATCCTATTAATCCCTTAAAAAGTAAATTCACTCCATCAGTATTGTTTATATGCAAAATAGGCTATTTCTTTGAGATAGCATACCCTAAGGTAGTATTTCTCCTTATTTTGAAAATTTTGGTTAGCAGTAAAAAGTGATAGGACACAAGGAAGGGCTAGACCTCTTACATAAAAATAGCAAAAGAGGGACCTTAATCATCAATCTTCAATTTTGTTTTTAGTTCAAGCTGGCTTTTTGCAAAAACTGTAAAAGTTATACTTTATAACTTTGCTAAATAAGATTGAGTATGGAGGAAATCATATCTAAAAGATATTTTCCATCCATGGAGATGCCTGCTTCCTGTCTTGAATGATGCTTGACCTGTGAGTTGCAGAATAGAACCGGGAGCTCCTGCCACCCACTAGACTCCTTTCCCAGGCTAAGGAGGAGTGAGTCTTAGGTACCACATGTGCAGTAGGCTGCTGGCAGCAGCAATCGTGACACAGTGTCACTTAAGATAATGGCTTCTTTTAAAAGTTGCTTCATACAGTCAACATAATTTGATTAAATTCTCCTCAAGCTAAGACTTTAAGTAACAGAATTCTAGGCACTTCATGGTTACTAATAGCAATTTGTGAACGTCACAATGTCTCATTGGCTCCCTAAATTAAAAAACAGTCAACTACGTAGAGACTTATAGAAAAACAGTATATTAATAAACAAAATGGGTGTTAGGTTTGTCTGGCTCTGACCTCATCAAAACAGAGGTCATGAATGTTTATACAGTTACCCATTTGAATCTATATTCTGAGAAAAACTGGACCTATAAAGCTAGAACTACTCAGAGTTCTAATGGACACAGAAAGCAAAAGCTTTTGCAAGTTGGTATTTTTCATCCACAGCCCGTTCCTTTATGTAATGTGTATTCTGTAATCAAAGGTCAGGGGGCCAAGGTCGGATTGCTCTGTCACGGGTGAAGAGTGAATTTGGCTGGGGATGTCTGACCTCTGTTTGTCCATCTCTTACTTGAAAACTCATTCTTGCTCCGTAGCCTAAGTCAGCAGCTCATCTTCCCCTTCATGAAATTGAAAAATATGTTTCAAAACATGGCCTTTTTGTAAAAAAATAAAGTTCTTTTTTTTTTGAGTCAGCGCTGTCTACTTGAACAGAAACCAGCATATCTTTGAAAGTTCACCCCTAAAATGTATTTGGAATCATGTTTAGTCTCCTAAAATTATAGAAGCACCAAATCCAAGTACAGTGGAAGTCCCTGCAAGTCCCTATGAGTGTGCTCTCTTTAGTGGGCACATGTGTCTTAAATTGAGAGCGGGCTCAGAGTGTCATTCGTGGTTTGCTTCCTGTAGAGCATTCATGTGGAAGAGTCTTTTTCCTAATTCAGAAGACTTTCTGAGAAAGGCATCTGTGGGGAGGAAACTCCTACTGTCCCTGTGTGGGCTGTGGATGGGTTGACAGCTGTCATTTGAGTTTCTGGGACTTTATGGTAGCATACAATTGAGAACTCTACACCACTGTGTATCTTTCTCCTTATCTCTGGCTGATAAACTCTGCAGGATTGTGGCATATTTTGTTTCCATTTTTTTCGGCTTTGTGCAGTTTTCTTGTGACTTTAACTGAATCTATATTTTCTGTTTACAAGTTAATTTTAAGGGGAAGGGTAGGGTTTTAAGATCTTGTTTATTGTAGATAAATTTTCTTCTCGTGTTGTGAGAGAGCATGGGTTATACATTTGAGTGAAAAAGGCACTGTATTATTTACCAAAGGTGTATTGTTTGCATTTGTTTATAAATGCATTACTTTAGTACTGTAAATTTGGGCATAATTTCCAAGTTTACGACTATTGCTACTGCTGGCATCTACCTTTCTCCTTCTCTCATCTTTTTATTCCCATAAATGTGCATTGTGGGGTGCATAGGTCACAGACCAAACGAGACCACCAGCATGTTCTTGTCCACACTTTGGGAACAGCGTGCACTGTTTTGTACACATCAGCCCCTCTCCCCGCTGTGTTGGTTTTTAATTTTTATTTTTTTAATTCAGCATCTTGCTTTGTTTAGCTTTCCAGACAAGATCTGTTGAGAGTCGCCATTGTTCCTCAATGGTCTCTCCCTTATTTGCCTGTCTTTGTATGTACTTTGTATACTTGATTATGCAGGAAGTATTTTAGATGGGATAAATGGTTTGCATTCAAAATGATGTTGTTTGTCAAGATTATTTTGCCTTTATTATTGAGATGGGTACTCTCAGTTTTTCTTTCTTGATGATTTGAAATTGTAAGATTTGTCCAGCTATTGCCTAATAAAATTTTGCAGATGAAAAAAAGAAATTACATGTGTGCCAAGTTTGAATTATGGGTCATTTGAGAAGAAACCACATCCTTCCATTGGCATGACCTTCTGAACCCCCCAGCAGTTGCTTCAAAGGTTCCCTGGGAAATGCCAACATGACTGGGGACACTGAAATGTCCCTGTCATTCCATTGCTGACTTTGAGAGGTCAGATCATGTTTTCTACTTGACGAATTGTTTTGACTTTTTATTTTTTCTTCCTTCTGAAAAAGATTCCAGTTAAGAATGCATGTATAGTCTTGAATGATACTGAGTTTGCCTGATTGTGGAACATGATTTGTGCTGCTTATTAATTTTTTTAATAAATATTTAGTTATATCATGGGAGGGATAAATGCATCTGTATAATACCTAAAAGATCAGAGGTGCCAAATAAGTTGACACCTTAGTTACTTTCTGGGAAACTTAATTAAACCCAGTTTTAAGTCATTTTGCTAAAACACACCAGTGTAATTGTTGACTTACAGTACTGCTGAGTGCTTGCAGGCCTCCTTTCTCTTAGGTGTCAGGACTGGAGCATTGGGAGTATATGTACAAGCACTTTGCAGTGTCTGTCTACAAAACAACTGTTGTGCTCACTCAGACTTAAAGAGCTAGAAGAACTCAAACCTGCACCAACTCCAGTACAACCTAATTAGAAATTGTTCTAAAATCATTGTGAGATTATAAACCTGTGCTTTATATCCAAAAGATGACCAAATGCCTCAAACAAAAGCAAGACTGTCTCATTTTTGTTATGAGTGTTCATGGTCATTGGAGAATTCGTTCATGACATCTTCACTTAACAGCCAGCCCAAATCTGGTCTGTCTCCTCTCACCCACCAATATTCCCAACACCTAGTTCCTATGTGGGCCTACTAGAAGGAGCTATGTCCAGGATTTCTAGTACCACCAAGCTACTTATCATCTTTGGGACAATTCAGTCAAGTCAGGGTTTCCAAGAATGATTTCTTATTTTTAAAGATTTATTTATTTTTCTATGTAAGAGTATTTTTTGCCTGCATGTATGTACATACACAGCGTGGGTACCTATTGCCTGTAGAGGTCAGAAGCACTTGTTTGAGCCCCTAGAACGGGAGATTATGGACAGCTGTGCCCCACCATGTGAGTGCTGGAAATCAAACCTGTTTACTCTGCAAGAGCAAAACTGCTCTCAACCACTGAGCCAACTATCTAGCCTGTGTGATTTATTTTTAATATCCTGGAAAAAGAACTTTGAAAATTTCCATCTATAAACTCAGTTTAGAAAGGTTATGTTCTGTTTATTAGTTGCAGCTATCTTTTCCTAGAAAAATAAGGGATAAATTTCTGTCTCTTAGCCCCAAACATTCAGTGTGAGGAGGAATGCCTGCCTCAAGGGGACTGCGGTGCAGTTTCCCAAGGATGTAGAGGTACTAACCAGAGCATGACACCCAGCTCTACTGTGAAGAAGATGCCATCCACCTCCCTTTATAAATAAGGACAAAACTGGACCATTGAAGAGGTTGAAATGATTGCTGGATTCCATAGATAAAAGCCAGTCATAAAACAGAATCTAGAGTTTCTGGGCCACATTAGTGAGAAGACCTCAATTATTCCTACATTCTCACTCTCTTCTTTGTTTTGTTTGAGACAGAGTCTCCATATATCCCCAGCTGTCCTAGAACTCGCTCTGTAGACCAGGCTGGCCTCACTCATAAAGATACACTTGCCTCTGCCTCCCAAGTGCTGGTCTTAAAGCATGTGCCATGCCAGGCTCCCAGCTTCCCACTCCTGTTTAGTAATAACCTGTTAAGTAATCAATCACCTATGAGGAATACCGGATGAGCGTCCTCATTCCGGAGGTGTTCTCGTGTCAGTACTTTCTGAAGTCTGAGCACTTCTCTCACAGGCTGGATTGTTCAGCAAGGCCTCACAAGGGCACAGATTGATGTGCATTTGTTTCTCTGCAGCTCTTAGAAACATTTATGCCATCTGCTGAAAATATGAAGCTATCCATATGCCAAGTAGCCTCACTCCTGGGGTCTTTTTAAGTTTCTGCCAAACCTATGGCTTCAAATGAAGAAGGTCACTCCACTGGA
The DNA here is from genome assembly GCA_004026605.1 of Ondatra zibethicus. NCBI lineage: Eukaryota > Metazoa > Chordata > Mammalia > Rodentia > Cricetidae > Ondatra > Ondatra zibethicus. The sequence continues at coordinate 288,680 of PVIU01000483.1, read as the reverse complement.
GCAAAACCTAGCAAGAACCCAGTGTCGGGTGCAGACAGTGGTGCATGGGGTCCCTTCGTTTTCTTCTCTGGGTTTCCTGCTCTCTACTTCTCTCCACAGGGAAGTGTGCTCCTGCGCCGTAGAGGATGTGAAAGCCAGCACTCAGTTCTCTTGAGTTGGAACCTTCAGTGAAGCATCAATATTTTGAAGCTGGAGATGAGGTAAGAGAGCTCTTGGGAAATAACAGAACCATAAAAGCAAAATGGCTGGATTAGTGAGGAATAAGTCTGAAGGATTTATTCAACTCCAGCTTTTATCTCTTCGTCATGAGCAGTTTGAACCTCCTCCCAGCTCAGCATTTTAGAAACTCAGGAATCCCATTTGCTCCTTTTAGTCCGTGCCCTTCTGCATGTTCTTCCTCACCTAGAACCTCTGCAGTCACACATAGAGCTAGCACTCCCTTGTTGCATTCTACAACACCCTCAAAAGATGGGGTATGTTAGATACGGGCTGGATGCATTAGCACTCTTCAGCCACTGATCCAGTGCCTTCCCTCGGCAGGGCCAGCCAGCCCTACCCTCCTGGGCCCTCAGCCTTCCTCAGCCACTGATCCAGTCACCTTCCCTTGGCAGGGCCAGCCAGCCCTACCCCCCTGGGTCCTCAGCCACTGATCCAGTCACCTTCCCTCAGCAGGGCCAGCCAGCCCTACCCTCCTGGGCCCTCAGTACTGCTCTTGACTTCCATCCAGAACAGAAAGACTGGGTCATCCTGATGCCATTCCATTCTTTGATGGGAGCTGAGGCTGCCATAGCTCTCTCAGTTCTTTCCTGGACTCATGTAAGTCTTAGGTGATTGGTCCTTTGACATGAAGCCTATCAAGATCTTTTGTGAACCTACCCAAGATCTTGCACTTTGATCCAGCACTGTTCCCTTTCCCAGGTCACTGAAAGCTGAAGCTGACCAGTGTTCTGAATGGCTTTGTTTTGCTTTGTTGTGTTTGTTTTTCTCTCCTCCAAGTGAAAAAGGCAAACACCAGAGTGCAACACGGCTGTAGCTCCTGTAGGAGGGTTGTTCTCAAGGAATGTGTTTCTGCGCACCATTGGGATCCTGACTTCTGATTCCTGCCTTTCTCAAGTCTGCTGTGGACTGGAGGAGTATGGTTCTTTACCAGTGGTATATGTCCCAGCTCTTTTGTTGTAAAACCATTCGTCTGGTCCTCACTCATCCATTAGAGCAGCCGGTCCCTGCCTGGGCTTCATCTCCAGCAGTTATGGGAAAAGAATCTGCAAGCCCAAGTGGTGTGTTTGATGACCACAGATTATGCCATGTAGGCTGGAAAGGGGGGTTGCCCTAAAAACTACGTATCATATAGTTTATTGAACTCTTAGACTCTAGTCCATTCCAGATCCCTGGAAGTTAGTCTTGGCTTCCTCCTGCCCATCAGTTCCCAAATGCTGTACCTAGAGATGGGGGTCGCCCCCTTGCTTACAGAGCTTGCTCTCATGAGATAAGTATAAGCATTCATTTTGGTTTTACACACACCTCCTAGCAGGTGCTAAGCTGCAAAGCTAACTTTAGCTCCAGGGAAGCTGTGTGTGCCAAACACATTAGGCACAAACCACACCCAAATAATCTGTTTTCATGGGTGTATTCTTCCCCTTTTAATAAAGGGGGGAGAAAAGTTAAAATGGCTGCTTTTCTAACTGGGACAGAAAAACAGCATCAAATGACTTTGCAGGTGTCATCATAAGAAGAGAAAAGGGGAGGACTGTGTTAGAATGGGTTAGGATGAGGTTGTAAAGGAGATAGAGGATGACGGGGAAGGGAACAAGGCAACAGGACAAGGATATGAGACAAAGGACTACGTCTCTTGGTAGAAAGGAGACAGAAGTGGCACAAAGGTAAATGGCAGCTTATAAAGGTAAAGGGGGGAAACCCCATGTTAGGATGAGGTGTTTAATTTTAATTGGGCATGTTAATTAGGTGAGCTAAAGGGGACGTGTGATTGCTGGACCTTGGTAGTCAGTCTCAGGAGGAGGAAGTGACCAAATAAGGAAATAGACCTTGGGGGCTAGCTATAGGAATATAATCTAAGACCTGCCAGAGCCATAGGCTAGAGTGGACTAGTGTCCCTTCAGGACCAAGAGTCTTTGTTACAGAACACAGCCACAGTTCCTTCCCACATACAGCTCCCAGGAAGAACTGATGGGTCAGACTAAACCAATGGGCTTCTTAAAACTTAAGTCACATAGACCTGGTCAGTTCCTGGTGAGGAATTCTGCCTGTCTGTCTGCCACCGCAGTGACAGCCCAGCTCCTCTGTGTCGTTGGATCTCTGCAGCAGCTTGGCCTTAGCAGTGCTCACCCAGCCCACCTCATTTCTTAGGTTTTTCATATCGCTGGAAAATTCGAGTTTGCTCTCTGCTGATTCAGTAATTGTTGAAGCATGCTAACACTAGATAAATAGAAGGAAAGGCATCCAGAGTTCCTAATGTGCCCTGGGGCCAATAGACAGGGAAAGTGGGTGTTACAGTGGTAACCATAACCCATAGACCCAGTTCATGGCGAGACTGAGTCAGGTTATCACTTGAGCCCAGGAATTTAAGCCAGCCTGGATTACATAGTGGTATGATGTCTTTAAATAATAAATAAAGGGGTGCTGAAAAAATGATTTGGTAACCAAAAATACTGTTCTCTCAGAGAACTTGGGTTTGGTTCCCAGTGCCCACATAGAGTCTCTACAGTTCCAGGTGATCTGGCACCTTCTTCTGGTCTCTGTGGCCACCATGCACACCATACAGTGCACAAACAATATATGCAGGTAAACTATCCGTACACATAAAAGGAAAATGAATCAGCCTTCAAACAAACAAACAACAGGACATGGTGGAAAATACCTGTAATGTAAGGCAGAGATGGGATGGCTAAAGTCTAAAGTCAGCCTGGGCTGTACAATGGATTTGGGGCAGCCTGGTAGAGAGTGAGTGTTTATCTTGAAAATAACAGAGCAAAGGTAGAGGGAAAATGGCCCAGCCATGTGGTGAGGCTTAAATAGTGGGGAGAGGAATGGGGGCACAGGTCATCTTAAAAGGGGAATAAATTATTATTTTTTTTTTTTAAATAATGAATGGGCTCAGCCCAGTGCTCCCCTGTGGGTCTCTGCCACTGTTTCCATCAGTTGCTAGATGAAGGTTCTATGGTGAAATTTAAGATAGTAATCAATCTGACTACAGGACAAGGCCAATTCTGGCACCCTCTCCTCTATTGCTTAGGGTCTTAGCTGGGGTCATCCTTGGGGATTCCTGGGAATTTCTCTAGTGCCAGGTTTCTTGCTAGTCCATTAATGACTCCCTTAATCAAAATATCTCTTTCCTTGCTCTCATCTCTGACCTTGCTCCATCTCGACTATTCCATTCCCTCAAGTTCTCCCCCCTCCCCTTCTCTTCTCCTCCTCCCCTTCTGCCATCCCTTCTCCCTCCCACCCCCATGCTCCCAATTTTGTCAGGAGATCTTGTCTATCTCCCCTTCTGAGGGAGATCTATACATGTTTTTCTTAGGGTTCACCTTGTTACTTAGCTTCTCTAGGGTTGTGGACTGTAGGCTCCTTATCCTTTGCTTTACATCTAGTATCCACTTATGAGTGAGTACACACCATGTTCTTCTTTTTTGGTCTGTATTACCTCACTCAGGATGGTTGAAGAGTGGGAGGAGTGAGAATATGAGCAAAGAGGTCAAATCATGATGGGAGCACCCACTGAAACAGTTTACCTGAGCCAATGGGGGCTCACCAACTCCAGCCAGATAGGGAAGGAGCCAGCATAGGACCAAACTAGATCCTCTGAATGTTGGAACCCATTCTCTTTAGATGGATACCCTGCTCCGCCTAGATATAGTAGGGAGGGCCTTGGACCTTCTTCAAAGCAATGTGCCTTACCCTCTGAGGAGTGGATGGGGGGCAGAGGGGAGAGAAGGTGGAGGGAGTGAGAGGAGGGGAGGGAGTGGGAACTGGGATTGGTATATAAAATGAGAAAAGATAGTTTTCTTTTAAAAATATTAAAAAAAAAAACATGGGTTCTAAAACCAGAGAAGGTTGGTGTAACAGGAGGAGAGGGCCTGCTTTTTGTCCCGGCTGCCCAGCTAGCTTACACCAGAAATAATCACACAGAAACTGTATTAATTAAAACACTGCTTGGCCATTAGCTCTAGCCTCTTATTGGCTAACTCTTACATCTTGATCTAACCCATTTCTGTTAATCTGTGTTTACCATGAGGTCGTGGTGGCTCCATGTTGGCTCTCTCTCTCTGCGTTTTTCCTCCCAGAATTCAGTTCTATCTCCTCTGCCTACCTAAGTTCTGCCCTATCAGGCCAAGCAGTTTCTTTACTGATTAACCAATGAAAGCAATACATAAAAAGAAGGACCTCCTACACCAGGTTGGTGCAGTGAAGTGATATTTCATTTGTATTTTAATAAATAAAGGTTGTCTGAAGATCAGAGAGTAAAATAGCCCCACTGGTCAGCTGAACAGACCAGGCAGTGGTAACAGACACCTTTAATCCCAGTAGCCACAGAAACCAGGCGGTAGTGGCGCATGCCCTTAATCCCAGAACTAGAGAGGATTATAAAACAGGAGGAGACAGCTCTCAGTCTCAGTCTCATTCTGAGATTCCTAGAGGCAGCATCGCCATTTCGGACTGAGGTAGAGGTGGGAGCCAATGGTTGGCTGTTTTGCTTTTCTGACCTTCAGGTTGAACTCCAATTTCTGTCTCTGAGTTTTTATTAATCATGCTTCAGCACAGAGTTCCCTGGGCTGTATGTGAATTGTTTGATTTTTCCATTTCTTCTCCAGTAGCAAATTTTTCCTGGCTAACCAGAAATGATAGAACATCTTCAGAGGAAGCCTCTCCTTTGGAAGGGGTGGTTAATAGGATAAAGATGATGAGTGAGCCCTTGTCAACTTGACTAACATCACTGTTAAGCTACAACCATTCTTTTCTTGTTCATCCCCAAGATCACATGTGCACTATATAAACTTTATCCACACTATATAAACTTTTTCAAAGGTCCGACTCTCGTTAAAATTTTAAACACTTAAAAATTCAGTCTCTAAAATATTCAGTCTCTTTCAAAAAAAATTTTTGTAAAATTTTACAAAATTTTTGTAAAGTTTTTGTAAATTTCCAAAGTATCTTCAAAAGGGCAAAGTCTGTCAACTGTAGGTGCCTATAAAATCAAAAAGAATTTAAGTACTTTCTTATTTCAAGAGAGAAGGACTCGGGCACAGTCACAATTCAAATCAAAACTAAATCCAAAAGTGTAAATAACTCAATATCCAATATCTGGGATTCACTCATGATCTTCTGGGATCTTCCAAGGGATTTGGGTCATGTCTCTGGCTCTGCCCTCTGCAGCACACAGGTTGTCTTCAAGGCTCCAGCTGGCTCCACTCCACCACCGCTGCTGTTCTTGGTGGTCATCCCATGGTACTGGCATCTCCAAAACACTGGGCTGCAACTGGGCTGCACGTTCACCAATAGCCTCTCATAGGCTTTCTTCAGGGTGCCAAGCCTCAACTTCTTTGCATGACTCCTTCAATCCTGGGCCTTCAGCTGCTACTAAGGCTGCACCTTCACCAATGTCCTCCCCTGGCCTCTCACAGTGCCAAGCTTCAGCTGCTCTCCACGATGCCTTCCAAGCCAGTACCACCCAGGTGACTCTTAGACTACCAAATCTGGCTGCCAGTACAAGGTACAACCTTGGCTGTCTCTGGAACACAGCTTCTGTGTACTGTCCCTGAGGAAACACTTCCCAGAACGTTTCACCTCCATGATACTGGTCTCATCTTAATCACCATAATTTCTCAGCCCCAGCTCACCAGTCTCAGCATCAAGTGTCCCAGCAAAGCACAGGTTTTGGTTTAGTGGTTCTGGTCTCTTGTTAATCACAGCCAATTCTTCAGCCAGCTCGCCAGAACCACAGATTATTAATTCAAATGGTTCAACACAGTCTTTGCTTCCCTCTGAAACTTCACAGTTAGGCCTCTGTCCTCTGCGCTGCTCTCCCGGTCTTCAAAGCTCCTACAGAGTGGCCCACTGCGCTCTCCACCCTCAATGGATTTTCTAGGCCAAAGTCCTTCCACGACCCTTCCCAGAACATGGTTAGGTTTTTCACAGCAATACCCTACTTGTGGTACCAACTTGTCTTGTTAGGTTTACTGTTGCTGCGGTGAAACATCTAACCAAAGCAACCAGAGGAGAAATGGGTGGATTCGACACACTTCCGCATCAGTAGCAATCACTGAAGGAACTCACACAGGTCAGGAACCTGGAGGCAGGAGCTGATGCAGAGGCCGTGGAGGGGACCTGCTTACTGACTTGCTCCTCGTGGCTTGCTCAGCCTGCTTATCATACTGAAAACTACCAGTGCAGGGATAGCACCACCCACATGGGCTGGACTCTCCCACATCAATCACTAATTAAGAAAATGCCCTACAGTTGGATCTAAAGAAGACCCTTTCTCAATTAAGGTCTCCTCTCAGATGACTAGCTTGTGTCAAGTTGACATAAAACTAGTCAGAACAGTGGGAGGCAAGGGTAAGATAAGGTCAGAGAGAGCACTCTGGTTCTGAACCTTGAAAGTTAATGGAGCAGATCATCGTCTGCTGACTCAGTTACCATGCCCATAAGCCTGTTGATAGTGTGAGTGTATACTGAGGGGCAACGAGCAGAGGAGTGCCATCTTTATATCCACGTGGGTTTGATTCCCTAGCAGCACAGAGTGATCAGCAGCAGCCTGCACTGGTCCCCACTGCTGAATAAAAGTCATGCTCTACCCTTGCCAATGCAGTATTCCTCTGAGAACAGTGATGTGCTGCTAAATGCTTAGCAACCAGCACTCCAGAATCAAGAGTGCAAACAAAAGCGTGAGTGTTACACGTGTATGTGAGTGTTCTGAGTTAAGATAGGGTTATAAATAATAAAATATATAGCACACTTTCATTGTAACTCCATTTAATCAACTTATGGGTGCACAACGCATTTGTTATGCCAGATGTTTTTCTGGCAACAACCTTGGTTCTAGTCAATAGAGTTCCAACATGAATGTTCATTGATAATTTTAAGTTCATTTTTAAATGAGACAAAAGTAGAAGGGGTATGTTCAGTGAGACATCTGAAACGTGGTTGTACACTCCCTTAGATATTAGTGGCACTTCTTTGTTGACCTGGATAATCACTTTTTAATATAAGGTTTTCTCAATTTTTTATGGTATCCTTGATGGCGTGGCTGCAGGTACAACACAGTTTTCATTTAACTCTCCTGACCCTCGTTCATTTTCCATGAAAACAGGAATCATAGCCTGGGCCTGCTGGCACTTGACCCATCAACCTAGCTACCATGGAGGCTGAGGCAGGAAGATTGCAGGTTAAAGGCCGGCACTCTCAAATTTAAGGGCCAGGATTCTAGCTCAACGATAGAACACTTAGCTAATGTTTGCAAAGTGCTAGACTCATACTTAAGGCTAGTGCCTACACCAAACCGTAAGTGTAAAGCAGCCCGAGATGTAAATGTCCCTGCGGTGCGCTGTCCCGAAAGCGGAGCCGATGCTGTGCAGTCAGCAGCAGTTTTCATTCTTCACAGTGACTCTGCTTCACCGCCAGCTTTTAAGATTCCTAGATTTGACTCCCAACTCTCTGGGTTAGTTGGAAGTGATTCCAGCATGGTTGAGGTTATATGTGTATATTTCAGAACCAGAACAAGCCAGTCTCAGATCCAGTGGCAGTGGAGGCATGTTTGGTTAGGCATGTCTAAGTCACATAGCTGGCACATGCAGTAAACACATGGGGTATCTGCCACCATAAAGCCTGACTTGGGAGGCAATTGTGCTTTGAACAAGACAGTGTCCAGTCGTGCAGTTGCCAACTAATCTGTCTCTGAGGATGGTGAGTCATTTCTTATCCACCCACCAGCCAGCATTCCAGAGCCCTGTAGAAGGGTTCGTACTTGAACGAGACAACAAAGAACCACCCTCGACCTCTCCCTCTCCTTCCTGTTCCATGGAGCTCCCCACCACCCCTACTGGCTCTTACTGCTGCTCAAAACCTCTGTAGCTCTCCTCCCTCTCTTCCAAGGCCAGTCCACTTGGCAACCAGAGTGGAGGTTTTTGTGTTTGTTTGGTCATCTAGGGTTACAGTGCTCCTCAGCTTAAACCCGTCTGGCAGCAGCTGACTGTGTACTTGGGTGTGTTTAGCTGCTGGTGATGGGGGATGGTGCTGGGCATCTCAGCACATACCTGAATTACAGAATGAAGATCCCCAGTACTGTCGCGGCCATGCACAGACTGGGCAGCACACAAATGCTGCAGTTGATTTCTCACAGTTCTGGAGTGTAAAGGATGAAATCATGATGTCGGCATGGTGAGGACCTGGTGAAGACCAACTGCTTATGTTTCATTGTCCTCAAATGGCAGGCCAGGGCAAAAAAGCCCTCCGGGATCAAGATGAAAAAGCCATCCGTGAGGGCAAAGTAGGCAGACACCAGCATGATACATAAGTAAAAAGAGAGCGCGTGGGTGTGCCTCTAAGAATGAAAGGCGGGAGCAACGTCCTGTAAATAATGAGAATCTGATGAATGTTGTATGCCATACGTGAGTCATTAGTAGAAAATCTCCCTGCAAAGAAATGTCCGAGACAAATGCTTTTCCCGGAGAGTGGCATCAAGTCTGAAGGAACGCCCCCTTCCATTCCTCACACATGTCCAGGAGAAGGTCTGGGTAGGGGAAGACACGGCACATTTCTCCCCGAGCCCAGCTCCCAACATCAAGCTCTTGGATTGCTACCCAGACAAGACCCCATCAGGAAGGGAAACTAGGCCTCATTTTCTGTTTTGTTTCTCTTTTGACCTCTAGAAACTGGCAGAAAAGAATCTTATGAATTCTGTTGCATCTCACAGATGATTGGGGGACCATCAGGAACAAAATTAACCAGAAATGAGCCAATTCTGTGTAAACATACAAATAACACAAAAAGTATCACACTCAAATACCACACCCATTACTTGCTGTGTAGATATTCATTAAAGATGGTCCAGTCTATCCTATCTAAGAATGAAATCAGCGGTATACTTGGAGGTGGATTAGCCAGGTCGAAAGTGTTGACTCGTTGCACTGTACAGAAGGAAAGCCTCTCCAGCATTCAGGTAGACTCTTAGACACTGGCATGCAAATTTTCTGAAAACCTTACCTGTCCCAGAATAAGCATAATTATCATACCTGTCTCAAAAATGGCAGAGAATACCAGGTAAGACAGTGCTGGAAAATGCCTGGCCAAGCATCAGGTGAACAGTGCAAGCTCAGAAAAACTGCTCCCGTATTATAGCTGCTGGTGGAAAATGCATTCAGGGAGTATCTCAGCTAGGAGCCATAAAAACAGGAACCTTTTATGCGATGGTTTCTAAGGAAGAGTGAATTTAACCATTGCATTTGGCTGTTTGTGTTGCATTGCCCTTCCCAGCTCATTTTCCAGGTCTTAATTACCTTTATTTAATTCACTCCGGAGAATGACAGTGATCTGAGCAGCCGTTTCCATCTGATGTGTTCTCAAGAGGAACAATGCCCTTTAGAATGTAATCAACAAACTAGCCACAAACCAGAGGGTGCCTGTGTGTAGATGGAACATTCTGCTCTTCCCTGAGACTTCCTGTTTCAAAAAGACAAAGGCAAAGGATTCATTCCAAGTGGTACATTGTCATTTTTTTCCTGAGACACGTCTCCTGTACCCCAGGCTAACTTAAGTTCTCTCCAGCTGTGGACGCCCTTAACTTCTGCTCCACCTGCCCTCCCAAGTGCTGAGATCATGGTTTCTGCCACCATACATATGGCACATGGTGTCGCCAGAAACTGATGTTGAGTTTCTTTCCTGATTGCTATCCGCCTTACATACTGAGGCAGGCAGGTCTTGTGGTATCCAGAATTCTCCATTCTGGCTAGTCTGGTAGCCAGCTTCCTCCAGGAGCTCCCTATGTCTTTGCCTCCTTTGAGCTGGCATTACTGACTACCTCAGCATTTACATGAATTCTGGAGATCTGAACTCCAGTCCTCACACTTGCATGGCAAACATTTTACCCATTGAACCTCATATCCAGACCATTTGTTTATTTTTAAAATAATCTGGCTGTGTTGCTTAGGCCAATCCAGAACTCTTGACCTTAAGTGCCCCTCCTGCTCCAAGCAGCTGGATGGGCCTGTAAGCAGATAAGACCATGCCTGGCTCCTCTACTTTTGATTGGACCATGGGGCACTTTGTTAATGTTAACTCAGTCTCAATAAACATCACATCATGCTCCGGAGTGTCCAGAGCGCTAAAAGGTCAACTCCGAGCGAGGAGTTCTGAGAGCAGCGGTGCACACAGGTTAGCCAGGTCCAGTCATGTGCTTAATCCTGAAGACTCTCCTCTCAGAACGGCAGGGGTTTTCCCTAGAAGACTCAATAGGTTCAAACAAAATCAGGAAAGAAGGCCCCAACCTTAGCATCTCCAAAGTGATACTTGTTTGTCAACATCAGTACGTGACATCTACTTTAAAAAACGTATCCGTCCAAGCAGGAGGCTTGAGTGTTGATTGGAGGAAAGCAAAGCTGATGGCTTCATGTGGAGTCTTTTGGTTTCTGGATTCATTCAGCTCCATGGAGGGATCTGAATTCACTGGACTTCATGCTTTGTTACAAGTTAGACATTTATAGAAAGCATAGTCTTTGGCCTTGTGCCCACGGACTCATTGTCATGTGTTTACTTAGTCTTTGGTTGGATGTCAGCTCCCAAGTAAGGTACAGGGATACTATTCACTAAACAGTGTTTATCAGATGCTTGATCATGGGCAACGGTATTGTGGAGGATGAAGAAGCAGTCACATTGGTAGAATAAGCAGTGACCTATGACTTGAGGGACATTAACCTGAAGGTTCTGCAGCCTTGGCTGCTCTGTAGATCAGGCGTATCTCATTTTTATCCATACTCCTGTCTCTGCCTCCTGCCTCTCAAGCACTGGGATTCTAGGTGTTCATCGCCACGTCTACCTAAGTAGCTCCTGTTTTAACACAGGTAGTAGTTTTTGCCTTAAATTCCACCTGTAGAGATTTAGAGATTATTTTGATCTAACACTGTCTTCACATAAGGACAAATCCCAGTTTGAAGCGGAATGGGTGTTTCATAGAGTCGGCATCCATGGCATATGAGTGCCGTAGGGTTTCTATTGCTGTGAGGAGATACCAGGACCTTGGCAACTTTGTTTTTTGCTTTTGTTCTTCGTTTTCGTTTTTCAAGACAGGGTTTCTCTGTGTAACAGCGCTAGCTGTCCTGGAACTAGCTCTTGTAGACCTGGCTGGTCTTAAACTCACAGAGATCCACCTGCCTCTGCCTCCCAAGTGCTGGTATTAAAGGCGTGCGCCATCACTGCCTGGCTGATCACGGCAACTCTCATAAAGGAAAACATTTAGTTGAGGTGGTGGCTTACATTTCAGAGGTTCAGTCAGAGATCAGGTCTCATGATCGCAGGGAGCATGGTGGCATCCATGCAGACATGGTGCTGGCTACATCTTGATTAGAAGGTGACAGGAAATGGGCTATGTCACTGGGTGGTATCTTGAATATAGGAAACCTCAAAGGCTGCTCCCACAGTGACACACTTCCTCCAACAAGGCCATACCCACTCCAACAAAGCCACACCTCCTAATGAGTTTAGGGGGCCAACTACATTGAAACTACCACATGAGTTCATGTGAAATAAGAAAGGGCTCACTAACTTTTTAATGTTTGATGTTTTTCCATTATAAAAATGTTCGCAATGCTTATATTCTTTTTAGCTCAATAGCTCCATTGTTTACTGTTAAGAATATAATCTGAAATAGACTTATTCATATCCATAGTCATCGCAGCACTATTGAGCATTATTTACAACAGCAACAACATCAGAACGATAAAATAGTGAGAGGTGAGAGGGAGCTGGCAGCACTGTGCCTTATTCCGTCCTCTCGAATGCTGCTAACTAGACCTCTGCTCCCCAGCCAGAAACGACAGAATCCTTTTCTACTGAACCAGACAAAGTAAGTTCTGCTGTAGTGGGAGACTATTCTGAAAGCTTATCAGCCATGACAACAGCAGTGCTGGACTGGGCTGGTCAAGTGACATTTGGGCATCTCCTGGGCCACTTGCTTTTCTGGTCTTGCTCCTGTGGCTGCTGCAGCTGAGGGCTGGTGCCTTGAAGAAAACCCTGCTCTCAGCCTAGTGGTTGGTGTGGTTTGTGGTGAGCACCCCAAGTTCCCTCCACACAGCCTCTCAAGTCTTTCTCCACATGTCAACTGCAGTGTGGATGTTGAGTTCTTACAGGGCTGCCCACAGAAGATGTCATATTTATGTCCAGGTCGTGTCACACCCAACTCATTGTACTTGTCCATGCACGCTACAAAGCCAGCCCAGTTTTCATATCCTGTCCCTGGATGGGAGGGGTGACAGATGCAGGAGTGTGACATAATATGGCACCACGGGTAGCAGAGCAGGGGCCAGCCCGGCCTTCATAACTTGTACGAGGTGGTTCATCTGTTTCTGAAGAGGACTGGAGGCATGTCTACTCCCTCAAGCCTTCCCAATCTTCATAATTGCAGATATCACACCAAGACACAACTTTTGACACCATTTCAGTCACAGGCAGTATAAAAATGGCATGACAGGCCCTCTAATGAAATTCATGGTGGAGGTTTGGAGCCATCAGCTCCATCAGAGACATGGCACGTATCCATGTTTCATAAGAGTGGGCCTCTGTCTCAGAGATGGAATCACTGGTGTGGACCCCACTGGTGATGACAAGAGACTTGCCATTGGCGACTGAGATCTCAGGGAGCTCAGAGGCAGCCTTGCTGTAGCAGAGGTGTGTCCCAAGGTACATGTTCTGAGGTAGTCATTCACTGAAAGTAGAGGAGCACATGGTGCTTAGACACTATTAAGTGCAGCAAGGTCTATCTCTCACCCATACACAGGGCTCCCAAGTGTTCCTGTGCTGCACTCAGAAGTAGGATCATTTCGCCACTGGAGATCTAAGGAAACTTTCTACAAAAGACAAGCTAGGCATGGTAACGCACACCTGTAATCCCAGGGCTTGGCAAATAGAAGCTGGAGGATGAATTCAAGGCCAGTCTCTATATATCTATCACAACACACACATGCCTCTGTGTGTGTTGATGCTTGAAGGCCATTGCATCCATGAAACAGGATTTTCTATAAGAATGAACATTCTTACAGATGTCCAAAAGTTATGAGAAAATTTACAAGGCCTAAGAGATTGACAAGTCAAGAAATCATTTTTTTGTTTGTTTGTTTTTGAGAAAGGGTTTCTCTGTGTAACAGTCTTGACTGCCTTGGAACTAGCTCTGCAGAGATCTGCCTGCCTCTGCCTCTCTCAATCACTGGGATTAAATGTGTGCACCACCACCTCCTGGCAAGTTAATCAAAATTTGAAAGAAGAAATAAAAAGCAATGATGAAAATAAGAATGGGCAGAATTGGAGCATAGTTTCAGGTAGCAGAAGACATGGGGGATCCTGGGACTGTGTAGTCTGACTGAAGGTTAGACTCACCTGGAAACCCAGACAAACCTCATTCCAGGGCCACAGTGATAGTTTTAATTGTCAAGTTGACACAATCTAGAAGAGTGTCTCAGTAAAGGGTCTACGTTGGCCTGTGAGGACCTCAGTTCCGTTAACTGAGGTGGTGATATCCTTGTGCTAAGGATGGTACCATTCCCTGGGTCCAGCATCCTGAACTGTGCCAGTGGAGAACCAGGGCCGACTGTAAACACGCCTGTGTTGTTTCATTACTCTGTTTTTTGACTGTGGATGCAATGTGACCATGTCTCAAGCTCCTGTGCTATGACCTCACGTGATGAGCCATGAGCTGACTCTTCTTCCCTATATTGGTTTTGTAAAGGCATTTTATACAGCAGCAGAAGCAAAACCAAGGCAGATGCGTATTCTAAAATGTAATCATAATTGTAGGGACACACAGTGTGTGTGTGTGTGTGTGTGTGTGTGTTTGATTTTTTCGAGACAGGGTTTCCCTGTAGCTTTGGAGCCTGTCCTGGAACTAGCTCCTGTAGACCAGGCTGGTCTCGAACTCACAGAGATCCGCCTGCTTCTGCCTTCTGTGTGCTGGGATTAAGGGCGTGTTCCACCACTGCCTGCCTACAGTGTATATTTTTAACAGGTTTCCCAAGATTGATCTTCCATGGGGACCTGCCCTGGATCCAAGCGGAAACACAATACTATTTGAAGTATTTCTGCACTTACTGTTAGATTTACAAGAGGCTTCACCACTCTCTAGGTGTGTAATCCCTCGTGCTAACTGTGGGTTTTTATCGTGCACACTACTAGGCTTGTGGGATGAGAGATTCCTTTCCCCAGGCAGTATTTTGAGGGAAGGAGTGTAGGAAGTGGCATCTTTCTTGGATACAACCCATTATCCTTAATAATATTATATAATCAAACTGGGTTTTTTTGGGGGGCAGGGGTTCAAGACGGGGTTTCTCTGTGTATCCTTGGCTGTCCTAGAACTCTATGTGTAGACCAGGCTGGCCTCAAACTCACAGAAATCTGCCTATCTCTGCCTTCGAAGTGCTAGGACTAAAGGCATGTGTCGCTACTGACTGGCTTTTTAAATATATATACACCTAGAAATATATACCTAGAATTCTTTTACGTTTTTGTGTATGCCCTGATATGCATGTGCACCTCGTGCGTGCCTGTGGCTGTCAGAAGAAGGGAGTTGTATTACTAGAAACTGTGAGCCACCATGTAGGTGCCGGGAACCGAACGCAGGTCCAAGTGCTCTTAACTGCTAAACCTTCTCTTCTAACCCGGGGGTTTATTTTTAAATGCTTTCCTTGCCCAGAACCGGAGGGTGTTCGCGGGATCTGTCCGCGGTGCTGAACGCGGTTGCCCGCTTCCGGCCTTGGGCATGCCCTACGAAACAGGCCTCAGGGTCCGCCCTCAGCCGGATTCCCTCGCGTGTCCCTCTTCAGTTTTCGCTCCTTCTCGGTACAGCACTCAGGGAGGTTGGCACTGGGCTGCTGACGATCTTGGGCTGGGCCTCCCTCTCCCGGGCGGGAACCCTGGCAGGCGGGCGGCTACGGGGCCTCGGGTCGCGGAGTGGCGCCGGCGCCTCCCTGCGCGCCCCCTCCCCAGCTCCCGGCCTCTGCTCCTCCCCTTGCCCGGTCCCGCCCAAGTGCGCCCGAGGCCCGCGCCTGGAGCAGGCGGAGGAGAGGGGGCGAGGGCGGCGATCGGGAGGGCGGAGCGCAGAGCGGCGCGGGCATGGACGCGGAGTACCCTGCCTTCGAGCCGCCGCTCTGCAACGGCCTCAAGCAGCTCTGCCAGCGGCTGCAGGAGGCGTACCGCGAGCTCAAGGAGGACCTCGCGCCGTTCAAGGATGACCGCTACTACAGGTAGGTGCCGAGGGCCCCAGCCCTGTGTTCCCGCCGCCGCACCCCAGCCCCGGAACCCTGAGCCCGGGACAGGGCGAGGGGTCAAGGGCAGCCCCAAGCGGCCTGATCCTGCCTGGGCCCTTCTCCATTCTAGAACCCTGAGCGGGGAGGCTAGCCCTAGGAGGACTGGGCTTTCGTCCCTGCTTGGCTCCTCCCTCATGTCGGATCTCCCACGCTTGCTGCCTAGCTGTCGCCACAGGAGCCTGGCCAAACCCTGCTTTGGGGAACCGCCGCCCCCAACCCTACACACACACACACACACACACACACACACACACACACACACACACACACACACACACACACACACACACACGGTGGGCCTTTTCCTCTGTGCTGGGGTGCTCAGGCCCTGGCACATGGTCTCAAACCCCGGGTTCTTCCCTTTCCAGAGAAGATGCGCGTAGCCGCCACGTATGAGCGAGCGTCCAGAGGAGCTGTGGGTGCGGGTATGTTTGAGCTCTTTCTGCCCCCTCACCTTCAGTGGGAGCCAGAGCGGTGCAGCAGCCTGCAGAAGCTTGGGATGCTTGCTGAAGGGCACCTTTCCCTTCCTCGCTGCGCTTTCTGGTGGGGAAGTGTGTCTGTGGCCAAAGGTCTTGCATACCTAATGCTTGGAGCTGTAGAGAAAGGACTTCCGCTGGGTCCAGAGAGGCACGGGCCTAGGTTGATTGCATTACTGAGTAGCTGTGTGAGCAGGGAGTTACCCGAGTCGAATCTCAAGCTTCCTCATCCGTGAAATGGACAGCTTGAACGAGGTTTCTGCAGATGGGGAGTCTAACATGTAAACAGTTTACACAGTTAGTGGTAAAGGGTGGCACTCCATATAATAGTTACAAGTTCACCAAAAGCTGTGTCACAAGTAAATCTCAAAAGCCCAGCAGCTTCCTGGGGCTGTATCATGTCCATGAATGGAAAGACCATTTTAAAAAAAAAATGCAGTGCAGGCAGGTGAGGGGACGCAGCGGCTCAAGCCTCTTGCTATGCAAACCTGATTACCCGAGTTTGAGCCCCAAACCCACGCAAAGGTGGAAGGAAAGAACCTACACCGAAAGGTGTCCTCTCACTTCTACAAGCACGCTGCACGTCACACATCATGCACAGGTACACACACACACACACACACTACAATAAAATTTTTAAATATTTAGTCGTGTAGTGATGTGGTGCGGAGACCCTGTGGGCCCCATAATCTCTCTAATGAAGCCTCCTGAGAGACCTGGCAGGTAAAGGAAGCTCACGGGCGGGCGTTTCAAACTGCATTGTTGAAGTAAGAGAATCTCCCATCTCTTTTCCTGAGTGTTTCCCATCACTCTGTTTAGTGTCCCCTGAGAACATTTCTTTGATAAAGGAGCCAGCAAATAAGGGCATGGTCTCTGTGAAGGTAGCAGAAAAGATAATAAATCGCACACATGGTTAATCTGCAGTTGGGTCATTCTGTCCATACATTCGGCTGTAACAGCCCCTGGGTATCTCCTGTGGCTGTTCTACGTGTGAGGATGTGTCTGTGAGCAACAAAGACTTATGACTAAATTGAGGTGCTTACAGAAATGGGATTTCAGGTTTCCATGAAAGCAAGCCAGACAAGCCAGGAGACATGATGGCAGGGGAGGTCCTACTTCAGGTCAGGTGGTCAGAAGAGTCTTTAAGAAGAATGAGAAGCTTCCTAGATGGGGCATCACAGGTCAAACTTACAGAAGAGGAAGGAGGCGTACAAAGTCCCTGGAGCCTTACACGCATGATCTGTTCAGGACACAGACCAAAGACAAGAGGGTACAGAGCATCTTGGAGCAGGGGCGGGTAAGATTAGAGCCTTGACCTCAGACCAATGTTGTGCTGACAATAAATGACAGATAAACCACCCTGGCAAAGGCCGCTGGAGGGGGGTCGAGTTGATTCGGGCTCACAGGGGTATAGTTCATGATGGCAGGGAAGCCAAAGTTTCAAGACCTCAAAGCAGATGTTCATGTCATAGCCATAGCCGAACAGAGAGAGATGGATACACAGTAGCCTTTCTCCTTCTATGTGGCCTAGGGAATGGTACTCTCACAGTGGGCAGAGGTCCCTCCTCAAACAATACAACCAAAATACCTTCACCCACCCCCACTCAGGTATGTCCAGGGCCCATCTTCCAGATGATTCTAAATTGTCACGTTGACAGCTAACACTAACCATCACACCAAGGACTACAGATTGCATCGGAACAGCGATGTCAGTGAAGTCACCCAGGTCACTGGGGGAAGTGACAAGGAGTTTGGCTGCCTGCCCTCTAGCAAGCGTGTGAATATCTGCATTTGAGTTAGGTTCTGCAGACAAACTTCCCATAGTTAGAAAGGGGCAGAGGTTAAATCTGCGCCCTGCCCTGAGAACAAGAGGACTGCAGGGTGCTTTATACTGTCACATGTAGCAAAGCACTTCGCTGAGAACCCCAGCAACTTCTGTAGAAGGGTGTGTTTTATAGGTCACTGAACTCTCCTCAGGAGCTCCACTGAACCTCCACATCAGTGGGTCATTCCTTCCCACCCCAGCTGGAATGCTCAGGTTCCAGTGCCAGCTGCTGGGTCTGCCTCTCCAGACGGCGGACGTGCTACTACTCCCTTGGCAGCCACTCTCCTTGCCGCCGTCCTTGTTTCCTCACGTGTGACTAATGTCACACCGGCCCTCCCCACTTTCCCGGAGGACCAGGGACTAACCTCACATGGTTGACAGTTTGCTCTAACAGGGTAAGGCAAGGAACACAACTGTTAATGACTTGTCTCCCAACCATGGCCTGCCCCCTCCCTCAGCTGGCGTGGCTTTGTGCCTGTCCATTACAAGATCTGCCCTGGTGGAAGCTGCAGCCATGCGATCAGAGTACTCACAAGCATCTCCACAGAATGGGAGGTGACAATTGTGGTCCCTATTGAGAAAGGGAAAGTAGGGAGCTGAAATCCTGGGTTCTTGGCTCAAGTCAGCCCTTCGTGAACTCCCTGGATATAGAGGAATCACTGAATCCCACCATAGAATTGTGGCAGAAAAGTGAAGCCCCTGAATACAACCTTCGTAAAGATGTTTCATGTGAAGATAACCTCAGAGATGCGCTCGGCCAGAGAGGACAGACACCAAGTTAGCCTGAACAGTGTGGCCAGGCCACGTTTTTAGTCCAGCAGATTAAGGAGAGAATTGAGTTCTTTTTAACTTAGTAGCAGTTGACTGCCATCAGGGGCTACTAGCCATTTGAACTGCTACTTCTCACTCATAATCATGGGGAGGAGGGGTTGGCTTTCTGTAAAGTTCTTCAAAAAAGAAGGAGAGCCTTAGGTCTGATACACTCCTCAGCAGTGGCGTCAGTGGAGAAGGCAGATCTGTTGACAAGGACTTAGAACTGTCATATACTTCACATGGGGTACAAGTGGGTGTCATCTCTGCAGAAAATGGTTGGTGTCTGCAAAGGCTGGGTGTCCACTTACCCCGCGTTTCCTCTTGAGTGTGGCATCTCCTTCTGGGACCCAGACAAGAGTCCATCAGGAGACAGGAAGCTGTTCTTGTCAGAACAGGTTTGTGCTGACGTTGGTACAGTATAATGTTTCTAAGCCGGAGGCCGACTAAATATTCATCCACAGGAGAGAGATGAATGCGTGCGCTTAGCCCATGATTGGATATTATATGGTGATAAACGCTTCACAGCTGTAGACACGCCTCAGTTTCTCACAGTTCCCGAACCCCAAGTGTCACCCTGGAAGGTTGGCTGGGCAGCCCACTACCGGTGCCTCTTTCCATCAGCTGGCTGCCCACACATCCTGCCCCTGCCAGGTCCCCAGTGACCATCTAAGCACAAGCCTTGTGGATCCCTCCAGGCCTTGCCCTGTGTTCTGAAGGTTTTGCCCCTGAGGTGGGACCTCCTTAGACTCAGAACTCTTGTCTGCTGTGACTCCCTGTGCCTTGTTCTCCCTCTTTGCTCTCTGTGTGATTTCACAGACTCTCTGGCAAGGTCTCCTTGTCAATGTGTGAATTCAATCAAATGCCCTGCAGGAGGAATCAAACCCCCTGTAAGAGGACCTGGGGGTGCTCCTGTGAGCCTAAGTTGTACGTGCTACAGAGGGACGTTAAGTGTGAATCGAGGAGGGTTACAGTATTGGAACCAGGCACTAGTAACTCTTATTACCTGTCTGGCAGCTTCCAGATCAAAGGGAGGCAGAGGTTCCCTGAAGCTAAAGATGGAACAGGGTCCTTAGTACCACAGTAACTCTGACCTAGGCCTCTGGACCTGCCTTGAGTCATTCCAGGACTTCTGAGTGTTTGTCTCTTTTGTTTTGGCATTGGGACAGTGTATGGATGCTTGCTGGCTCAGCTTCACAGGCACTGGAGATGTTTCTCAGTGAACGATGCAAGGGTTCAGAAAACAGAACACTCAGGTGGGACTGAAATTTAAGTTCTAGTCCCAGGCAAAGCTTTCACCTCTGTATTCGCTGTTCACTGAATGAGGAGCAGTGTGATATCTATGCTGGCCCCCGCAGGGAGGAGGAGAGGGAATGCTAGCAGCAGGAGCCCTGGATGCCTCGCCTGTGGAATAGTGTTTTCCGTATCTGTGGTTTGTAAGGAACCAGGAAGGACTGCTGTGACCTGAGCTGTGTAACCAAGTCCTGTGTCCACAAGTGGGTAGGACACCAAGTCTGGCTGTTTGATGGTGCAGAGACCCAAAGACCATGAAAGGTTCTCCATCTCAGGGATGAGGGAGATGCTTGTGAGGAAGTGAAGACTTGGGAGTGGCAGGGGTCTGGTCAGAACTGCACTCTGTGATCTGACTGCAAGCTCCCCCAGGGCTCATACTAACCCAGGAAACTCTGACATGGAAGTCACTCCTTTGTTGTAGGAGGCTGCTTGTTTGTTCCTGGCTGCTCAGATTCCTGAGATAACCACACAGAAACTGTATTAATTAAATCACTGCTTGGCCCATTAATTAGATCTAACTTCTTATTGGCTAACTCTTACATCTTATTTTAACCCATTTCTATTAATCTGTGTATTGCCACATGACAGTGGCTTACCAGGTAAAATTTCCAGCGTCTGTCTCCAGCAGCTCCATAGCGTCTCTCTCCTCTGCCTTCTTCCTCCCAGCATTCAGTTCTATCTTCCCTGCCTACCTAAGTTCTGCCCTATCAACAGGCCAGAGCAGTTCCTTTATTAACCAATGAAAACAACACATAGACAGAAGGACCTCCACCATGCAGGTGTGGTGTATGTGTGTGAGTGTGGTGTATTTGTGAGTGTTTGGTGTACGTGTGCAGGTTTGGTGTGTGTGTGCAGGTGTGGTGTGTGTGAGAGAGTGTGGTGTATGTGTGAGTGTGTGGTATATGTGTGCGGGAGTGGTGTGTGTGTGAGTGTGTGTGAGGGTGTGGTGTGTGTGTGGCGGTGTGGTGTGGTGTATATGTATGGGTGTGGTGTATATGTGTGTGTGTGTGCAGTGTGGTGTGTGTGTGCGGGTATGGTGTGTGTGTGGTATAGTTTGTATGTGTGGGTGTGGTGTGGTGTGTATGTGTGTGCGGGTGTGTTGTGTGTGTGATGTGGTGTGGTGTATGTGTGTGCAGGTGTGGTGTGATGTATGTGTGTGGGTGTGGTGTGGTGTGTATGTGTGTGCGGGTGTGTTGTGTGTGTGATGTGGTGTGGTGTATGTGTGTGCAGGTGTGGTGTGAGTGTATGATGTATTGTTAGGGTGTGGTATATGTGCGCTGGTGTGATGTATGTGTGTTTGTTGTGTGTGTGCAGGTGTGTGCACCCATACACGTACACAGAAACCCCAAGAAGGCTTTACTGTCCTGCTCTCTCGCCCTCCATCTTACTCCCTTGAGACAAGATTTCTCACTGAGCCTGGCTAGGCTGGTGGACAATAAGCCCCAGTGATCCTCCATCTCTGCGCCTCACAGGGCTGGGGTTAGAGGGACCTGCCTACATAGTCTTGCCTGTCTTTTTTTAGCTGATTTTTTTAATGTAAAAATTTCTTTCCTTCATGTTTTCCCCTTCCCTAAATCCTCGTCTATCCTCCCTACCTCCCTAAACACCCAACTTCATGTTCTTTCTTGCCTGGCTTTTTTCCAGGGGTGCTGGGATCCAAACTCAAGCACTCGTGTTTGCATAGTAGGCAGTCTTCCCCAGCTTCCCCTTGCCCCGCCCCTCTCTCTCTCCAGTATCTCTCACTGGTGAATCTCCCATCACTGTCTCTGCTAGCCTGGCTGGCCAGTGTGCCCAGGGATCCACCTGTCTCTGCCTTCCCAGAGCTGAGATTACAAGCACACTGCCATTGTGCCTGACTGTTCATTGTGGATTCTGGGGGATTGAATCCAGGTCCTCATGCTTGTGTGGCAAGCACTTTATCAACCGGATCATCAGCGCAACCCCCAAGTCTCTTTCTTTTTTTCTTTTTCTTTCTTTCTTTTTTTTTTTTTTTTTATTTTTCGAGACAGGGTTTCTCTGTGGCTTTGCTGCCTGTCCTGGAACTAGCTCTGTAGCGTGCGCCACCACCGCCCAGCTCCAAGTCTCTTTCTAAAATAACAACTATTTCATAGTCTCTCTTCTCCTATTCTGAAATGTCTTAGTAACATCAAGAATGCCTCCATAACTTTAAAAATTACTTGCATGCATTTGAACCGTAGCAGCCTCCTGGGACAGCGCATCCAGAGGCTCGCTCTCCCCAGACCGCCACTTCAGGTCCTGTGTGCCCGCGGATGTTTCCAATGCCACCACTTATAGTCCAAGTTCACCCTGTGAAGTCCCCCGGCTTTGTAGGCCCAGGTCACTGCTCCTCTGGAACTTTTCTGTACCCCACCCCCCGCTAGCCTGTGTGTTCTTGAGTTGTTTGGTTTAGTTCAGAGCCAGGAAACCAAAGGAAAGCCCCTGATCTGTGTGTTCAAGGCTGAAGCAGAGGATTCCTCTTGACTCTGGGTCCTGCAGCTAGGCAGATCCATCCTGTGCCTAGGACTGGCTCACCTCAGCCTTCCCTACCTCAGCAGTGTATGGTGTGATGCCTTTGATTTGTTACACAGGAAATGGGTTGAGCTGAGGACTGGCCACCATGCAGATGCACAGGTGCTTGTGCCTGCTTGCTCTGGTTCTCACCCCCTCCCTCTCCCCCTCCTATTGGAGACCTCCCCAGTTGTGAGTGCTGCCTCTGTAACGGGGGGGGGGACAGTTGGAGCCAGTGGGCACTCCCTGTCTCACTCTGCTCCTTGTGGAATGAAGGAGCCAAACAGAACTTGGAAAGAACAAGGAGGCTGCGCTGTGCCTGTCTCCATACACCCATGTGGCCAGCAATCCCCTTTGGCCATTTGCTCTGGGGCAGTGTATCCCATTGAGCAAGGCTCTACCGTGCTTCCCCACCAAAGCTCAGCAGGGTTCTAAGTCAGGTATTTATCTCTAAGTGAAGCTGACTGGGCCATTGCCCCAGTCAGTGATGATTCTAGGGTGTCGTCCCCTGTTAGGGGGTATTAAGTTCTGGGAAGGGCAGATCGACCTGGTCTCATGGCCGCTGTGGAGACTGGAAGCTTCTGTGGGTAGCCAGCTTCTGCATCCTTCTGCAGGGGACTGCAGAGTAAATCACTGTCCTCCTACAGCAGTGAGATGGGAGCATTGTCATAGTCTCCAGCATTAGGAGCCATGCCCATGCCAGGGAGAGCTGGTGTCACTCACTGTCACTCTCCAAGGATGGCACTGCAATGCTTATGACTAGGATTTCTTACTTCTCACCGGGATACAGAGTATCCACAGAACCAGAGCTCAGAGATGCAGCTGGCCCCCAGGAAGAGCTACTGTTGATTATCGAACTTGCTGTGCCTTAGAGTCCTGGGGGGATCCCCACAAAGCACCCATCCTAAGCCGCACTTCTGATCCTGCTTTAACTGGGTTGAGGTGGTCTCACTTCAGCACATTTTGTGACCCACCGTTCTAAGCTAATTTGCTCTTCTGCCCTTTGGGTTCATCGCCCCCAATCTTGGATCAATACTGGGATTCCCTACCCATGTTCAGGTTGCCTGCTCTCCTGGAGGAATTCACCCTCAGGTAGGCACTCCCTGAGGTTACCAATGGAGATAAGGTCACCACCTTCAGCTGGAGTCTCAAGAAAGCCCCAAGGGACTAAATGTCTCATTTTGCATTTCCAGAGCAGCCCCCTTTTCCTAGTGCAGGATCCGTGGGCCAGCTCCTCAGACCTGGCCTTGCTCAGACTAGCACTATCCCTGCTTTGGCTTTTCCCCTTGGTCCTCATTCCACTCTGCTTCTTCTGTCCTGGTGAAAACTCACAGGCTTCTGCCACAGACCGGCTCAGGAGAGCCCCTCAGACCGTGGGAAAATCAGGGTCTTGGTACCAGGAAGGCACAAGTTAGGCGAATGACAGACAGACACAACACACAAGGGAGTAGTTTGAATCTGCTGCAACTTTACTGAATTCATGTTGTCATTATATAGTATTCTAACAAAGAACAAACCAGAAGGTCACGTATCATTACTTGGCACAGTATGAAAGCTTCTTTTAGTCACATCAGCAATTTTTAAGAAAAGCCTATTATCAGGAACAGGTGTTAGACATAACACGTCCTTAGAAGAGGAACTCTTGTCCTTGGGAACATAAACTTCAGACAAGTGGTTTCATTTTATCCAGGAATAGAAGTTTCTGTCTCATATTTGCTATCATGGCCCTTCTTTTTTCTCACCCTTTCTTTATCTCCTCTAGTGACCAAATATGCCTAATCAGTTCTCTGCACCTGCTGCAATATACTTCTTTGTACTTTCTCATGTAGCAAACACCATGGGGGTTGGGATCTAGCAAGCCTATCCAAAAATAGTAGAGCTAAATAATTCTGCTTTTGTCCCTCAAATATCATATACTTTTGACTATCATCCTCATAACTTTCTGTGTATGGAATGGGGTCATCTGGTGACTCAGTTGTACTCCTGGGTGGTTCCCACCATATATATCCCTGATCCTAAACTTTATTAACCCATGAGCCTTACGTGTTAGAATACTCAATCTTGCAAGAGATTTTTTCCTAGTTTCTTCATTCCCAGAATGGGGTTTCCTAACAACATCTGGATCTTAACCTATGTTTCCCCCAAATCATCAGTCTTTTTAGGAAAAGTTCTCGTTGCTGTAACTCATCCATAATATCCTCCCATTGATCTCTTTTTGCTTACAACCAGAATTTGCACAAGGGCTTGAAACACTGGAGGCATCTTGAGCACTGTATTAGTATCATTATCAGAATTATCAATCCCAGGAACATCAAGGGGTTCTCTGGTAAAATTATACGTTTTGGCCAAGTATAGCAAAGAACATTATCAGGAAACAGGAGAGAACAGCAGAGGCAGCTAACCATCTATGACAGCGGTGAGTACATAATCTTGAGTTCAAGTTCATGACCTGAGCTGATTGCTAAGGAACACCCGGAGGCCTATCCACGAACAGCACGAACCCCCCAGCCTGTGTCCTCTGGACCAGAGGCATCGTTGTCACACAGGCGACACTGCTGTGGGTGTGGCAGGCTTCCAGCCTCTGCCACCACAGACCCTGGCACAGTAGTGCTGACAGAGGGTGGGCTGCCCGGTACCTGAAGGCACTGGCCCTGGGTGGTTTGCCCGGGATGGGTAGTCCCTGGGTGTGTAGGCTAGACCTTAACCCATGGGCCACAGGAAATAGGACACGCCAAGAGATGGTAGTTTCCGGTAGTTTCTCTGGCACTATCCTGTAGATATCCAATCAGCTATGTGTGGTGAAGCTTCCAGCCACCTCAGACCCTTCCAGTGCACTCTTCTGTCTGCCCCATCTTTGTCATCTCTCAGGTTCCCTGTTCTTGATGAAATTATCATGGAGACTACTGTCCCTAGTTCTATTCTTGAGGGAATCAAGCTAAAGACATTTTTTTTTTTTAAATTTTAAGACAGGTTTGCATGGTAACTCACAGAAACAACCAACAACAATAAAAATCAGGGACTAGGGTGTGACTTGCTGTTGATCTTTGCCTGCCTCTGAGTGGGGGGGGGGATCTCCAGGATGTAGGACTTTCAGTGTTATACTATGAGAAGGCTCAGGCCAAGCAGAGCCACTAGCTCACCCTAGTCGGAAGGTGAGGCACTCACTGGGCCCTGCCTTCTTGTCTCTGATCCCATAAGAAGGCTTCCCCAGTTCTCCCAATTTTAGAAAGCAGGCAGGCCTATTGCTAGTCAGTCCGCAAGTCCCCCTGAATCATTTGCTTAATGTTCATGTGTGCAGTGTCTTCGTCAAATCTTGGAAAGGGGGAGGCACATAGAAAGTGACAAGTGGCGACAGTGGGGATAGTGGTGGAATAGCACAGCTCAGATACTGTTGTTGGTTGTTTTTACTGTTTGGGCTCTTTACTCTTTTGGGGGCCCGCCACCAAGCTCCCAAATAAATCACATACAGAGACTTAATATTGCTTATAAATGCCCAGCCTTAGTTTGACTTGTTGCTAGCCAGTTTTTCTTAAAATTTCCCATCTACTTTTATGCCTCTGGGCTTTTTCCTTTTCTTCTGTATATCTTACTTTCACTCTTACTCCATGGCTGGCTGTGTGGCTAAGCGGTAGCATCCTCTTCTCCTTTTCTAGTTCATTCATCTCCTCGTCCCAGATTTCTCCTTCTTATTGTCTCTGCCTGCCAGCCCCGCCTATCCTTTCTCCTGCCTTGTTATTGGCCATTCAGCTCTTTATTAGACCAATCAGATGTTTTAGACGAACCAAGTAACCCAGCTTCAGAGCGTTAAACAAATGCAACATAAAAGAATGCAACACATCATTGCATCATTAAACAAATATTCCACAGCAGAAGCAAATGTAACACATCTTAAAATAATATTCCACAACAGGGACTAACATCCGTTTCACTCTGACTGGGGCTGGTGCAGAAAAGGTGAAGGGAGACTATGGAGGCAGAAGAGTTGGGCCCTGCCTGCAGGCTGGAGGGTGAGAAGCTGCACTGGGCATGCTCGTCTCCCTCGGCTTCTGGTTGTGGGTATCAGAAACCCGCGGGCATTAGTTTAGAGAGACACAAGAGCGTGGCACGTGCTGACGCCTTGACATGGCAGTAAACTTTAGAGCGATGCTAATAGTTTCTTACATACATCCCCCCAGTTTCGGAGATGAAGGAAAGCGGAAGCAGCCACGACTGGGGACCTGGACAAGGTCTATGGGATCGTACTCCTTGGTGGTTTTGGACCCTAGCCTGGGCTGTCCACGACGATCGCCCACGTGACAGGTGTCCAGCGCGAGTGCTGCTGGAGGCCGCTCCTCCCTGCCGGGCCGCCGCTTCCGCGCACGTGACCGCGCGTCGCGCTCTGATGCGTTTTCCGCGGCCGGCAGCTTGGCCTCGCGGGTGGCTCGGGCTGCGGCGGCTGCGGGACGCCGGGCGGGCTCGGGACGCGCCGGCGGCGGCCGAGAGCCCGGGGCTCCGAGATGGAACCGTAAGTGGCCGGCCGTGGCTTGGGCGTGGGGTCCCGGGGCCTGAGGTTGGGGTCCCCGGCTCACGCGTGCCGCGGGGCTCCGGGCGGGCGCGAGAGGGTCGCAGTGGGGACCCGCGGAGAGGGCTGGTCCGTAGCTGCTCCGTGTCCAGAGTTGATGAGGACGCCCCGGCTTGCGCAACCGCCAGCTGGAGCTGGATCCCCAGCTGCGATCGGGGTCCTCAGCTCCCCCAGACGCGCTTCTCGGTGGCGTTTGGTGACGTGGGCACGTTGGAGCTGGCAGAGCCACGTTAGATCTCTCGGGTGCTGAGTTTTATAGGAGTTTTACAATCTGCTGACTCGGGGCCCCGAGTCGCTCTGTAAAGTGCAGAGATTTTAACGAGGAAACCCCGAACCCCAGGGACGCCATCCCTAAAGCTGCTGTTGACGCAGCTGTCGCCTGGGTGTGCACTGAAGTAGCGGTGAGGGAGTGCCCAGAGCTGGGGCGGCGGAGGTTGAAAGGTGGCCTCGGGCGACCGGATGCCCTTCTAAGGCTCATTCGGGGTTCTGGCGGAAGCAGGGTACCTCGGGAAACGTTTTCTCAGTGCAAGACTCTATGGTGGAAAGACGCTTTTCCTCCGGCTTTCTTAGAAGTTTGACTTGGGTCCCTCCAACTCATGGAGGAACTCCTGACTCAGGTGGATTAGAGGCCAGCTGGAGGTGAGTTAGCACCAGGCACAGAGACAGCACTCACAGGTGGTCTTTCTCACCTCTTGGGAATGGTGCCTTCCTCCATGAGTTACGGTGAGTTACCGCTCTGTAGCAAAGTGGTAGCTACATGCCTCAGGGGGGTTCTCCCGGGCCCGGATCTGCGTGGCACATCTCCATCCTTGGTAGTTTTCAGTGGGATTACAGAGGCAGAGGATGTGAGAGAGAGTTAGGCCTTGACCAGGTCTGAGACCCAGGAGTCTATACAGGACAAGGCACTAGACCAGAGGAAAGCCATTACTAGGAAAAGGTCACTGGTAATGACTGCAGCTCTGTTAAGGGCTTGCCGCCTACAGCCCTGGGCATATGCTGTCTGGGAGGCAGGCCTTGGGCTCTGATGGACAAGAGGATAAGGGTGGTGTGTATCTCTTTGGGTAATTTTTTTTTCCCTGAATGAAACTGATGTCTCAAAATTAAAGAAAACTTGAGTGTCAACTGTGTGGTAGAGACTGTTGTATCTCTTTTTAAATTTTGTTTTATTTTATTTGTGTGTGAGTATATGCCATATGTGTGCAAGTGCCCGAAAAGGCCAGAAGAGGATGTTGAGTTCCCCAGACCTCCAAGTGGCTGTGGCAGTGATGTGGGTCCTCTGGAAGAGTAGCGAGTGCTCTTAACTAAGAGGCTCCTGGCTGGCCCCTGCTGCATTAGCTTACTTCCATTGTTTTGTGAGCTTCCCCACCGCTACCTGCCTGTAGAGGAGTTACTCTTGTTACTCAGGGCTACGAATGAAGGACACAGGTGTATAGGAGTCAGCGAGAGCCTGAATAACTTTTAAGTCTCCTTGAGATGATACCTTCCATGGGCAGACACCAGAGCCCACGCTCTTGACAAAAGCCGGCAGCTACTGTGTGCCCAGTCAAGGGTATTTGGGAATGAGGCTTCACCTTCCTGGCAACTTCGAGCTCTTATTTCCTGGATGTTACAATAGGAACCAGCATCCCAGAGAGGCAGAATGACCCACCCCAGGTCACCCTGATGACCCATGGTGGAGAGAGGCTTCCCTGCCTGCGTTCTGGACTGTGACAACCTGGCAGTGGTCTAGGGCATGGTCTCTTTGGCCACACGTGGCCTGTGTGATCAGTGTTTGCCTGCTCCCTCCTCCTGTTTGACTTGGGAGGGTGTTCGATTACCTAACCTGCATGTCCCTGGGTATGAGCCACTGGGCTTGCAGCCCAGGAACAACATATTTGAACTCATGCTTCCTTAGAGAGCCTAGATCTCAGGTTGTTAAATTGGGTATGTTGTTAGGCCTTAAATGGCCACCTAATGCCTCTTTTGAAGTCTGCTCAATGGTTCGCAGTCTATTCGACTTAGCTGATTGAAGTTTCAACCTTCAGGTTTTCCCCTCAGAGTTTCCTGTCAAGTGCTGGTTCTTTAAAAGGTGAAGATGGTAAAGGACTGTAGAGAGTGTGGGGAGATGGTGGCCCCCTTCCCCAAGCTAGCCCCTCACATGCCGGGTGTGCATTGTAGGTTCAGATTCCACCTCAATCTCCTGCTTCCCAGCCCCCCCCCCCGTTTCCCTTTATGCTTCAAAGGCTGGGAATACCTGTTCCCCAGGTAGCTCCCGGTGGCAGCCTGGGATCAAGCAGGTGCACAGGAAATGCCAATTCTTCTCTCTCATTGGCAAGAGACTTCTTGCACAGTGGATCTTAAGAGATACTGTGCCAGCGGCTTCATTTTGTTTTTTCAAAAATAAGGAGAAAAGCTGGGCATGATGAGGCATTCCTGGGTCTCTGGTCATGACTGGGAGGCTAAGGCAAGAGGATCTCTCAAGCCCAGGTGTTCAAGTATAGCCTGGGCAACAAATTAAAATCCTGCTTGAAAAATGAAATAAGTTGTAGGGTATGGTAGACCATGCAGAAGCAGGTCAGTCTTTGAGTTTGAGGCCAGAGTTCTACATAGCAAGCTCAGGACCAGCCAGGGCTACATGAGAAAGAAAACCAATACATAAATCATAATACAAACAAAAGAAATGCCCCCCCTTCAGCAGAGGAGCAAATGTACTACTGCTAACTAACGTGGTTGGGGTTTTGCTGCTTTCTCAGTACATTGCTCTAAGCCTGTTATTTGAGAATTTGTCAACCTATAACAACAGCCTTCTAAGCCCTCAGTCTACCCCTGTCCTAAGAGGGAAAAAATGTTACTTGAAGTTGGGACCCAGGCTTGTAGGCAGCAAGCCAGTACCTTGAATCAAAGGAGAGATTGCTTTTATGCCAATTGTGTTGGGGGGGGAATAGACTCAACTAAAATGTGAAGTTGGGTAATGGATTTAAAAACCCTTTCCCACTGAATGGGGGATCTGGGTTGACCGAGTGAGTACCCAACTGATTGTCCTGAGGACTCTTCAGTCTTCTTGGTTTGCATGCATGAGTGTGTCTGCCTGCACAGGTGCTCGTGTGCAGGCTGCAGGGCAGCACTGGCTGTCTCCCTCACTCTTCACCTTTCTTTCTGAGATGCTCTCTCACCAAACCTGCAGCTCACAGATTTGGCTAGCATGACTGGCCAGTGAGCTCCAGAAATCCACCTGTGTTTGCCTCCCCAATGCTGGGATGATAGGTGCATGCCATGCTGTGCATGGGTTTATGGATTTATGTGATGGTGCCAGTGGCCCCACCCCAGGTTTTCATGCTTTCCTGACAGGTACTCTACCCTGCAAGCCGTCTCTCCAGCCTTGTAACTTCGGTCTTCTCTACTAGTCTAGTGGTGAAGGGATAAGTCTTGGGAGTAAATTTGCTTCTTTTTAGGTGATGGTTTGGACTGTTGTTGGGATACTGTAATGGTGGCGATAGTTGACATGGTTAAAGTGTAGCAGGATTTCTTTTGGGCCACTAACTAGCTCCCAAATCATGGCATGGAGACTTATGAATGCCAGCCTTAGCTTAGGCTCATTTTTTGCTATCTCTTTTAACTTGACCTTTTTCTCTTCATCTACCTTTTGCCTCTGGGGTTTTTAACCTTTCTTCCTTCTGTATATCTTACTTTCACTGCTCTTGTGTCTGGCTAGTGGCTGCTTGATGTCTGGCCCTGCTCGTGTCCCTCTTTCTCTCCCTTCTTCTCTTCTCTCTTCTGTTTAGATTTTTCCTTCTACTTATTCTCTCTGTCTGCCAGCCCCACCTATCCCTCTACTACCTAGCTGTTGGCCATTCAGCTTTTTATTAGACCAATCAGGTGCTTTAGGCAGGCAAGGTGAAACAAAGGCAACACGTCTTTACATCATCAAACAAATGCATTATAAACAAATGTGACACATCCTTACATAGTTAAATATTCCACAACAGTGAAGACAGCACCGGGAGTGCTTTCTAACCTTCTCCACTCTGCTAAGTCCTGCCCTCTGGTTTATGGACTATTAGGGCCTGTGTGGGAAACAGAAGTGCTTAGTGGGCATAATGGTGGTGACAGGGACTAGAAGCCACTCAGTCAGGATAATGGGGACTGGAGTTTCCAGCTGGCTAAGCCAGAATGCTCCCTGTGCCAACTGAGCATGCCTGATCCTTGAGGATTTGTGCCGGTGTTAGTCATATGGCCCTTGGACCAAAGTGACATGGAACTGGTTTGTCTGCTTTCAGTGCAGAAGACAAAATAGCCACAGATTCCACTAAAAGGTGACCTAGAGAGAAGATAGTTATATCTTGCAGCTACAGTGGTTCATTGTTTATCATAGCAGGAAATGTAGAGAAACCCAGAGGAAGAAACCATAAGACCAGGGCAAAGAAAGTAGAGACTGGGGACTCAGAAGTGTTTAGATATTTATCGTGCAGTGGATACACACTGTGAGCAGCAGGAACTCTGGGCTGGGAAAGGTGGAGAGGAGAGTGAACAGTTGGTCACTTTTAGCAAAACCATGAGAGGTAGCCTGCTCTTCTAATAGTGGTTGGCATCTCTTACTCAAGGCAGGAGAGGTACCTGGAAGCTGACGCTAATTGATAGGTGTAGCACGATTTCTAATTGGTCTTAATAAAAACCCAGAGTCAGATATTGGGGGGTGAAAGCTGAAAGATCAGAAAAGCAGAGCAGCCGGCCACTAGTTCTTACCTGTGTGAAATCCTCAGAACCAAGGGGGCAAGATCCTGTCTCTATGAATCATCAGACTGAATCCTGAGCTCCTGTCTCCTTCCGCCTTACGTCCCTCTCTCCACACAGCCACATGACTTCCCATTCCACCTCCCTGCCGCTGGGGTGACAGGTGTGAGCCACCACTGCTTGACTCTGTTTCTCTTTTAGGCTGATTCAACCTTGTGTAGCCCAGGGTGGCCTTGAACTCAGAGATCATTTGCCTCTGTCTCCCAAGTGCTGGGATTAAAGGTGTGCGCCACCAGTGCCCGGCCTCTATGGCTAACTAGTGTGGCTAGCTCTGCACTCTGATCTTCAGGCAGATTTATTTGTTACAGCACAAACAAATACCACCACAGATAAGTCCGTGGCAATGGGAAGGGCAAGGCCTGCTGGCAGGGATGCCTATCAGTGAGTCAAAGGCTGAAGGCGTGTTCTGGTGATGTGAGATACTGCAGTCCCCAGCTGGTGCAGTGACTTCGTATTTTGGGTTTCATTTTTAATTTTGCATTTCTGCGATCTGCGAAGGATAGGCATACTCACAGGAAGCTTCTGGCTTTAATAGAATGTCTTGTGAAAAGGGGCTTAGCTTGCAGTAGGGACCTGATCTCAGTTCTTTGGAAGTCACAGTGGAGCATGGCCAGGCTCAACCCCACAAGACTAGACTGCAGTGACTTTAGATGGCATCTGTCTTCCCAATCCCCACACCACACCAGACTGCTTGTGGCATCTAGAATTTGGGCTTAAGCAACTAGAAGGTGGAATGGCTGGGGCCTGGAGTGAAGAGCGCTGTGGGCGGGGGAAGTGATGGGGAGGCCAGGAGACTGAGTTCAAATGACTCACACTGAGGTGTCTGTTGGATCCCCAAGTGGATCAGGCAGGTGGGCAGTTAAATAGGGTATGGACTTGCGGGCTGAATGGAGATGGATGAAGCAAAACCCCTCACCTCCGATCATACGCCTGAGACAAGCTAAGGAGTGAGTGAGCAGAGACAAGGAGAAGAAAGAAGCAAAGGGCAGCAAGAACCGGGTGTATCCCCAGGAGAGACCCTGTCATAGAGACCCCTATAGCTTTACTTGCCTTGATGCCGTCACAGACTTCACCCCATGGAAGCAGTTCCTTGGGAGGTGGCAGCTGGGCTCACACAGTTTGGATAATAGCTGCATTGGGGTGGTGGTAGACTTTCTTACAAAGTCATATTACATTTCTCTGGCACATGAAATTGATTGACATTTCAGAGCCCAAAGAAGCCATTCAGATGGACTGTTTCATTGCATTAGGAAGATTTTCCGAGGACCTGTGGGGCCCATCTTGTCCAGGGTTGTAGGGCATATTTATGAGATCCCAAGTGGGAAAAGGTTGACAGATCCAGAGAGGAAATCCGGCACATGTGCAATGATGGACAGCAGAGAGCTTGCAGGGGCCATAGATGTCCTCTGCCCTGGTTAGCTGGCCAGCAGATGTGTTTGACATGGCGTAGGTATAGAGAGAAACGGATTCCTTCCTACACCCTGGCATCCCACCTCTGCTTTAGCGGAGCTACACACTGTTGTAATAAGTAATGGCAGATGAGTATATGTCTTAGTTGCTTTTCTGTTGCTATAATATAAAACTGTGAGCAAGGCAATTTGTAGAAGGAAGAGTTTACTTGGTACAATGGCAGGAAATGACTGAATGGATTTGGCATAGGGGCCTGCAAAAGGCCCCTCGTGAAGTTACCTTATGGCAAAGGATTACCTTGAATATTCCTTGTTTACCTACATTCATTAGTCCAATGTTGCCTTTGCCACACCTTCCACATAATCCAGAAGGGAGGGGCATTTTGAATGGATTATCCTTAGAAAAAATATTGTTTCTATGAATCTACAATCCCTTTTAAGGTGATCTTGTTTGCCACAATTATAACATTTGACATTTCAATTTTTTTCCTTAATCCTCTGGAAATCACCTCTTCTATCCATGTATCATGTTTTTGAGATTCTATATTAATCTCACATTCATTCCTCCAAAGGTGCTGACCTTGTTTTTATCCTAATTTTCCTTTTGCATAGAAAATTGGCATTCTCAAAAGGCAGAGATTCAATTATTATTTGTCTAGCTTCTGAATTTGGTATCATTCTATTTATTACTGAAGTCGATCTTTGTAAGAAATCCATAATGACTCAGTTTTCTTTCCTATTTCTCCAATTCTGTCCCAAGCATTCAAAGCTGCTGCACAGTATAAATCCAGGGTGTGGTCATCATATACAGCCTGCCTTTCTATAGTAAATACCATAGTCTCCTTCTCCAAGAATTTGTTCTTGGGAGATTTCCCTACCTCTAGCTTTATTCTGTTGTTCAATAATCTTAGCCTCTTCTCTGAACCAGGTACTCCATCGTAATTGTGGATCAGTCTCTAAAACATTATTAACCAAATCTTTCCAGTTGTTGTTAGGGATAATTATATTACAAATTGACCACAAGCTTAGCATCTGCTTCACAAAAGGTGAATGCATGCCATATGAGACTGTTGCTTCCTTGGATCTCCTTAAATCTCTCAGTGGCACAGGAATCCAGTTAGCTGTAGCACAGCCTCTGCCATTTGGCAATTCCTGTAATGTTGCTGGATATATTAAGGTTGGTTGTCTGAAAACCTTAGGCTATTCTTTTTTCTTACAATGCAATACTGAAATTGGCTCTCCATTAAATTCTTCTGTCAGGGTTTGAATCTCCCTGTGATCTGTTTTATTAGATTTTTCTAAGGCCTGTATCTTAGCACTCAGATTAATCAACTTTTTTAGTGATAAAACAAAAAATGATAAAGGTGATAATGTTTACAATTGATATTACATAAATCCCATCTAAATCAGATATCCTCTCGTTTAATTGATTGTTTTCAGACTGCCTAGCATATCATCATACAGAGACCCAAATCCCTCCATTGTAATGGGTTTTCCCATTTTTTCATGTGGGGGAAAAAACTCTTTTAACTAATTCCTCCCTTAAAGAATTCCCAGTTGTCTCACCAGCTCTGCCGAGGATGATGTGAAACTGATTGCTGCTGCACAGAACAGTAAAAGCCTGACGGGATTTCAAGGCAGCTACTTAGTTCGCAGCAGCCTAAGAAGGGGGTTCAGGTAGAGTCCACAACTCACGGTGGAGAAGGACACAGAGACAGAGGAAGAGAGGGGGGGGATAGAGAGAGAGAGAGAGAGAGAGAGAGAGAGAGAGAGAGAGAGAGAGAGAGGCGGGGGTTGACTGAAAAACACACAGGGGATTGTTTGGTAAAAGCATGTGTGTTGGGGGGCTGCCTGAAGGCTACAACAGAAAAATCCCAATCTCGCTCAGAGGCTTGGGGGAAAAAGAAAGCCTAGCCGGGTGCAGCTCATATGCAGCTCCAGACTGTGCAGGTGGCAGTTTCATAAATTTGTCCCCAAACGTTGGGTGCCAAATGTAAAATCTGGGTTTTTGCTATCTGTGCTACAATTTGGGCTTCAAGTTCCGGAGGGATAAAGGCCCTCACCATCATGGTGGGGAAGCATGGCAGCAGGCATGGAATGGCAAGCTGAGAGCTCATATCTCCAACCACAAGTAGGAAGCAAAGAGACTACTCAGAATGGTACGGGACTTTGAAACATCAATGCCACACCCACAAGTTGACATACTTCCTCCAGCAAGTTAGGAGGTGTGCCTCCTAACCTACCCAAACAGTGCCACCAATTGGGAATGGATACTATGGGGGACATCTCGTTCAAACCACACAGTAGCTCAGTTCCGAATGCCTACCATTTGCCAAGCCTGGTGTCTGTGCAGGCCAGTGTAGCAACTGCACTATGGGATGATTCACAAGCCGGGCAAGGGGCTGGAGATTGAAACACATACACACACAGACAGAGGTACGGGTCATCCTTAAAACAAGAATGCCAACTTTATTGTGCTCCAGGGAAGCTTATATAGGGATCCTTAACTGATAGCCACACCCCAGCTCTTGGGATTTTCAGCTGTAAAACCCACCAGAAACCACTCCCCTGCCGTCAGGAACTCATGAGGGTCTCATGCTCAGCGCAGTCCACTCACTCCAGCAGACAAAGGGTCACAGGAAGTCAAGGGCTTGAGGGTCTGCTCTGGTTTTCCATCTTGCTGTGCTATTAAACAAGGTAGGATCCTGCACAGCCAAGGGTCCAAAGTTTAAACAGGCATGAAGTCCACAGAGATACCATCCTGTGAAGGTAGACACTATACAATATTAGGCTGGATTCCGGAAATGAAACTCCTGAGAATCCTTGCTAACATTCTTGTAAAGCGATTGTGGTCCCCATCACCATAATGAATAATGTGCTCTGGCCATAAACCATAGTACCAGGCCAACATTTAACACAAAGAGAAGGGAAATTAAGCAAAAATAAAACACAAACTGCCAGATAGTTTCCACATACCAACAGCATTATTATGTCTCCAATCAATGGAAATGGCTGGCTGTTCCATAGCCCAATCAGTGGAAAGGAAGTACGGCCACACGGAACTATCCAGGCGCACCGGCATCAGCACCGGAGGATTCCTGACTGGCACCCATTGTACCTGTTGGCCATGGCTGATGGTCAGGAGAACTGTCCATAGGACACACAAGCCTTTCAGGAATCCAAATGGGCTTTTAATATCCTGCAGAAACACACATAGCTTTCTCACCCCCAAATGAGGACTGGATCAGGCCCCTTCCATGCTCCAG
Organism: Ondatra zibethicus; assembly: GCA_004026605.1. NCBI lineage: Eukaryota > Metazoa > Chordata > Mammalia > Rodentia > Cricetidae > Ondatra > Ondatra zibethicus. The sequence continues at coordinate 252,244 of PVIU01000483.1, read as the reverse complement.
TCAACACATCCTTCCACTGTACCATCGGATGAGTAGAGCCATGGGGCTGCCAGTGCCTCTGAGCAGCCAATGTTTGAGTATGTGATTCAATTGTTAGAAAATTTAATATATAAAGAATATTTAAAAAGGATATCCTGGGGTGTACTATACTCTCCCTTTTTTGTTTTGTGAATATAGTCTTTGAGAGTTTGGTGAGCCCATTCCACTATGGTCTGTCCCTGGGGGCTGTAAGGGATTCCTTCCTGTCTTATGAAGGATGTCATAACTGTCAGAGAATAATTGAAAGCCTTTACCGATATAAGCTGGTCCATTGTCCATTTTAATCAATATTGGGGCCCCCATGTAGGCAAAAGCTTGCAGGCAATGTTTTTTACATCCTTCACCTTTCCCCCTGAGAGGGCAGAAGCAAAGAGCATGCCTGAATAACTATCCACAGAAACATGTACAAATCCCAATTTGCCAGAAGATGCCACATGAGTAACGTCCATCTCCAGATATGATTGGGCAAAAGACTCCGAGGGTTAACTCCTAGGTGAGGAACAGGAGCCAGTTCTGCACACAAAGGGCATGCTTTGACAATCTTAAGAGCTTGTTCCTTAGAAATTTTATACGTGAGCCTCAAAGAAGTGACATTAAGGTGGAATTTATCATGAGCCCACTGGTCAGAGGCCAAAGAATCCTGAGGCAGAGAGATTAAGAGAGCACGGGTCACTTGATCAACCTGTGCATTGCCTTCGCTAAGAGGGCCAGGTAAGCCAGAATGTGCCCGAAGGTGGCCAATATAAATCTTATGAGATCTTTTCCATAAAAGTAACTGAATGTTAGTCAACAATTCATGAACTGCAGAGGTAGTGGCTGTATTTCCTGCCGTTTCCAAGGTGGGAAGAACCTTAGCTACATACCTAACAGTCTTCTGGGCTGCGACTACAGCAGCTGTGCCATTGGAGGATCCATCTGTAAATACATTAAGGGTGCAATATAGGGGAGCAAGCGAAATAATTTTAGGAAAGCAAACCGGATGTTCCTCAAAAATGATTTTACTAATTTATGGGGGGGGGGTAATGGTTCTCAAATCCAGCAGACTGAGTGGTTAAAAAGATGGTCCATTCTGGGCTAAATAACTGGAGCCAGTTAAAGCTCCTTATTGTAAGCAACAATCACTTTATCGGGGATTTTGCCATACGTCTTAAGACTTTCCAGGTAGGCAGCGTGTAACACCTCCAGGACAGACAAATGATAGGGCTGTACAACCTTTTTGGGAGAGGCTCATCCGTGCACCCAGAGAATAGGTCCCTCCTGCCAAAAGACTGCAGTGGGCTGCAAGGCTGTGCCAAAGACCAGCAGAAGTAAAGGCTGACAATCAATATAATTCAGATGGGCTTCTGCCAACCACTGTACAACTAATCTAAGTCATTCACAGCCTTCAGGTGTCAGTACCCTGGGAGACGTGGGGTTTGAGTCACCTCTTAAGATTTCAAATAAGGGTTTTAATTCTCCTGTTAATCCCATTGATGGTCTGATCCAATTAATGTCTCCCAAAAGCTGTTGACAATCAATCATTAAGAATGTGGAGCTGATCTATTCTAAGAATAATCTTTTGTGGTCAAACTCGTCTGTAGAAGCTGATGGCCCAAATACTGAAAAGGAAACATAGTTTGCATTTTCTCGGGGGCAACAACTAAACCAGACCATTGCAGTCCCTCATAAAGTGTCTGCAACCCTGCATACAAATCACGTTCCTCTGAGGCTGCAGTAAGAATATCATCCATATAATGAACGACATAGCTGGGGATGTTGCTCCCTTAGGGGTCACAAAGCTCTGGAAACATAAAACTGGCACAAAGTTGAACTACTGGCCATGCCCTGGGGCAACATAACCCTTTGATACCTTTGGTGAGGCTCTCTGAGATTAACAGAGAGAACACTAAAAGCAAATTTGGGTGAGTCCTCAGGATGCAAAGGAAAAAAAAGCAGTCCTTGAGGTCAATCACCACCATGTGGTAATCCTTAGGGATAGCCACAAGTCTTGGCAGTCCTGGCTATAATGATCCCATGATTTCCATACATTTGTTAACCTGTCTAAGGTCTTGCAATAGTCGCCAACTGCCAGATTTCTTTTTGATAATAAATATGGGGGTATCCCTAGGGGAAGAGGATGGGACTATATGCCAGCAGCTAACTGTTCTTGCACAAGCTGCAGCTTCTGATGGGGCCACTGTTCCGCCCACACTCGCCTAGTTTCTCTCCATTTGATGGGAATTGCAACTTGTGGCTCAATAGTGGCCCTCAGAATAAATTTTCCAACCCTGCTCTGTCCTGTCTTATTTTCTCAGTCCTCAGGCCTCTCCTCCTGCTTCCTGACACAGGAGGGGATTTCCTTGAATGTCAGTTCTAGAGCTGCACTCATTAGCCCAGTGGCCCCTTTTGATATTTCAGGTAAATACCTGAATTTCCTCAAAGGTTTTGGCTAAATTGTCTAATTGTTCCTTCACTTTTACATTGTTGCTAAGAAGAGCATCTTTGACTAAATGCCATAGTGAAAATATTGCCATAGGAAATTCTGCTGGCCCTCTCTCTTTTAAAGCTTTTTGAAAGTCAGCTTTTACCTGCTCCCAATCAGGAATATTAAAACCCCCTGCCTGTGAAAACTAAGGACTAAACTCTAAAACTGTCTTAATAAATTCTTGTGCTGTCTCAATTTTAATAGAGGTGCCCTGCTTCTCTAAAACAACTATCAATTGACCGGTCAATACCTGACCAGAATCACTGGCACCCATCTTCAGTCCACCCCCACCATCAATCTCTTACTTGCTGGCCAACCTTCCGAGGGCAATCTCTCAGGAATCCCTAGTTCCCGATCTCTCTGGAGTCTCTCCACCTGTAGCGCCTGCACTAAGAGACAGTTCATAGGCCGGGCAAGGGGCTGGAGATTGAAACACATACACACACAGACAGAGGCACAGGTCATCCTTGAAACAAGAATGGCAACTTTATTGTGCTCCAGGGAAGCTTATATAGGGATCCTTAACTGATAGCCACGCCCCAGCTCTTGGGATTTTCAGCTGTAAAATCCACCAGAAACCACTCCCCTGCCATCAGGAACTCATGAGGGTCTCATGTTCAGAGCAGGCACAGGAAAACAAGTTGTTTACTCCGCTCACTCCAGCAGGCAAAGGGTCACAGAAAGTCAAGGGTCTGAGGGTCTGCAGCCCCAACAGGCCAGGTAATATCTTTAGGCACTAAGTTCCCTTTGTAGTGAAGACACTGGGGGCAGCCATGAGAGGTGGAGTACTGAAGGAAAGTGTCATGAGAAGGTGGGAGGCTGAGTCTAGGATTTCCATGGCTTGGGGAGAAGAGGTTTCAGATCAGGAAAACAGTGTGAGTGAACTCAGCTGGAGTCTGGCTGGACTGTGTTGGGAAGCAAGTGTGATGCTTGGGTCTGAATGCTGCTGTGTGGTAATCTGGGGCAAGGGGACTGTCTGTGCTTCTGACTCCCATCACAGTGCTCGGGACTGAGCCCCGGCTTCTCGTCTGCTAAGTAACCATGCATTCAGGAAGTCAGTGGTGCATTTGTTTGTTTGCTTGTTGAGACGGGATCTCTCTATGTAGCCCTGGCTGTCCTCATACTTGCTCTGTGGTTCACGTTGTCCTCGAACCTGCAGAGATCCACCTGCTTCTGCCTCCAGAGTGCTGGGATTAAAGGCGCACACCATAATACGTGGCCAAATGATGCATTTTTAACTACAAGTTTAAAATTTAATCTTCCTTTGATGTCTCTGCCTCCAAGCCTCTGCTTTAGCCTTCACCTACAGAGTTCTTCATGCTGCTTCATCTCTGATATACTAGCAAGATCAGGTCACTCTGAGCATAGTGCAGTCATAGTTCACAATGGCTCTAAGATTTCTAGAAACCATTTTCAATCCATAGGAAAGTGGCAAGGATAACAGCCTCCCCTGCCTCCCCTGATGCCAGCGTCTCATGTGACCTGGCACCTTTGTCTCAACGGCATCTCACCTGTGTTAATGATGCCAGCTAACTAATGCTATTTGCACTCTTTCCACCACCCAGTCTGTTTAGCTTTGTGTAAATTTTTATTTCTTCATGGAACTATCTTATGCAGTTGCCTAGAAACTGTCCCTTCCTTTCAGTCTTAAAACAAAAATATATCCAAACAGACTGTCTAAATAAATAGGCACCTGGGTCACAGGAGGACAAGAGGGACACTTGCTCTTCTGCCAGCACTCACGTTCCACAGGCCTTTTCCAGGTGGGCATTAACTGGGTCCTGTCTCACAGAGCCTCCTCCCTCTAGGGAAGCATGGCTGTGACAACCTAGACAGGTCTGCCACCTCCATATCTCCGCTTTCCTATCTGTAAATCCTAGGTGCGAGCTGAAAGTCCCTGGAAAAGCCACACCTGTGTTGAAGGTTCTGCAGAATGACTGGGAGCTGGAGCCACCTTCACTGCTCTCCTTCTCCAGCTAGCCATGTGCCACTACCTCTGTGTCCATTCTAATGCCCGCTTTACCATAGGGTGAAGCCTTTGCGATATAGTAACAGGCTGTCCTGACTGGTTTATGTCAACTTGACACAGTTTTGAGTCATCAGAGAAGAGGGACACTTGCCTGAGATAATGTCTCCATAGGATTGGGCTGTAAGCAAGCCTGTAGGACATTTTCTTCATTAGTGATTGATGGGGGAGGGCCCAGCCCATGGTGGGTGGTGCCATCTCTGGGCAGGTGGTCCTGGGTTCTATAAGAAAGCAGGCTGAGCAAGCCATGATGAGCAAGTCTCTAAGTAGCACCCTCTATGCCTCTGCATCAACTCCTGCCTCCAGGGTCCTGCCCTATTTAGGTTTCCATCCTGACTTCCTCTGATGGGGAACAGTGATGTAGATGCATAAACCAAATAAACCCTTTTCTCCCAAGTTGGCTGTGGTCATGGTGTTTCATTACCGCAGTAGTAACCCCAAGACACAGCCATTAGGGCCCACCAATCCCAAAGCTAAGAATCCCATCAGACAGCTCCTGAAGCCTATACCAGAGACTCCCCGTTTGCTATGACCTGCCCACCTAGTGTCTCCACTAATGTATTTGGTAAGTGTGTTGACTGATAAAAGTTGTTGTAACCAGTCAGGTGGTGGTGGCGCACACCTTTAATCCCAGCACTTGGGAGGCAGAGGCAGGCAGATCTCTGCGAGTTCAAGGCCAGCCAGGTATATGAGAGGTAACTCCAGGACAGGCTCCAAAGCTACAAAGAAACCGCCCCCCACAAAAACCCACAAAAGTTGATGTAACCACTTCCATAGTGGAAGATATCATCAAAGCAATATGAATCCATGTACCTAGGCCATGGTCACTCATGTTTAACTTGGAGCAAACTCTCTCTTGTGCCCTTTGGAGTGAGAACTATAGTTTACAAAGAAACCTGTCTCCTTCCCAGAGCAGTTCTGTCTGATACAGTAGAGCCCTGTCTGAGCTGGCAGCACACTCTTAACTTCACCAGCTTCTCCTCCCTGCCAACAGGGTGGCTTCGGGGGTCTCTGTTGGGGCTAGAGTCCCAGGGAAACCTCCAGGTTTCAATCCATCTTTCAGCAAACGCATTGATAGTGGTCTGAGAGTCAGCCAGGCCACTCGGGTATTCGTCAGGTGGCTGCACGGCCCGTTTAGTCAGCGGTGCCACGTCAGAGCGGCAGCAGCTCCCAGGCCTCACCTTTGTGCTTAGACTGTCCTGCCCCAGGGTTGACTTCCTGCCTGCCATCTGGAGTCTCAGGCACATGTGAAAGGAAGGGGTGTGCACTGTGAGCCCAAGCTGGCGGGTAACCTTACCCTGGGTCTCCAGGCCACACCCCTACCCCCCAGTTGACTCAGCCTTCCTATTGCTTTCAGCTTCCAAGTTAAGCGGCAGGACCACAGGTGCAGTGCAGCCAGCCAGCAAACCCCACCCCCTGCCCCAGCTCCTCTCCTGGGGGTCGGCCACCTCCTTAGGACTCTTTCCTGGGGTTGGCCACTTCTATCAACACTGCTTTTTATTAGTGAAGCTAATTGGAGTACAAACATTGCTCTGTGCCTGCAGATTCCCAGTGTTTCGCAAGACTGAGGAATTTACAGATTTCTTTGGTTTACCTGCCTAGTATGCTGCATTAAATGCTGAGCAGGAAATGTTTTCCTGAGGTTTTGTTGTAAAGGTTTATTTTCCTTTTTAAATTATGTGTGGGCACACATGTCAGTGGCAGGGGTGGGGTCTGGGGTGCATATAGTTTTGTTCACGGAGGCCAAGAGGGCATCGGGTCTCCTGGAGCAGGAGTCACAGGCAATTGTGAGCCCCTGATGTGCGCCCTGGGACCTTTGCTAGAGCGGTACATGATTGTAGCCGCAGAACTGTCTCTCTGATGTCCCCGCCCTCCATGTTTTGTTCTGAGGGAAGTGTAGTTACATCCTGGGATCAAGGCTCTGGAAGGGCCTCTGTGTTCCCGTAGGTCACAGAAGCATGGAGGAGTCGGAAGCTCTCTTCTGGGAAGGATGGGCTGCTTTTCACCAGGGTAGGGGACTAGGACTCTGAGCATGGGTAGACCAGACGGAAATGGCTGGTGCCTCTGGCCCCTGGTATTCTCTCTCTGGGTTTGGCCGTGATGGCTGAATAGAGTCCAGCTCCTTGTTGGTCTGAGTTGTGGCTCTACTCTGGAAGCTAGAACTGGGCTATGTAAAAGGTTAGGTCACTTTTGTGGGGTGGTGACATTTCTCCTTGGCATGGAAACCACCGTGCATTCGTTCTTCAACCACAAGGGCTGGGTGGCACTGACTCTGACAGGAAACAGACAGATGACCCACTCTCGAGAGGTTACCAAGGCACTCGGACCATTTAGAAAGGGATGGTCAGCTGGTTTTGGAGCAGTGTGCTTCTGAGGCCAGCACCAGGCTGAGGAGAAGCAGGTCTGATGCAGCCTGTGGTAGTGCTGGGCTGGGCTGGGCTGATGTGGGAGAGCTGACTGTTCTCACTCCCGGCTTCTGCTCCGCAGGCTGGCGCCCATGCGGCTCTACACCCTCTCCAAGCGCCACTTTGTCCTCGTGTTTGTCGTTTTCTTCATCTGTTTTGGACTGACCGTCTTCGTTGGGATCAAGGGTAAGTCTTTCCTTTAATCATTTTCCCACTTATAGCCACTTTGGTACAGTGCTGTCAGCCCAGCTGTGCCCTCCTACTCCTAGCCAGGCCTCAGTATGAAGAGAGATGTTCCTTCTCTCTGAGTCCACAGGGCACAAGGTGGTCATGCCTTGAACCTTGTCTTCTCTGGAGGTGCAGGGGGCAAGTTGGGTAATGCTGTTCACAGTATCCAGGGCAAACAGCCTAGGTCAGTTTGTTAGTGCAGGCAACTCCTACTGCCTTTTATTTGCCATATAACAACTTCAACAACTTCCTCTTCCTCTTCTTCTCCTTCTCCTCCTCCTTCTTCCTCCCTCCTCCTTCTTCCTCCCTCCTCCCTCCTTTCTCCTTTTTTCCTTCTTCTTTCTTCTTCTTTTAAACTAAGCCAAACTGACTTTGAATTTGCTTTGTAACACACCCAAACATTTCTAGAGTCTTTTGTGTCCTGGGGGGGTCCAGAACCCACTGACTCCTTAGGGGGTAGACAGGTCATGTAAAAGTCTAGGCGGGCTGTAGGGATTTGGGCTGGTGACATCTCAAGCTCCAGGACTGTGTGAAAGTGCCAGGCAGTAGAAACTGTCCTCGCAAAAGAGCCACGTCTTAGCAATTTTTAGCTTTGACATCCTCTAGGAAGACTAACCTATTTTGTTTTTGTCATATGTGTGTGTTTTTGTCTGTATATGTGTGTGTGTCTGTCTGTGTCTATGTGTCTGTGTGTGACCAGATGCTGTTGACAGCTGTCTTCCTCTATCACTTGCCACCTTATGTTTGGAGGCAGGGTCTCTCACTTGAACCCAGAGCTCACCAGTTCAGCTGGTCTCGCCAGCCAGCTTGCTCTGGGCATCCGACCCTGCCTTCCGCGCCCTGGGATTGCAGACAGGCCTTTGTACCTCCCAGCATTGACTTTACTCATCATGCTTGCACAGCAGGCTCATGCCTGCTGAGCTGTCCCCCTGCCCCAAACTTTCTTTCTAACAATAACAAAACAGCCACAGAAGCCGAGTGGTCCTCACAGGGTCTCAGAGGCCGGGGTCCCCTCTGTCTCCTCTCCAGCATGGCAGCAGGGGCCCGCCTTGGTGGGAGAGTGTTCTCCTCCATATCTGCCTTCTTTCTTTTTCCTAAGTAAGATAGTTTGCTCATGGAGGGTGGTTTGTGGTAGTTGTTCTAAACGATGGCTTGGTTAAATCCCAGAGGTATTTGGGCCTCAGAAAGCTAATTTCTTTCTTTCTTTCTTTTTTTTTTTTTTTTTTTTTGGTTTTTCGAGACAGGGTTTCTCTGTGGCTTTGGAGCCTGTCCTGGAACTAGCTCTTGTAGACCAGGCTGGCAAAGAGATCTGCCTACCTCTGCCTCCCAAGTGCTGGGATTAAAGGCGTGCGCCACCACCCGGCAACTGAAGTTGGGCCGGCGAGCGGCTAGAGCAGGCTGGGGCAGAGGGTGGCCATTGGGATGCTTTGTGCCCTGTGGTAATGACACAGCTGTCACCATAGCAACTATAGCCAACTTCTTCTTCGTCCAAGGGGCTAAAGTCACATTAATCATAATACAGGTTTACTTACATTTCAGACTGTCCTTTCGTATTGGTAGGGAAGCATTAACATTGTGTGCAGTCTCAGTGGGGTACTGGCCAGCTCTTGTCCAGACTGTACCCAGCCTTCACTCTGAAACGAAGATGAAAACTGATGCCCCAAGGCCAAGACAGGGGTGATGTCAGGGTCCCATCACTGTCTCCCCCCACACAGATTACTGTCAGTCTTCTGGAAAAGCAAACAATGAGGAGTGTGTGTGTGCGTGTGTGTGTATTCACTATATTATTATAATTGTATCTCATTACTGTATACTATTATAATACATAATTTATAATATATTCATAATATAATTCAGTTGTATTTATATTAAAGTATAAATTATTTACAACATAAATAATTTTTAATATTATTAGGTCTAAGTATGTAATAGAATTATGAGCTGTAGTATATATAATTATATGTGATATTATTTTATATCTATGTGAAATAAGGGATCTGACTCACGATTTGGGAGGTTAAGGAATCCACAGTCTACAGTTAGCAAATGGGAGCCGGGAAAGCCAGTTCATCAGTCAGGGTCCAGGGGCCTGAGGTCTAAGAGGTTAATGGTCCAGGTCTGGTCTCATGGCGGCATACTCCAGTTACTACTAGAGACAGGGAGACCAGAGTCTCCTCCACATGTCTTTTAGGCCTCAGCAGGTTGAAGAGGCCTGCCTTCCCTGGCTAGGGCAGTCTGCTTTATTGAGTCTCCTGACTCAAAGGGGACTCTTACCCAGAAATTCCTCACAGACACCTGAGAGCAATGTTTAATCAAACACTGTGCCCTGCTGAGATTAACACATGAAACTAGCTGTTGTCAGCGCTCGCTTCTTAATGACTTATGCAGTGATGTTACTATTGGAGAGTCCAGGGTAGTTTGGGGAAACTGAAGCCCAGGGTGCCTTGTTAGCTTAGAGTCCAAGTGCTACTGATGCCTGTTTTTAAGTCTTTCCCAGAAGCCAGAGTAAGAGTTCCCTGGTCTTGGGAGTCTGCTTGGCACATACCTTGCTGTGGAGGGGCCCCTTCCTGTGTGGAGACAGCCAGGGCATTTCCAGGTGCTTCAGACAAGAAGTCGTGCTGGTCACGTACAGACCCTGCACCAGAGCAGTAGGCTGATGCAGCCCAAAGAATTGGCGTCACAAGAGTGGTAGTTTTTAAATTTTATTTTAAATACAGAGTCTCACTGTGTAGACCAGGCTCATGGGAACTCATAGAGATCCACCAGCCTCTGCCTCCCAAGTGCTGAGACTAAAGGCATGTGACACCACACTTGGCAAGAATAGTATGTTTTAGACAAATCCAGCCGTAAAGTAATTTTAAAATCACTTAAAGCCAAAGCCCTGAAGGATCAATCACAGTTAGAATCAGAGATGCTAGGGATTCTGGGAAGATGGTAGTGTCGGGAGGAATGTGCTTCCATGCCCAGACCAGCCCCAGCAGTGGAACCTGAGTCTAGTGGAGTTTGTAACTTCCGGGGGGCGGGGCAGCTGGACGTTACACCGTGATTGATTTCAGCCCTGGCAGTAGAACCTGACTGAATCTAGTGGAGTTTGTAACTCCTGGGGGGCGGGGCAGTTGGACGTTACACCGTGATTGATTTCAACCAGTCCGGCCCTTACTGCTGTGGCAGACCCTCACACCCACGCTGGCTCTACAACAGGCATCCTTGGCTCTGGTTCTGATTGACCTGCATATAGCTTGTAGGAACTAAGGTGGACAAAAGGGCCCTGTCCTCCCTAACTGGGAACCTGAGTTCTGAGCCTCAATTGCTGCTTCTGGTCACTGAGGCGGAGCAAGGCAAGGCAGCCATTGCTGATATACTCAAGGCCTCCATCGTTGTAAACCCTAACCCCATCTAGCAGAGACAACAACCAGGGAGTTTGGACAGCTAGCCCTTCTCCTCCCACCCCCTTCATGGTTCTCCCCTTTTCCTCTTGGGAATGAAATGTTGAACATTTGGAGATTCCAAAGAAGCAGCATAGTCAGGAGAAATTAGGCAGTCACCACACCTGTCTGGAGAAACACACAGGAGAACAAAACCCAAGAAGACCTTAAGTTAACACTGCCGGCTGCTCTTCAGCACAGAAGTCTACAGTAGCAACAACTAACCTGGCAAAAGACAAAACCACACCAGGTAGTGATGGTGCACACCTTTAATCCCAGCACTCAGTAGGCAGAGGCAGGCAGATCTCTGTGAGTTCAAGGCCAGCCTGGTCTACAGAGCGAGTTCTAAGACAGCCAGGGCTGCATAGAAAAGCCCTGTCTTTTTTTTTTTTTTCTGATCTTCAGGTTGGAAGAGAAGCCCTGTCTTAAAAAACAAAAACAAACAGACAAAGAAAAAACCTCTGGAGAGTGGGAGGCCCTGAGTTCCAGGGCATCACAGTGTTACAGTTAAAGACAAAGCCGACTAAGAAATAATAAAATATAGCCAATCAAAAGAAAAAAATTAAATGTGTCAAGACTCTGTCCCTGAAACCATGGTCAGATCTGCTAGACAAAGGCTGTGATAGCCTAAGGAATAAGAGAAAACATGGAAAGAGCCAGAGAGCAAACCATGACCATAGCGGGAATTCCGGGAAAGGGAGAGAGACCAAAAGGAAATTCTGGAGCTGAAAGGGACCACAGTTGAATTGAGCTTCACGGGAAGGCTAACAGCGATCGGGACAGGCAAAGGGGAGCATCTACAGACCTGAAGGTAGGATGGGAGGCATGGCGAGTCTGAGGAGCCGAATGAAAAATGAGCAGCGATAATAAACAGAGCCTACGGGGGCGTCGGGCCACCATCAAATAAACCGATACACACATTGTAGGAGTCTCAGGAGAAGAGAGAGGAGGCAGGGGAATGGCTCCCAGTTGGATGAAAGGTGAATATATCCGGGAAGCTTCATGAGCTCAAGTGCACTAATTGAGTTTCATACCAAGACCATGTAGCTAAAGTGCAGGAAGTCTAAGCCAGACGGAGGGACTCAGACAGCGGTCTCCGATGACGTTGCCAGCACTTCTCCAAATTGTTCAGGGTAGAAGACAGGCTGACATATGCTGAAAGAGTTCCCAACCAGGAATCCTGCTGGGCAAAAAGGTTCTTCAAAAGTGAAGGGAGAGGCAGAATGTGGTGGCACACACCTGTGTTTCTAGAACTTGGGTGTCTGAGACAGGAGGATGAATCATATGTTTGAGGTCAGTCAAGGCTACTGAGGCCCCATGAAAAAGTGGGAGTGAGAATGAGACATTCCCAGGCTAACTCAAGCCGAGGGAGTCACTGCCCCTAGCCCTGTGCTGCAGGTTGAAACACACCTAGTCCAGCAAAGGTGGCTGTTGTAATTGTTAAAGCTCCTGTTATTCTCACAGTAGTGGGAAAGCCACTTTCTGTTTCTGGATACTTGGAGGCTGACATGTTTAAAAGTGTATCACACAGTAGCTGTGGTTATTGTCTATTTGCAAGTCCACACTCTGTTTCCTGCATTCGAGACTAAATCACTAACATTATTCATAGTTTTGGATATAAAATTACAAATAAGGACTGTCGTTGCAGCTCAGTGGAAGAGTACTTGACTGCCTAGCATGTTCAAAGTCAAGGGTTTGCAGTTTGATCCCCATGATGTGTGATACGTGTGCATGTTCGTGTGCGTGTGTTGTCACCGTTGTTAGAGTAGTCAGAAGATGAGAAAGAGTTTCCGTGTATTGTCCATATTAAGCTGTTATAAATGTCCAGCAGAATATGGCTCTTGGGTGTTAAATGAAGAACAAAACGTTGCTGTGAAGTTAATTGGACTCAAATGCAGAGGAAACAGACAGGATTAAGTCCTTCTAATCAGTAGCTAAATGTAAGTTGATTAAATTCTCTGATTGAAATGCAGTAGTAGTGACACACACCTTTAATCCCAGCCCTTGGGAGGCAGAGGCAGGTGGATCTCTGTGAGTTCGAGGCCAGTCTGGTCTACAGAGAGAGTTCCAGGACAGACTCCAAAGCTACAGAGAAACCCTGTCTCAAAAAACTCATATAGATAGATAGATAGATAGATAGATAGATAGATAGATAGATAGATAGATAGAAGGCAGAAGTAGGTAAAATAGATTAAAACATAGCACGAGGGACTGAAGCGATGGCTCGGGTTAAGAGTGCTTGTGGCAAAGCTGTGAGGACCTGAGTTGAGATCCCAGCATGCACCTGCAACCCCAGCACTGTTGGTGAGGAGAGATGGAGGCCGGGATCACCGGGGGGGGGGTAGGGGAAGGCGTGCTGGCTTCTGTCCAGGTTCAGGGAGAAATCCTGCCTCGGAGGACCAATGTGGTAAGTGATAGAAGAGGACACTGGACACTCTTCCCTGACCTCTGCACACACACATGTTCATAGATACACCTCCCCTCTGTGTGTACACACACCACATACATTCCAATATGTATGCACATGCACACATACACAAATGTGACACAGACTGTATTTTGTCTGTAAAGGCCTTCTTTTCTAATCAAGGACAATAGACGGTTAAGAGAAGGGGTAAAACAAGCATCCCACACAATCAGCACCAGATGATCAACACTCACGTCCCCTGGGATCTCTAAATAATTAATGGCAAGGTTTGTGTACTTGAGTTCATCAAGGCATTATCCACAGTGGTTAAAATGGTGAAGCAGCTTACATATCTGTTGGCAGATGAATGGATAAGGAAAATGTGGCGTGTGCTGAGATTGAACATCATCCAGTCTTTACGGTGAGGCCTCAAGATGGTTGTTGTGTGACAAGACTTTGTTTGCCTGGGGAGATGCGACACACATGTTTACTCACCTCCAATAGGGAGCCCACGACAGACCAAAGTATGGGTACGAAAGTTCAACTAGGGGTCACTAAGAGGAGCAGGAATGACTCAAAGACAGATGCATCACCAAGCCACCCAGTCTGGGTGACAGCTCACAAAAGCCAAGAATCTTGGAGGACACTGCAGAGCCTGTGGGCAGCTCAGCAGGTTGGGGAGGGTCTTTTTCAGGTGACTCCGGACTAAATCTCTCCCAGGCAGCTCAACTGGTTTCTGCTTCTCCCAGACAGCTGGTCTGGGCTCAGGCTCTTTACAGCCTTTTTCCTCTTGGTCTCCTCTACAGCTCCACTTCCCTTCCTCCTCCGAGGACTCTCAGCTTTTATTGCTGACTCTGGCAGGAAGAGGCCTAGAAAATCTGGTCAGTTTCAGGGACTTCCTGAAGCTATTTTGGGTTGTTCACCTTTCTGTTTAAAGAGACCCTGCAGAAAACTGTCAACAATGGCTCAGTGAATAAAGCCGGTGGCAACCTGCTGCCAGCCTCACAGTTCTGAAGGAGGACATCTTGAGCTGTTGTCTGATCTCCACACGCACACTGGCACATTACACACAAACCGTAAAGAGCTGTCGTCTGATCTCCACGGGCACACTGGCACACTACACACAAACTGTAAAGAGCTGTCGACTGATCTCCACATGCACACAAACTGTAAAAAGGAAAACATTAGACAGTTTAGACACATTGTAGCGTGAGTCATGAGGACATTGTACTAGATGAAATAAACCAGTCCCAACCTGATAAACCCTGTGTGATTCCACTCACCCGAGGTCCACGGAGAAGGTTACCAGGGCAGAGGGTGTGGAGCGCAGAGTCGGTTAGTGGGGCAGACTGGGTTTTACAAGGAGAGCTGCAGAGATGGGTAGCCATGTCTGCACAGTAGAGATGGACTTAATCTTTCTGAATTGTCTTCTGAAATGTGCTGAAAATGATTAGTTATTTGTAATTGCACTAAAATCTGGTAAGAAAGAACTTCATAAAGTATCTATTTCAAGAAAGCCCTGTGCCGTGCTTATGCATGATATCCGTCACTTTGTCGCTTCTGCTTACTATTTCTAGAAGACTGGGTTAACCGGATGAATGCATTAACTTCACTCTTAGCAGTGTCTGTTGGGGCCATGTACAATAGAAAGAGCCCTGTAGAGAGCACTGGAGGGCATCTATGGAGATCCCACCATGGCATGTTGGTCCTTCTGCCTTAGTGTACATGGAAGTTGTGTCAAAAGAGTGCATGTCTGTTCTGTGTTTGGGTATTTTACCTACTTACATAAAATCTCTCTAAAAAAAATAGTAAGAGCAATACAATAGTTGACTCTGTCTAATGTGTAAGTCTTTCTCGCATTTAAAATAAAGTCAGTTAATTGCTCTTATCCCTTTCCCCTTCTCTTCTTTGTTACTCTCAGGACCCAGAGTGATCCAGCAGTCTGCTGCTAATTTCTCACTAAATAACAGCAAAAAGGTAAGAGGTGCCTCAAGCATCAGGTAGTTCACTATAAACTGTGGAGTCCCTGAGACATGGCCCTGCTGGGGGAGTCTGAGGACAGACCGCCCTTCCCTGCTCTGGGTTCTCAAGCAACCTGCGGCTCTTACTTCACAGCCAGGTTCTTGTCGTTGAAATTCCCGTTTCTGGGGTAATGTGGTGTCCTCGGAAGGATGCAGCGTTGGTGTTCCCTCTGACAAAACTACATCTGACTTCGAAATGTTGTAGCCTGTCCTGATTGCTCATGTCAGAAATCCTGTTGCACTCGCCGTTTTAACAATGATTACTTAGGCATCTGGCCTTTCCTTTAAAAAGCTTAATTTGTGTATCTATACTTGTGTGCTCATGTGTGTGAAGGCCAGAGGTTAGTTAACTACAGGGTTTGGTTCTCAGGAACTGGCAGCCTGGTTTTTTTTTTTGTTGTTGTTGTTTTTGTTTATTTGTTTTGTTTTGGGCTAAGAGTTCCTCACTGGCACTTGGGCTTGCCAGCTAGGCTGCTGGCCAATGAGCCCAGGAATCCTCCTGTCTCTGCCTCCAGCTGTGTGGCATCCAGCCTGGTAGTTGCCAGAGCAGAACTCATGTTCTCATGCCTGCATGGAAGCACTTTACAGACTGACCATTTTGCAGTTTGTCCACGTCAGGACTTGTTCAGTATCCGTTCCAGTAGCAGCTGCTCTCTTTGTTGGTGGGGATTCCCTGAATGAGCTTATCGTAAATGAAGTCTGTTCCCCCCTCTTTAAATGTATCTTGATTTATCACTCCTTTATGGAAAACAAGTCCTTTCAACTGGAGAAGTAAACAGTAGGGTCTTACACCAAGTCTCTGTAAACTGAATGTGTTGCCATGTTTTGTTTTGTTGTTTTCACAGCACCTGTAGATTCAGGGTCATTATTCGCTCTCCCTTCTGCTCTCCTGCCTGCATTCTAGGGTCTCCTCTTACAGCATAATGTTTGTTAAGGCAAAGGTTCCACGCTGTAGCCCTGGTTAGCCTGGACCTCCACATGTAGATCAGACTGGCCTTGAACTCACAGAAATCCACCTGCCTCTGCCTCTTGAGTGCTGGGATTACAGGCATATGTCACCATGCATGGCTCTCCTCATGATTTCTAAAAGGGCAGAGAGAAAATCTGTATACCTCTAGCTGCTGCTACTGCCTTGGAACGACCTCTGGGTGGCCAGGTTTCTTTGCATTCCTGTTGTCTTGAAGTCTGGGGCAGAGGGTCGGCTTTGGAGAGGCACCACCATGAATTTTCTTGACAGTCATGAGTCTCCCAGTCTCTGCCTCTCAGAGTCTCTCTGACAGTAAGCCATCCCATGGAACTGAGGGCTTCTATGCAAGCATCTTGTTTGAAAAAAGACAACATCTCTCCCCGCCCCGCCCCGCCCCTGTAGCTTCCACCCCCCTCCACTCCCCTTTTGACTTTTGGCAAGTGTGGTCTCAGAAAGTTTGGTGAAGACCCTGACAGCCTGGAAAGAAGACATTCACCTCCACAGTTGGGCGCCTTCAGCAGCTCCTCCACAGCCTCTGCCATGAGGCACCGCTGTTGTGTTCTAGGAGACACTGTGGAGTGACAGTTCTCACACAGTCCTCTCGTTTCCCTCTGCAGGTAGGCTAAGACATCTCTAATGCCAGAAGTAGCAAACACTAGCCAGCAACATACCCAGTCTACAGATATTACAGAGATGGAATGGAGGCGCATGTTGCCGGGAATAGGAACACTGTTCCCTGGGGTCCCTTACTGCCGCGTGTCTCCTCCGTCTGCCCTTTTCATTTTCCCTCCAGTGGCTTGCTGTGGTGTCTAGCAGGTGCTGGTGGTAGGAATTGCTGCCTAGAGTCTTGGAGAGGCAGGAAGGCAGTACAGCCCAGCTGCACATTTCTTTAGGACACTGATTCTTTGTGCTTGGCAGAGGGAAGCCCTCCCAGCTTTGTCGGGGCTTATGCTCCCAGCTGTGTGCAAAGCATCTGTTTGTACATTAAGATGCGGTGCTTAATCCCAGCACTGAGGAGGCAGAGGCAGGCAGATCTCTGTGAGTTTGAGACCAGCCAGGTCTACAGAGTGAGTTCCAGGACAGGCTCCAAAGCTACAGAGAAACCCTGTCTCAAAAAAAAAAAAAAAAAGAAAGAAAAGAAAAAGGAGGTGTTCAGGGCCTCTGAACAGGGCACCTGATGACTTTGTTTGTTTTCTCTTCTGCTTCAGCTAAGGCCAATTCAAATACGTTCAAACCCACTGTCTACATATAACCAACAGCTATGGCTGACGTGTGTGGTCGAGCTGGAGCCCTCGGAAGGTATGCACTGATGTTTGGACGGCTTCTTGTGCTTAGTGTAAACGCTCATTCTGAAGAGGTGGAAAGACTTTACAGTATTTGGACACATGCTGGCAGATATGTGTAGGAAGATGCCCATGACTACATGAAGAGAGATTGGAAACTCCTCTGTCTCATCCCAGTGGGAGTCAGGGTGCAGACAGCTGAGCTCAGTGCGGAGTTGAGAGAGAATTATGTCCTGATACCTCAAGGCATGATTTTGGTAATGTGTGCGCTCAATTTGACTCGGGAGAGGCCAGGGCTGCCGCTGACATCTTGTTAGTGCACAGTCAGCAGTTGGGGGCAGCAGAGGGGTCGGGAAGGGCAGGTTGCTGAGAAGCCCAGCCCTGGGGTACCGTTATTCCAAAGACTTTTTTCTGCATCTTCCATGACACAAGAGTTACTTCGTCCTACTGAGAAGTGAAGGTGGTCTCTGATCAGCTGAGACACTCCAGGAAAGAATTTAAAATCAATCCCTTGACCATAGTAAAACAAGGGAGAAAAAACAAAAATAAGTTTTACATCAGAACTTGTATGTTTAGAAGATGGTCTAGAAGAAGGATACCACAAAAATATGATTATTGGGGTGGGATTGTAATTGTTCAGTGAAGCCACCTTTATGTGGGTTTTTGTTTGTTTAAATACTTGTTTGTGTGTGTGGATGGGGGTACACACCTGTGTGTTGGTGCAGAAGCCAAAAGAGGGTATCCTGTGTCTTCCTGTATAACCCTCTGCCTGTTCTTTTGAGCCACGATCTCTCCTTGAACCTGAGGCTCATGTTTTCTGGGCTGCATTGGAAGCCAGAAAGCCCCAGCCATCCTCATCTCCTCTCTCCAGTCTCCACAGTGCCAGGGTTACAGGCACGCGTGGGACGCTGTTATATGGGCTCGGATCTGAATTCTGGTCCTAAGCAGCAAGCGCTCTTAAACACTGAGCCATCCCTTCAAACTGTTCTCTTTATCTCTCTTTAAAAAATCTATTGCATTTATTTATTTGAGAGAGAGTAAATCAGAGGACAACTTTAGGGAGTCAGTTCTTTCCTTCCACCATGTGGGTCCTTGATGTGGAACTGAGGCGGTTGGCCCGGTTTAGCAGCCGGCTTCTTTACCCACCTGTTGGGCCGGGGGCTGCTCACTTGTTTCCTGGCTGCCTAGACTCCTGAAATAATCACTCAGAAACTATTATTTACAATACTGTTTGGCCAATAGCTTAAGCATATTGTTAGCTAGCTCTTAATATCTTTAGTTAACCCATTTCTATTCATTTGTGTATTGCCACATGGCAGTGGCTTACTGGCAAGGTTCCTGCTCGTCTTTCTCTGGTGGCAGCTACATGGCTTCCCTTTGACTCCACCTTCTTTCTCCCAGCATTCAGTTTAGTTTTCCCCACCTAGTTCTATTCTGCCCTATCACAGGCCAAGGCAGATTCTTTATTCATTAACTAATAAAAACAACACATACATACAAGGACTTCTCACACCACCCACCGAACCACCTCAACAGCCCTCTTCTCTTTTTTTTAATAGTAAAAATATAATTAGACTAATTTTGATCAGAAATAGAGAATTGATTATATCTTGGTATAAATTAAAGAATATATGGCGAATTAAAGGGGTGATTTCATAGCCATGCTGAATGGATCAGAAATGCAGGTTTAACATAACACGGGTTCTTCAGCAATGGAGGGAGGTAGCGAAGGCTTTCCTTTGCTGAATGACATAAGACTTGCAAACATGGAAGAAGTGGTAATGTAACCTTAGAATGCTCTTGGGCTATCTGTATGTGTCTCTCAACAGGTGCCTTTGCTGCTGGGAGACATCCAGTGTAGTCTCACCAGCTTCTTTCTCTTGTAGAAACGTCTATTCAAACCAGCTTTTCCATGACTGTGAAAGTCAATGGTGTGGCTCAAGATGGAACCACGATCTACATTCATAACAAGGTTCACAATCGAACAAGGACCCTCACATGCGCAGGGGTGAGTGTGTTTGACGTCCCACAGTGAGCCATCAGCTGCAAATGCTATTATAGACCTGCTTGTCCAGCAAATGGGCACAGCTAGGTGAAGGCTTCAAAAATGGGTTTAAAAATATTAGATTGGCATGCAAATAATGGGTTTCCTCCTGCCATCTGCATACACACAT
This sequence comes from Ondatra zibethicus, assembly GCA_004026605.1. Taxonomy (NCBI): domain Eukaryota; kingdom Metazoa; phylum Chordata; class Mammalia; order Rodentia; family Cricetidae; genus Ondatra; species Ondatra zibethicus. The sequence continues at coordinate 232,805 of PVIU01000483.1, read as the reverse complement.
GCCATTATACGTCATTCTCATCCGTTCCCTTTCCCATTGTCCCCCTTTTACCATGGGCCCCATCCCCCACCACCTACCTCCGCTAGACCCTCTTTCTGCTTTCTTACTGTGTGTTCTGTCTCCTCTGTTTCTCACCTCCTTCAAGGTAGCTTCCCTCTTATGACCCTCTTTCTAGTTTTATGACCTACGCACAACACATACAGATACACACGTGTAAATGCACATATATAAATTTAAGTCTAGGTTTTGCATATAAAACATGCAGTATTTGTCTCTTTTAATCTGGCTTATTTTGCGTAGCATACTACCTTCCAGTTACATCCATTTTCCCATGACCCTCATGATTCCATATTTCCTTCTGGTTACATAAAATTCCATTTTGTCTATGTGCTGCATATTCCTTCTCTAGTCTGTTAATGAGCATCTGGGTTGACCTCATTTCCCAGCTTCTGTCGGCGATGTAACAATAAACATAGATATGCCGTGTCTCTGTGGTGTGTTGACTTAGGTCCTGCCGGCATATCCCAGGAGTGCCGTAGCTGGCTCATAGGGCAGCTCTGGTTTCGATGTTTTGAGAGCCTCCACGCGGATGTCAGTAGTGGCTGTAGTTTACTCTCCTACCAGCAGGGACCCTGGCTCCTCCTCCTACTCACATTCCTCACCAGAATCTGTTTTCTTGATAACCCACTGTGACTGGGGTAAGATGGTCTCTCAAAGCACCTTGAATTTGCATTTCCCTGATGACTAAGGATGTTGGGCACTTTTTAAAGCATTGATGATTTATGTTTCTTCCTTTGAGAGCTGTGTGTTCGGTTCTTTAGCTCATTTATTGGTTGGATGACTTGGGTTTTGGTGTTTAGTTTTTGTGGTTCTTTATGTAGTCTAAGTATTAATCCCCTGTCTGAGAGTTGGTGAAGACCTCCACCCTCACCCACCTCACCATTCTGTGGTCTGTCTCTTAACTCTAATGATTGCTTCATTTGCCACACAAAAGCATTTAATGTCATGTAATCACACACACACACACACACACACACACACCTACACACGTGCATGCACATGTACACTCAGTCTTCCACGAACCCTGAGTCCATGTGACACCTGGTGGCTGCAGTCAGTAGGCGATGTGGAAGGCCAGGTCTCAGATGAACCTCTGCCACTATTCAGGGTCAGTCTTGATCATGGTGGCTCTGGGTGTTTTATCCTGGGTGTTGAATGCTCTGGTCCATCTGTGGATGGGAGACAGAGTGCCCAGGCCTTTTTGTGATCAACGACTACTTTTTTAGGATCTGCTGTGGGACATAGTATATGGCTATGGGATCCAGCATAAGAGTGAACTCTCACACCTTTATTCATCAATACTGTATTCTGTTCAGAAGCCAATAACTCAGATCCCACCTCTGCCACTGCCAGGAGCCACATCAGGACTCAACAGGTCCCTGGCAGCAGGCACCCTTGGATAGGGTCAGAACAGGCAGGGTGTTGATTAGAGGCCTAACTAGACAAGGGATGTTGGAGTGGGTTGCAAGGTTTCCCACTGAGTACCTTCTGTATGTCACTCATTAAATCCTCACAGGAGGTCCACGGGGTGGAAACTGCTATCCAATTCTACTTTATAAAAGAAGAAACAGAGGCTTCAAGAGGTCACAGCCATTGTTGCAGGTTGACACAGATACTAAGTGGGAGGGACAGGATCTAAGCTGGCACTCTTTTATCCACAAGCCTGCGTGGCTTTAACCACACGCATCCTGCCGAGTTCCCAACAGTAAGAACACTGCTGATTTCTCCCCGCAAGAAGAGACTTGAGCAGGGAAGGACTCCTGTGCAGTGGCTAGTCCCCCTTCTCGTGGTTCCTTTCTGCTGATTCAAAGGGTCCAGACCCCCTGCCTGAGGGTGCTGAGCTGTAGAAGAGTGAGTGTACTGGGGGGTGGGCAGCCCTCACCTCAGTAACCACAGCCATACCCATCACAGACAGGGTGGCATCTAGGGAACTAGCTGGCCCCTTACCCTGTGTCTCTCTTCCTTCCTAAGCAAACAGTCTGAGCCAATTGCTGGAACATATTCTTGTCTGTTGGGAATTAAGCCCTTCTGGCCTGTTCTGGGAAAGTTGCCAGGATCAAGGTCCCCCATGTCCTTACCATCCAGTGTGCAGGAGGCACGGGGTCAGTCCGGCTAAATAATGAGGATAACGTGTGAAAGTCCCAAGAGACATCCCAGCCCCAGACAGGAGTGAGTGAGTCTCCCTCAGCCACCAGCACACACGACTTTCAGTTCTTGGCTTCAAGGAGAGCGAGCAATCTGGGGGTTAGCTTATATCGCTGCTTCCGGGATGTGCCCCCCACAGCTATCTTCAGAGTGGTCCTTCAGAGTGCTTCTGTGAGTCACCCTGCACACTGGTCACTATGTGGAAACATCTCCCCCTACTCCTTAGGCACTCTACTCTTCCCTTACTGTGAGGAAATGTCCTAATTCAAGAAAACAAGGAATTTTTATGTTGCATGGATACTTGCCACCCTCTTACGCTTTTGAAATCTTTTTATTTTGTATGGCTGTGTGAAGTGTATGTATGTGCGTGTTTATTTTGTGTGGCTATGTGAAGTGTATGTATTGCATGTTTATTTTGTGTGGCTGTGTGAAGTATATGTATGTGCATGTTTATTTTGTGTGGCTGTGGGAAGTGTATGTATGTGCATGTTTATTTTGTGTGGCTGTGTGAAGTGTATGTATTGCATGTTTATTTTGTGTGGCTGTGTGAAGTGTATGTATGTGCATGTTTATTTTGTGTGGCTGTGTGAAGTGTATGTATGTGCATGTTTGCATGTTTGTGTACATGGGTAGAGAGGTCAGAGACTGGTGTTGGGTGTCTTCCTCAATAATTCTGCACCTTATATATTAAGTGAGGTCCTCTTGTTTGAGCCCAGAGCTCACCGTAGGTAGCCTTGCTCTAGGGTCCTGTCTCCTCCAGAGTGCTGGGACTGAAGGAGGTGGAGACCCGAACTCTGGTCCTCATGCTTGGTGAGCGCTTTCTCCACAGAGCCATCTCCTGAGTTCTCCTTGCTAATTTGATATAAAACAAACAAACAAAAAGCACTAGCACCCTGAGGTGGTGAGAAAACCCTGGTCTTTTGCGGGGTGCTTCCTAATCAAACGGAGCATAGCTTGACCCTGGGATCTACAAATCCCCAGGTAGCGGCTTCACTATGACATCTGTGGCAGTACATATGAACTGAGCTCTATCTCCTAACAAAAACATCTCTGGTTGGAGAGATGGCTCATGTGATGATCGTTTGCTGCTCTTCCAGAGACCCAAGTTCATTCCCTAGCAGCCACATCAGGTAGCCCACACCTCCTATAACTCAAGCTCCAAGGGATCTGATGCTCTCTTCTGGTGTTTTTGGGCGCGCATACGCACGCGCACACACACATACACACACACACTTAAACATTTAAATTACAAAGGATTCTTTTACTTGTTTTTTGTTTGTTTGTTTGGTTGGTTGGTTTTTGGTTTTTGAAGGCAGGGTTTCTCTGTGTAGCTTTTGAGTCTGTCCTGGAACTCACTCTGTAGACCAGACTGATCTCGAACTCACAGAAATCCACCTGCCTCTGCCTCCTGAGTGCTGGGATTAAAGGTGTGTACCACCACTGCCCAACAGATTCTTTTACCTGTAAAAAATGTCTCTGACAGCTGGGTGGTGGAGGCAGAGGCAGGTGAATCTCCGAGTTTAAGACCAGCCTGATCTACAGAGTGAGTCCAGGATGGCCAGCGCTACACACAGATGAACCTTGTCTCAGAACAAAGAAAAAGAAGGAAGGTCGGTCACTTCCTCACAGAAGGTGTACTGGTGTGCTACTGACATTGAATCTGCCTGTTCCTGGTTCCACTGAGTCCTTAGCGACACCTGTGACCACAGTCACAGCAGGAAGGGGAGCGTTGCTTTGCTGGGGGTAAGAACCACACAGGTGGAGAGGGCAGGCAACCAGTACTGAGGAGGAGGTAGCTGCTCCGGTAGGAGTCATCACAACTGACTCTTGCTTTGATTTGGAAACAGGTAAATCAAAGGGCTCCTGTCCTCTCTGAGGGGCCACCCAGCTGGCTGGCTGGGGAGGGATTTACCGCAGGCTCCAGGTTGCATGTACAGCCTGTGCTTGCCTTCAGCATCTGCACCCCATCCCATCTGCTTCCCACCCTGTCCCTAAGAACGAACAGTGATAGTGGCATCCCATCCTGTCATTGCTCTCTTGTCTTTCTAAGGCTTCTTGCATAAAGCCCTGGCCTGGCTTCTAACCCCAACCCCAGACATTGGGCACTTGGTATGTTTGAAGGGTGCAGTTCTGACGGCACTGTTGGGAGCCACAGTGAAAGTAACAGGGAGTGGGTACGCTGCCATTGCAGAGGGAGTGTGACCACCCAGATACTGAAGGCCTTCGTGGTAGGGTCGGAGCAGAGCTGTGGTGGAGAGTGCCTGCAGGCCTCTGTAGGCTACACATCGACACCCTGGCGGGAGGGTTGGCCATGCAGTGGGCCTGAGTCTTAATCCTGAAGGACTAGAGTGTGGGGCTCAGTAGCCCGTGAAGCATCCACATCTGCCAACCAACTGGCCACTGCTCGCAGCCTTTGCTTTTGTTGTATGGGAGGGGGGGCGGGGGGGACATGGACATCTGTAGCACGAATAATAAAACCCCAGAGACAGATATTGGGGTTCAAACTGAAGGTCAGAAAAGCAAAGAGCCACTGGCTCTTACCTCTACCTCAGACCAAAACGGGCAGTCCTGCCTCCAGGAATCTCAGACTGAGACTGAGACCCTGAGCTCCTGGCTCCTCCCATTTTATGATCCTCTCTAGTGCCAGGATTAAAGGCGTGCACCACCACCACCCGGCCTGTATGGCTGACTAGTGTGGCTAACTTTGCACTCTGATCTTAAGGCAAACTTTATTTATTAAAACACAAATAAAATAACACTATAGAGATCCATGTAGGGAACAGCAGGCTGAAATCGAGGAGAGAAAAATACGTTTCTTATAGACTGCATATGGTCACAGCATCACAGAGTGAGCCCAGGCCATGGCTAAGCATGCAGGTCCCCCATGCAGTAGCGCATTTACAGATGAGCCAGGCGTGTGTTCTTGCGTAGTTAGTTTTTCTATGCGGGTGGTATGTTGTCTTTTGGTCACCCGCAGTAGGATGATTCTGATCACAGTAAGCCATGAAATGCCCATTGGGTGCCTGCTTTCCAGGAACCGTCCTTGGCTGGCATCTGCCTTTCTCCGAACTTTTGGCGAGTTCTCCTGAGATGATGTGTTCTGCTCGTCTGTTGTTGGAATGAGTCACTTCGGGATTGTGGGTAGGAGGGTCCTTTCCACTTGCTTTGATGACATGAACCTCCTTTCTTTCAGAAATGTGCAGAAATCATTGTGGCCCACCTTGGCTACCTGAATTACACGCAGTATACAGTGACCGTGGGATTTGAGCACCTGAACCAGCCCATCAGGGAGATGAACTTCACGGTGAGTACACAGCCACCCGGCCTTGTTAGGTGCTTGGGAACATCAGTGCCTCATATGGCTTATTTTGGACAACCAGTATTTTAAGTGTGTGGAACCAAGAATAGCTTAAACAAATAGCACAGAAAGGAGAAGCCAGGGCCACACAGCACAGACCAAGCAAGCCAGGGCCTACTTGGCAGCACAGCCCACAGGACTGTTAGGATTACACATTCATATTTATATATTTTCCTTAAGTATTTTAGGAAATACTTCTCACACATGCATGCTATACAAGTCTGCTTTCTTTTCATGTAAAGATTGGCATTTTCTAGTGAAGACTGGCAAGGCTGACTTTTGATAGGAAATTTAAAATTCAAATGATTATAGAATAATTTATCTGCCAGATTCACTATTTAAAACCATTTCAAAAAATTCTTAGTGTTTAAGATTTTTTTTTCTTTTTTTTATGGTGGTAGGGGGTGGGGTTGAGACAGGGTTTCTCTGTGTAGCCCTGGCAGTCAAGGAACTCCCTCTGTAGACCAGGCTGGCCTCGAACTCAGAGATCCACCTGCCTCTGCCTCCCAAGTGCTGGGGTTAAAGGCATGCACCACCATCTTCTGGCTTTTTTATCTGTTCTTTAATAGAGAAATAAAATTTGTTAAAATTATGCAACATTGCAAGAAAACAGAAGGAAAAAGCCTTTTGAACTCTGAGGGATGGTTACTAATGTCGGGTGTGCCTCCCTGTGCCCTCACCATGGGATAACTGTTTCTGATAGTCAGGAGTTCTCCCTTTGGGTGCAGATCTGACTTTTGGTCTCTTGGGAAGCACGTTCAAACAACCCACCCCACCTGAGTCTCGTCCTGCCCTGTCCCGCCCACACCCACTCCACACACACTTGTTTCCTGTTTCAGTGGAAGACGTACAACCCTGCGTTTTCCCAGCTGGAGATCTGGTTCCGCTTCGTGTTTGTGGTGCTCACCTTCATCGTCACTGTGAGTACCGTGTGCCTGGGGACTCTGGCCCCCCGTCACTGGGGATGAGGCTAATCAGAGAAGTTCCTGTGGGCAGAGAACAAGCTCCAGGGAGCTTTACCCAGACTCTGAGCGAGGCCCTCTAGTGGTTCATCTGGGTATTACTAGCCAGCCTATGTCCACTGAGGCACTGTGCTGCAAAAAGAATGGATGGTGAATCATTCCATGGGTGTTTCTGTGTAGTGTAAGAGATGTTATCGGTCACTGGCGTCCAGTAAATACCCATCGTCATAATGTAAATATCACTTAACCCTTACGGAAAGGAGCTGGCCTTGTTGGAGGGTCACTCTCAGCAGCTTCCTCTTGGATTTTTATGTTTGGAAAATTATTCTGAATATTTGAGTTTGGGGACGGTTAAAGGAAAAGCGTGCAGAGAAATGGTTATGCAAATGCAAGCTGCTGGTTCATTTGGGACCTGAAATCTGTGCCCACAAGCACACACACTTTGGGGGAAATGTTCAAGCAGAGAAAGGGTGTCTGAGAAAGCCCAGCTGTGAGAACAGGGGTGTAGACATCGGAATCAAAGTGCACCATGTCTAGTGGCTGATTGACACCTGACAGTCACATTCTGTTGTCAGCTGCTGTGCACCCTCATGCTGACAGGGACTATGGTCACATCTGCACTGTGTGGGATGACCTCTCTACAGACACCTAGAGCACCTTTGGCTGTGCCCTGCCTGGGCCATGGAGAGAGAAGTGGACCACTGACCTCATAATTGGTCTGAGGGCTGTCTGATATCTGAATTCTCTTGGGGCCCAAAGATTGGTAATCACAGACCTAAGTTTGTTCTTAAATGGAGAAGGGTCCTGAGCATTAGCAGATAACCTGTACTGGGAAAAAACCAGCCCCAGGCCAGGAAATTCAAGCAGCCCAGAAATTATTAGTTTATATTAGATGACAGAGAAAAATAATCCCTATGTAACACATACAACTTTTGAGCTGTCTAAAGACATTTCTCAGCAGAGGTTTGAAGACATGCTTAGCCTCTGACTGTGGCATGGCTTTGCCTCTTGGCTTTCCCCCAAGGATCCTTATGTCATCCTTAGTACGTGGTGCCCTCTGTCAACTGTCCTGCTGGGTAGGTGACCTGCAGATGGGCTTGTGCCCTGGGAAGCCCTGTGAGCCTCCATGTGGGAACAGGCCTGACCAAAGCAACCCAAGCAGAAATGCAAAGGGTGGGCATGCTCTCTGTTTGCAGAGAGTTCACAGCTGACGTATCTCACCCTGTCCCGGCTATCACCGACAGCTGGTGGGACCTCAGTAGTCACTCTAACCAATGATTCAGAGGATCCTGCCTGGTGCCACCCTGCTAGAGTGAGATTCGCCCTGCTGGGGAGTAGGGCCCAGCACACAACCACTGGCCATTTGCTTTGCAGTGCCTGTTTGCGCATTCTCTGCGCAAGTTCTCCATGAGAGACTGGGGCATCGAGCAGAAGTGGATGTCGGTCCTCCTGCCGCTGCTGCTGCTCTACAACGGTGGGTACCACTTTCACCTCAGAGCTCCCCCTCCAGATTCAGAACCAAATTTGGAGGCAGTCATCTCCAAAGCTGGCCCGGTTCCAGAGACCCCACGTGTGTCTGCAGGGACCATGTTACACAGCCATCGCAGATGCTTGGATCCTGAGCAGACACAAACTGCCTGGGTAGTGGAGTTTGCAGACTCAGCAGTCTTGGGACTTGGCTGAGGTGCCCGTGCATGCGTGTGGCTCTCCTCCTCTGTCCCCATTCCAGAAAGCATTTGCTTCCTGAGCTGCGGCACTGGGGCAGATGGCTCTCTCTCTGTTAGGATCATTCTTTCAATCTGCCCAGTGGCTTTCAGACACTCAGAAAACAAAATCACCTTTGAGCTCAGAGTTCATTATTGTGCTTTCCCTGATCAGAGGCTGGGGGCTCTGTGCAGGCTGCCAGCCAGCTCTGTTCTTGCCCATGTTTTGTCTTCTGCCTTCCAGACCCATTCTTCCCGCTGTCCTTCCTGGTGAACAGCTGGTTCCCAGGGATGCTGGATGACTTCTTCCAGTCTCTGTTCCTGTGTGCCCTGCTGCTCTTCTGGCTGTGCGTGTACCACGGGATACGGGTCCAGGTACGCAGACAGACAGGCCGCCCTCCTCTGATGCTGGTCATCCTTCAGAATGAGTGGTGGCACAAGCCCTCCCTGGCCTGCGCTGCTGTGTAGATGTATTTGGGGTCTACTGTGCTCTGTTAGGGGCTGGTCACTGTTTTCTCTATTTCTTACTTTTTTCCTACCTTTTTTTTTTTAGGGAGAAAGAAAATGCTTGACCTTCTATTTGCCTAAATTCTTCATTGTTGGACTGTTGTGGCTGGCTTCCGTTACACTGGGAATATGGCAGACGTGAGTAATGAATGCTGCTGGGTGTGAAACGGTCACCCCTGGAAAGTGTCGCCAGCTGAACCTGCCTGCCCTGTGATCCCATCCACATGACAGCATATACCCCGGACAACTGGATCCAACTGGGCTGGTGTGGCCCGCGTAGAAAGATCTCCTAGTGTAAGGTGGGAAGGGAGAAAGCCTGTGTCATCCTGGGCTTCTTTAGCAAGAAAGGACGTCGTTTGCTGGGACAGCACCCAGGACTTCCCAGCAGAGACATTGGGGTCCCCTCTTGCATCTTCAGGTTTTCTGACCCTTGCTCAGCTTCAAGTCTGGTCCTGATTGGACATTCACGTGACCCTGGTTAGACTGTAGCCCTTTTGTGAAAGAGCTTTGCTGCTGGAGCTGTTCATCACTGCTCAACTCCCCAGAGACACCGCTCGGTCCCTGACCCAGTGTGGTTTGATGGCATTCATGCCTCTTGCATGAAAAATGGCACCAACAAGACTTCATGCCATCCAAGTCACTTCCTTCTCTGCCAGCCTAGGTCCCAATGCTAATTCTGAAGTTTAGGCTCATGCAAGTTTATAGTACACTTCTTTTTGGTTTTGGTTTTTTGGAGACAGGGTTTCTCTGTAGCTTTGGAGCCTGCCCTGGAACTAGGTCTTATAGACCAGGCTGGCCTCAAACTCAGAACTCTGCCTGCCTCTGCCTCCCAAGTGCTGGGATTAAAGGCGTGCGCCACCACCGCCTGGATATAGTACACTTCTTTTTCTCTTCCTTTCTTTCTCTTTCTTTCTCTTTCTTTCTCTTCCTTCCTTCCTTCTTTCCTTCCTTCCTTCCTTTCTTTTTCCTTTCTATTTTCTTTTGGCTTGCTCTGCCTTCACCTAATCCATGTGCCCAAGTATGCCATTGAAATAGCTCCTAGAGCTGGAGAGGCGGTTCGGCAGTTAGTGTGCTGCTCTTCCAGAGGAACTAAGTTTACTTGCCAGCGCCCACACCAGGTGGCTTACAACCACCTCTAACCCCAGCTCCAGGGGATCCTTCACCTCTGGCCTCCCCAAGAACCTGTGCTTACGTGCACACATCATTCCCAGAAACTCATACATATAAATAATTTAAAAAGTAAATCTTGTATAAGAGACAGCTCTTTAACTATATAAGGGGTATTTATAAGAAACAAATCCTGGACCTTCACCATACTCTTGAGCAGGACAATTAGCAGGCAGGCGCCACATGCCTGGCTTAGTGTTAGGAACTTTTTCAGTGTAAAATACAGGGTTGCTGTTTGCAGTTCCTCCAGTGTTGGTAGCAAGTACTGTACATTTACAAGTAAAAACTAAGATGAAAGAAAGACCTGAGTCAGGAAGAGCATGGAATGCAGAGTAAGTTTTCTTGTTAATCTGTATTTTTAACATCATCCTTTTAGATTTAATGAATTACATGATCCCATGTACCAGTATCGTGTTGACACGGGAAACTTTCAGGTAAGCGCTGTTCATGCAGCCTCACTTTTGACCCTGCTTGTGATGCAGTGGCTGCTCTGTAACGCCAATCACACTGTTAGTGCAAGCTTCCAGTGGCTGTCCAAAGACAAATATAGGAAGTTGAAGAGTGGAAGATCTGGGGAAAGTGGTTGAGTCACATGTAAAGTAAACCTTTAGACTGAGGAGATGGCTCATTTGGTAAGTACTTACCACACAGGCATGAGGACCTCAGCCAGAGAGGGTGCTGGACTGGAGAAGCCCAGTCTAGGATCTGGGGAGACCAGAGGATTCTGGGATGAGGTACCCTGGGAGGAGCTTAGCTCAGAAAGGGAATCCATATTGTGTGTGGAGGGAAGGAGCTTGGAGCCAGCCATAAGCAGGGCGAGAGCTTGAAGGGGGTTTCTGGGTTGGGGGTGGGTCCAGGGAGGAGCAGCTGGGGCTGTTGGGAGTGGCACTTCCAGATGTCGAGGGCCTGGCGGTGATGGACCTTCTGTGCTATTGTCACTGCACTTGTCTGGCCTGGGTCCTTATTTCTGTGCAAGCTGAGGCAGGAAGAGGGCTGCAGAGGCGGGAGCTACACCGCAAGGCTGTGCAGCTCAGGCCATTGCAGGCTCAACCAGTGGCTGAGCCCACTCTGCTTCTTCCTCTATGAAACGGGTTAGTAGTGCCATCTCCCCCATCATACAAGGCACGCAGAGCTCTTGGCCAAGTGTCACAGACGAGGCTCCGTCCTGAACTGTTGGTGAGCCCTTCCCAGCCAGGCTCTCTGGAGTGGATCTGGGAGGGCCCAAGAACAGGGGGGCAGCTTACATCCTTACTGAAGGACACAACAGGGATCAGAGACTGCTAGGGTGCTGGGGACAGCTGTCCTGCCCCTCCCCCTCTATGAGGACGTGAACCCAAACTGAAGGTCCTTCCACAGCCCCACCCTCGTGGCTGTGACCATAAGAGAGGGGCTCTTCTTCAGGGAGGACAGGAGAGGGTGCATGCTCCCACCTAGAGGAGCCTCACAGTCAGGAAGGTTCCATGAGGAGAGTGCACATCACCCTCTCATCGGAGCCGCTGACCTCCTGCCCGCAGACAAGGGTATTCCTGTCCTAAAGCCATAGAAGGGAATGAATGCTTCTAGACCTGAGCTATCCTAGAATCTTCCTTTCTGCCCCTCCTTTCTCAGGAACACAAGGCCTGGAACAGTCAAGACTTACTGAGGACCAGCTGGGTCCAGCCCTATCAGCATAACCTTTGCCCTCAGTAGCACAGGCAGCAGGCCCCACCCCAGGCGGCTTCAGTGGCTGCCACCAGTTGCCTCAGGCTCTAGGCCGAGCACTGGGGCATGGATTAGAGTGACCTTGGCATGCCTGTGCTTGGGGACCCCTTTCTGGTGCTGTGGCAGTGGGGGTCACCTGAGGCCCTGGGTCCCCTCTAACCACACTGGGCTTCGACACTCTAACACCTGGTCTCACCCTCAACTATCTCCTTTATTCCAGGGCATGAAGGTTTTCTTCATGGTGGTAGCCGCTCTGTACATTTTATACCTCCTGTTCTTGGTAGTACGGGCATGCTCTGAGCTTCGTCACATGCCTTATGTGGGTAAGTGCCACTCTGGGACACATGGGCAGCAGGGGGCACACCCCTGCAAGCCTTTGGCCCTAGACAGCCATGAGGTGCCTCAGGAAGGATTGTCCATTTGGAAAGAAGCTTTTAAAGTAGTAGCCAGTGGTCCCTGTTGCCACAGGGTTGTGAGAACTGCCAGAGACCTATAAGGACCATAAATAATACTGTCCTTGACCAGAGCAAGGCCCAAGATTTAGGGTCCTTTGTCTGAAACCACCGTGTGTGGTCTTCCCCAGCCACAGTAGAACATGCATAGAGCATGCAAGGAAGAGGACCTGCCCAGGGGTGGCTTTGTTTATTGTCTTTGTGTCTTTCAAACTCTGCGGTAAGGTGGACTCTGTTAATGGGAATGTCTCTTTCTGTTTCAGACCTCAGGTTAAAGTTCTTGACTGCACTGACCTTTGTAGTGCTTGTTATTAGGTAAGGCTTTATTGTGTGTAGGTGTGGGCATGCACATTTGTGTGTGGGCATGCATGCTTGGGTGTGTATGCATGTGTGTGTCTGAGTGTGTACACATGTGTGTTTGGAGCCAGAGAGTCAACACGAGTGTCTTCCTCTTTCATTTTATGTTAACTAATTCACTAATGCACTGTGTGTGTTGCACGTGTGTGGAACGTATCAGAGGAAAAGATGCAGGAGCCGATTCTCTGCTGCTTGCTCCTCCCATGTGTGGTTCATGGGCAAAACTCAGGTCATCAGGCCTGGCCTTGGGCATCTTTTCCTACTGGGCCATCTTGTCAGCCCAGTTCTCCATCTTATTTCTTTAGAGACAGGGACGGCACTGGACCCTGTGCTCTCTAACTGGTAGACTGGCTATCCAACAGTCTGCCCGCTCCTCCAGCCCACTTCCCAAGCGCTTACAGATGCCCTCCACCACCCAGGCTTTTACCTGGCACTGGATCCGAACTCAGGTCCTCATGCTGGCCTGACAGGCATGGAGCCTCTCCCCGCCGCAGGACATATCCCATCCTGCCTGTTATCTCCTGTGCGGAATTAATTCAGGGTACCCGTGGCCGCACGTATCCACGAAGTCAGAGGGCTCCTGATTAAAGTTATGTAACAGCCAGGCTGTGGTGGCACACAACTTTATTTTTTTTTTAAATATTTATTTATTTATTATGCATACAGTATTCTGTCTGCATGTATGCCTGCAGGCCAGAAGAGGGCACCAGACATCATTACAGATGGTTGTGAGCCACCATGTGGTTGCTGGGATTTGAACTCAGGACCTTTGGAAGAGCAGGCCACTGAGCCATCTCTCCAGCCCGGCATACAACTTTAATACCAGCACGTGGAAGGCAGAAACAGGTGGCTCTCTGAGTTCGAGAGAGTACGCTCTCTGTTTACAGAGAACACTCCAGGACAGCCAGGGCTACACAGAGGAACCCTGTCTCAAAAAACCAAAACCAAAAAAAGTTATTTAATGGCCTAGGTTATAAATGTTCTGTCCTGAATGTCCTGGCTGGTGAAGCCATTAACCCCACTTTTCCCTCCTTACTCTGAATCCTACCGAACACATGCAGTCACCCACCTCAGAGTGGGTGGGCCTCAAGACCCTTTTGGTGCTAAAGAGAGAACCCCGCATGAGCCGTCAGGAGACATCAATGAGAAGCCACTGTTGGGCTGTAGGGGCAGGTGGCAGCCATCCACAAAGCCCTCCCCCAGGCAGCTGTGTCTTGGAATAAGTTCCGGGGACTGTCAGAGCCATCCAGTGGGCGCCCACACTGCTTTTGTAGTTGCTTGAGCAGCAGATAGCAGATGTTGTATTTTTCCCGTGAGCCAGAGTGACTGTGGGGGGGTCGCATAGGTATGTGTGTAGAATTTCCTGTTAAGCCTTAATGGAGCAAGCACTTCTGTGTTTTTACACTGTGGTTCCCCCTTCTCTTTCAGCATCGTCATCCTCTACCTAAGGTTTGGAGCACAAGTGTTGCAAGACAACTTTGTAGCAGAACTGTCGGCTCACTACCAGAACTATATCCTTGTCGTGGGGAGCCAGGCCTGCGGGCTGCCCGTGTTCATGGTTAACACCTTAGCTTTGGACATTTACAAGGGATGGGTCAGCCCCTTATGACCTGTGCTCAGCAGGCCTCAGGCATGCCTCACCCCCTTTCTCGGCTCCCTGTTGGCCCTGGGAAGGGTGAGTTTCGTCAGTCCTCCTTGTTAGGCAGGAAGCTCACACACAGCAGGGCTGAGTCTGTGCCCAAGATTAGTCACTGCATAGCCTGGATCCAAACTGCTGACTGCACTGGGCCATTCTCAGTGTTTTGCAGCTCCTTTCTCAGTGGGGCAGTCAGTCCTGAGCTGCTTGCTCCCTCTAGCAGAGAGAGAGAGAGAGAGAGAGAGAGAGAGAGAGAGAGAGAGAGAGAGAGAGCGCACACTGAGGAACAGGCAGGGATGGTTGGAGTTCTGCATGCCAACAGCTCCTTCTAAGCATCATTCTGGTACAGTCGGATGCCAGCGTCACTGTGATGACAGTTTGGCTTGTGAGTCTGGGTACAGGGAAGGCTCACTCAGCCCGGGAGCTTCGGTTCCCGCTGTGCCCACATCCAGTCCATACCGTTTCTCCTGGCTTCTCTGTCCGCGGTCAGGTGGATGGAAAGCATATGTGTCTTAGGATTTATGATGGCTTTTTTTATTACTTGTGATTAAGCTCTACACTGATTTCTTAGGTGCTTGGGGGTCTGTAGTGTGGAGGAGGTGGGTTCTGCATCTCCTTTTGTCAGTAGACCTCATCCCCTTCCTGATCTTTGGGAGTTATGTACCCTGAAGGGTTCCTGTGACATCTAGCCACGAGCTTGAGCTGAAGCATCCTGGCCTCTGGGCCGTGGGTCCCCTAGGCTGGTCAGGAGTTCATCCCAGAAAGGGATTCTGGGGGATAGGGGGAGGAGGCGGAGGCTTGTGTGTCCAAACCCATGCTTCTCCCTTGACGCGCACCACCAGCGGAATTCCTGTCTTTCTATGGCCTGCTGAACTTTTACCTGTACACGCTGGCCTTCGTGTACTCTCCATCAAAGAATGCGCTGTATGGTGAGCCACCTTGGGTCTGGGTCGATGTCCACAGAGCTGAAATAGAAATTTCCATTGGCTCAGGTTTTCCCCAGGTGCAGGGCTCTGTGACAGAGAGAAGGCAGGTGAATGGTAGCCCGATCAGTGATAGCCTATGTTCAGCAGCCTCACAGCTGAACACAGGACACGGCAGTGCTGTGCCTGTGATGTCACAGCTGAACACAGGACACGGCAGTGCTGTGCCTGGGATGTCACAACTGAACACAGGGCACGGCAGTGCTGTGTCTGGGATGTCACAGCTGAACACAGGGCACGGCAGTGCTGTGCCTGGGATGTCACAGCTGAACACAGGACACGGCAGTGCTGTGCTTGGGATGTCACAGCTGAGCACAGGGCACAGCAGTGCTGTGCCTGGGATGTCATAGTCTTACAGCACATCTCTCTGAGTTTGTTTAGGGCTTGGATCCTATCCTTCAGACTCCTACCTGGGCTAGTAACACAAAATGCTCTCATTCAAAATGCTTTTGTTGATTTTTCAGAGTCGCAGCTAAAAGACAACCCTGCCTTTTCCATGTTGAACGACTCTGATGACGACGTGATTTACGGGTAAGTCAGTCACCGTGTGCATTCCAGCCTGTCTCTGCTTACTGAAATGACAGCATTTGGAGACTGTCTCCATGCATTAGACTGTTGCCTGGGAGTGTCGGAGTTTTATGGCTTTGTTTTGTGTACTTTGCATGGATTTAGTGGCATTCCACTTTGTGGAAGGCCTGCCGTGCGTGGTAACTACAGACTAGGTCTGTCTGAACTAATAGGTGCAGAAAGTCACGCTGGGGAGAGTGGACAAGTGTCAGGTGACTAGGCCCTAAGAGGGAGGCTGTGAGAGGAGTTCTTTCTGTACAGCAGTCAGTGTGACAGCAGAGGCAGTCAAGGGCTAACAGACGGGGGCCGGAGAGGTGACTTAGTAAATACCTGCTGTATAAGCCTGAGGACCCAGGTAAAATGCCAGATTTTGAGCTGGATGGGGTGGCGCACGCCTTTAATCCTAGCACTTAGGAGGCAGAGGCAGGAGGATCTTTGAGTTCAAGGTCAGCCAAGGTGAGACCCTGTCTCATAAAACAAAACACAACACAAACAAAAGTCAGACCCAGTACTCAGTGGGTCTATAATCCCAGCACTGGGGATTGGGGACACAAGGATCCCTGGGGCTCGGTGACCAGTCACTCCAGCTGGATCAGTGAGCTCAGTTCTGTAAGAGACCCCATCGTAAACAAACAGGCAGATAAAATGAGGTGGAGAATGATTAAGGGAGACACTCGATTGCTCTCTGCCCTCCATACACGTGCAGACACAGGAAAGCTCTGCCAGAGAGCAGCGTGTCAAAGGTCTCTTCTGTGGCAGGAGTGACTATGAAGAAATGCCTCTCCAGAACGGCCAGGCCATCCGGGCCAAGTACAAAGAGGAGTCGGACAGTGATTGAGCCCTGGCAGCAGACGGGACAGCACAAGGGCCATAGGTTTTCCCTAGTGACGTGTCCTGATCCTTCTTTTGCCTGTGTGTGTCTGGACTCTTCCTGGAAGCAAAGGTTTCCTGTTCCTTATTTGTTTACATATTTTTAAAAAGAAAAACCAAATGGATTGAAATGTTTGGTTGGAATCTGCCGTCAGGTAGCTCCGCTATTTCCCCAGAGGCTGGCTGGTAGAGAATCCAAAGGCAGATCCTTTCACAGAGACATTGGATGAGATGAAGCCTGTGTGCAATGATGAGGAGAAATTACCCATTTTAATAAAAAGAATTATGTACTGTTTTCCTCTTAAAAAGCAATTTGCTGACTCTGAGTTGGTGGGAGGCCTGATGACCGCGGTCCCAGCATGGCGGTCTCTTCCCCACCGCACCTTTCTGTAGTACTCTACCCTCAATGGGAAGCTGGCCTGCACCTGCCTCAGGTGTGCACCTGCCTCAGGTGAGCAGTCTGCCTCCATCTCCACAAACACGAGTGGTCAGTGCACTGACTGCCGAACATCTGGAATGACAGCCTTGACGGCATCTGGTGAGCCACGCACGGTGTGACTCTCAGGAATGGTGGGTGGCTTGGTGGGTAGGTGGCAGTCCACCAGTGCCCCGGAGCAGTTGAGTGTGTGTGCGTGTGCACATGTATGTGAGTAGAAGTGATAACACAGTTGAGTTGGGCTGTGTGTATGTATGCGTGCACATGTGTGTGCCAGACTGGAGGAAGCTAAGGTGTCTACAAGTCAGTAGTCCTGTGGGCAAGGTATTGTGCCACGGTGCTTTTGAAGGGTCTGTGTACACGATAGGATTGGGTCTTCTCTTCCTGTGGTAAGGATGGAAAACACAGGGTGCCCTTCCCAGTCCAAGAGTTTCTGCAACTCCGCTGAGTGTGAAACCCCAAAGAGTTCTGGTTTGGTTTTTTTGTTTTTAATGAAAGCTATGTGAAATACTACTGTATCAAAAACTCTTTATTACCAAAAGTTTTCAGTTTAACATTTGGAATGAAAATGAAGACAAAGTTAAACATTCTGAATGGCTATGGAGACACCTTCAGATGAAGGAACTTACTTGAAGGTCGTCCTGTCCTTGGAGAGTTGCTGTAGAAAAGGGATGTCACCCGCACTAGTGAAATTCAACATTGGAAGTCCCGCGTGTGTCGCTGCCCTCCATCACACGCCATGGATCCTCCCCACTAACACCTTTGTGAACACCTGGTAACGGGAGCCATCCTGCCTCAAACACGGAGGCCCAGGAGCAGCTGCCCGTGCTCCCTTCATCTATGCACCAACTCAGATTTCTGCTCTGAGCTGCAGGTTACTGCCCAGGGATGCCCGGAGACTTCACTCTGCCTGCCTGTCTTCTTAAACTTCAGTGTACTTTAATATGGATTCCATGTGCATTGTTTAAAAAAGAACCTTGCAAATATGAACATTTGAAAGAAAACTCTAGTTGCAAGGGTGACAAGTTTACATGATTTTGACACTTGCAGTGCTGTGATCCCTGAGTCTGTGTTCTCAGAGACCTTCGAAGGTTGTTACCAACACTCCCAGCTCCTAACAGGCCACTGCAGCTGCCATGATGTTCTAATATGTGATAGTTTACATGTTTTGATCATTATAAAAAGTTCTCCATGATTTAGAACGCTGTTTATCAGTCAGTGTAAGGTATTTTAAGCATTTATGTAGAGACTTGCAGACTTTTAAAACTGTCCTGCAGTATAATTATAGACTGATCCTCGTGTCTGTGAAACTAAAATAAGGGAATAATTTTTTTTGTTGGAAATAGGAACTACAAAGAAGCACCTAAGGGGAAATGGTCATGAAACTGTTTTCACACTTTCCTCCCTCGCGTGTCATGCACAATCGTGGATTATAAGCTCTGTAGACTCTGCTTACAGATCTAGAGACTTGGGTGGGCAGACTGAAGCTGTAGGCGTTAGGTTCAAACACTAAGCAGAAACTTTTGATAGTAATGAGAAGATTGTTTTGCTCTAAGGGAATTAAAGTTTTATAAATTTAAGTTACGAATTCCAAGGGCTGACAAGTTCTTTCAGGGTAATGGTTAGAATATTACTGTCTTTGGGTATTTTTGATATTTGGTCCATCTAAGGGAACCTGGAAAATGAAGAAATGTCTCCTGGCTTCCCCCGAGGGCGCTTCATTATCCTTGTGGATAGTGAGTCTGCTTGATTTATTGTCAAACCATTGTAGCAATGACATGGTGCCTTCAAACCCCATTTGACTGCTGGAGTAGGGGATGTGTGAAATACACCTGAGGCTTGCAAGGTGGGTCTCCGTGCAGTTAGGGACTGCAGTGAGTTTACATGTGTGACGCCAGCTGCAGAGTTTACAAAACAGACCTCACCAGGCTCAAGAGCTAAGTCACTGAAGACACAGGTATGATAAACAGGTTAAAAGATGGTTACAAACTATACAGAGAACACACCCATGAAAGGCAGAATTAGAAGGGCCTACTCTGCGCGCTCCAATGAGGAACAGACCCGGCACCTGATGTGTATTTGTACATTTGAGGGCTTAGAAGTCAGTTGCCTTAGTGGTTAGATTTTTTTGGGGGGTGGGGGAAGAGGGAGAGAGACAACTTTTTTTTCAGGCCAAAGAGAAACTAATTTAGTCCAACACCTTGCTGAACAGTTTATCTTGGTGTTTTGGGTGCTTCTAGATCTAATACCACCCCATGACACATCCCGGGACACAGAACAGGCGTAATTACATTCTATGACACAGGGTTTTCTGCTATTGAAAAATGCAATTTTTACAAATGTCTATAAATATTTGTTAAGTAAAGACACTAGGCTCTAAGTCCAGAAGGAACACAGTAACTGTGAATTAAGTTTGGGTGGAGCAGAGTCACCTGGGTAGTCAGTTAAGGAGTTAATAAATGCTTATTTATGGAAAACTCAATAAAAGTCATGTTTTGGGAATGGCTTCTGTATTAGACCTTTCATTGCTGTGACAGAGACCTGAACAACTCACAGGACAGTTAGTCCAGTTCATGGGCCCATGGTTAGCTCACTCCACCATGGGCCCATGGTGAAGAACACGGTGCTAAGAGTGTGTGGCAAAGTGACAGAATGGGACCAAAGGCCCTTGCCCCTAGGGATATGCTTGCTGTGATCTGCTTCCTTCAGCAGACTCCACCTCTAAAGTCTCCAGAACCTCCCCAAATAGCGCTGCCAGCACAGGCGCCTAAGGGCCATTTCACATCCAAACGGTAGCAGCTTCATGCTGACAGTATCTTGTGTATCGATGCTGATGTATTTCAGACTTTTCATCTTTTATGTATTACTTGCTTTTTACACGAGTGCTTTACAAAGAGGAGTCTTCAGCCTGGGGCACAAAGTGCTTGTGACTTTGGATCCACAGTTTCCATGTAGAAGTGGGCACAGTGGCATGTGTCTGTAACCCAGGCTGGGAAAGCGGAGCAGAGGCTGGTGCCCAGCCAATCTAGTGAAACAGTGAGCTGTACATTCAGTGAGACAATAAGCTGGAATTGGGCAAGCATAGAAGAAACACTTGTGAGTGTGCGCTCCTACACAGACCACGCGCGCACACACCAAGCAAGCGGTAGTGCCAATCATAGTGTCTAATGTGGCCCTCAAGAACCCCAAAGCGGTCAACAGACAGCCTGGTCTTTGGGGTCCCTCCTCACTATGATGTGCGACTTGGAATTAACTGGACAGACTGCAAGCCCTTTGTGATACCCAAGCAACTGCATTACTTGTGACCAGAGTAATTCTGAAAGTCTCTTGTCAGCCATGTACTAAACACATGGCTGCTAGTGAAAATTCAACATGGGATTAAAAGGTGCAGTATACAGCGCTGAGCTAAGCATGCAGGAGTTGGGGCTCACTGGCTTGTCCAACTTCTACCCTCTCACTTCCAGAAAGCAGGGACGAGGCATGAAGGGTTACCACATGGCTGGGCTCCTGCTCCCACAGGTAAAACCAGCGCACTTCCGTTCTGGACCAAGGCTGAGCTGCAGGTTTCCTCTCTACTGAGGTAGTTTATGTTTACCACGTTGCTGGGCAAAGAATCCAAGGAGGCTTCTTTCTCCTGGGCTTTTTTTGCATCCTAGTTCTGTCACCTGAGCTGGCTCAGCAGGTGGAGGTGCTGGCCACCACGCCTGCCTACCCGAGTTCCATCTCTGGGGCCCAGGGGTGGAGAAAGAACCAACTCCCACACGTGTGTCACGGTGCTCGTGTTCTCACTCACTGTCACAAATAATAATGTAATTTAAAAATGAAACAACCAAACTGCAGAGTAGAGACATCTGTCATCGTTCCAGGTCTCCGAGGGAGGCTCATCTTGTCGCACCTGCCTCTGAGGTTCACGGCCTCTCCAGCTCCGCCAGTCTCACCATCACAGTAAAAGACAGGCCCATGACCTGTTCTGAGACCATCAGCCAGGGCAGGTGTTCACCGACACTCTTTATGACAGTGTGCAAAGGACTGAAAACAACCTTTTAAAAAAAAAATATTTCTAAAGGCAGTAACATAGATTCATGTGTGATACTCCAGACCACAAAGCACAAAACTTTAAGTGTGAATAATTTATTATTCTAACAAAAGTATAAAGTATGGAAAATTAGTGTATCTGAATCATTTCAGAAAGTAGAGAAAGGTTCCTCCTAGCAGACTTCAGTTTTTAGCACCTCTGAAAAGACAGAGTTAAGACAAGTGGCGCTACCAGCCTCAGGTGACAGCTGGCTGCCCATCTGCCTGACGCTGTGTGGTTCCAGTGACGGTGGAGTCATTTGGTTTTTTTCTCTACGTTTAGAGTGCCACAAAACACAAAGAGGAGGGAGACGTTCACCCAATTCCTAGCTGGTGGTTAAGATGAAAGAGAAATGTTGAGACACGGGAGGCAGCAGGCTGGCAGGAGGTCAGATGGACAGTCCGAAGGCACTGACGATACAGTACATGGTCTTGTTCTCCCATCGGACTGTGCAGCTCCCTGTAGGGAAGACAGACAGGCACGGGAGATGAGGAAGCCCCGGAGATGCAGGCGGAGGGCTTGCCTCTCACAGACACACAGAGAAAGTGACTTCATTTACAGATAAATGGGCAAGTGTCTACAGGATGCTTGGGTAGGGGCTCACTATGCAATCCAGGGTGGCCTCAAACTCTCAGAGACCTGCCTACCTCTGCCTCTCTAGATCTGGGATTAAAGGTGTGCACCACTATGCCAGGCAGTGATAACTTTTACAGAGATGCACTGGAGAACGTGAGACATCTAAGCGCGCACTTCACAGAACACTGCTCCGGATCACAGCTATGGGAAAGTTGAAGAGCAATGGGCATAACATTTCCTAAGAGGGTGAAAATCCTACCGTCAGTAGAGCTGTCCCAGAAGCAGGAACTTGCGGTGTGTAACCCAGCTCCATTCTTCTGCATGATTACACAGGTCACTTAAATTAAACAAACTTCTGTTAGAAACTTCGGCAACATAAGTTCACTTTGCCTGCTTTAAATGTAGGTAGATCACACGGCTGATGTTCCTAAATTATAGATATTACCTATCTATATCTCCTTTATCTTAACATGTTCTAAAAATGTCTGATCAGAAATCCTGTAAATGCCTGTTTGACAAAAGTCCTGCAACAATGGTATCAGCCTGATGGACAAAGTACAGGGTCCATTCACTACACAAGAGACCTGGTCCTGAAAGGAACTTTCTTTGAGCTCAGGCAACAAATCGCTACACCTCTGATCAGTGTTTAAAGAATGGTATCAAAACACCCAAGAAGATGATCCATTACCGATGTATTTAAATGGCTTCCCCAGCTTGGTGAGTTGGCTCAGAGTCTGCTCCACAACATTTGTGGTCCACTGATTGACTTTGCTGTGCTGGTAGGCATTGCCACCGATGGCACTTTCTATAGCCTAGGGAAAGAGGCACAAGAGGTCATGGGGAGAGTGCAGATACCACACCCTC
The DNA here is from genome assembly GCA_004026605.1 of Ondatra zibethicus. Classification (NCBI taxonomy): domain Eukaryota; kingdom Metazoa; phylum Chordata; class Mammalia; order Rodentia; family Cricetidae; genus Ondatra; species Ondatra zibethicus. The sequence goes on along the minus strand of PVIU01000483.1, from coordinate 210,386 downwards.
CAGTCAACTGAAATGGCCCGTGGCCCACCTAGCAGCTAAAGACAGACTGGGGAAGATGATGCTTATGCTTAATCTTGGGGCTCCTTTGCATGCGCGGCTTCCTTCAGCAGCATCACACTGCGTTCCAGTTATGTTTACATTAGCTGAAGATCTGTGTTTTACAGAATCTGTCAAACGTGTTCAACATTTTGACTAAACAAATGGATTGACTGTTCTCGCTACTGTTAATATACGGAGATACGCAACACTTTTTCTTATAGAGGTTGAAAAACATTTTATTTTGCCAACTTCTTTATAAAGTATACCAGACATTTTTATCAAACCATAAAATATGCAATCTGGTAGTGTATGTTAGATGACATTTTACTGGCTGTACAGCTGGCAATATACAACCAATCCAGTCTTCTAGTCTAGTGCTTTTCGCCCTCGCTTTATGGGTTATGTCACCACATCACACACTGCGCAGGCTTTCACATCCCACAGCCTGAGCTGTGGTGGCGTCCCCGGTTCCAGGGCTTCTGGAGAGTGTCCTCACTGTCCTATCCCTGCTTCCCATCCAGTGACTCCTGGTGTCTTTCCCCAGTAGCCCCACTCCCAGACACCAGTGCAGCTCCGAGCAGCTCCCTCCCCACCTCTTCTAATCTACGGGAAGCCAGAAAATGAAGATTTTTATGACAGACTAAAGTAAAGAACATTCACTAAGGGCCGTGACTTGTTTTCAGACACAGGCTCAGGGGCCCTCCCTGCACAGAGGTGAAGGAGCAGGGTTGGACACTGCAGGCCGAGTGCAGCAACTGGTCTTCTCAGAGATGCCATGACTTCCAGCTGCAGACCTGGGCCTCTCACCAGTCAAGTTGGCAACCTAGTTGCCCCATAGCATCTGCCAGATCTGCCCACTCTAGGCTGAGAACACACCGTGGGCTGAGGACCAGCGGTCTTGCTTTAGTCAGGGTATTGCTAGATACAAATACTGCCCAAGAGGAAGGGCAACCCGCTATGCACTGTGGAATTCAGTTTTTAGGGAGAAAGGAAACCTCTAACTTTGGAGTCACTCATCCCCCCCCCATACCACTTTTAAACAACCTGAGGGCAGGACAAGCCAACTGCCAGGGCAATAAGGCTGTGTCATCTCACACTGCCCTATGGACCACTAATGTGTGCTTTCAACCACCTGCGGCCTGGGAACTGAGTCCCAGTGGATGCAGAAAACAAGAGGATAAACTCACCCCTAACAAGCCCACTCTACTTTTCCCAGCTCTGGTTTAATCTACCACTTTTCACCTCCCACCTGTTCCACAGGAAACACTACGTTGAAGAAACAATAAAAGGCAAACTTACACTCCCTGCAAAGCACCAGAAAAATCACACCCAATGTTCAACACTGTACATAAAAGAGAGATGTCATTTCGGTTTTGGATACTTCTCACAACAAAGTGACTCTTTAACGCTGGTACAACTCAGTAATGGACATCAATAACCTTACGTTGCAGTCAACCCAAAATTACTTCGAAGGACCTCAAATGGTACTTGGCAAAAACAAGAGGGGTTAATTCTAGCTCCCAGTCATGATGGTGGTAAAGTCATGGCAGCAGGGACTCAAAGCAAAGATCACGTTAGTCTGCAGTCAGAAAGCAGCAGGCAGTGAATGCTGGGGCTCGCGCAACTTGCTTTCTCCCTGCTCTTCGGATTGGGACCCCAGCCTGTGGAATGGTGCTGCCCACATCTAGGGTGCATCTTCTCACCCAGTTAACCTAAACTAGACAAAGATGCATGGTGACCAGTCACCACACACTCTGCCGCTATGATGGACTGGATCCCTTCCAACCGTGAGCCAAAATAACCTTCCTCCCTTAACACTGCTTTTGTGAGTTCCCCTATCACAGTGGTCCAGTTCCTTTTGTCTGCCATCCTATGATTCGTATCAATAATGCAGCCCCCAGCTGTATCACCAGGTCCTGAGTTATGGAAGTTGTTACATTTCTCTGCAGCTGCTCTTTTTCATCCAACACTGAAGACATTTATCCACGTGTCATGAATCTTCCATGCTGCAAGGTTACAGACTCTGCCTTGACATCTTCTAATGTCATGTGAGATTTCCTGACTCAGTATACATAATTTGTATAATGAGAGTAAGTTTTACATATATAAGTAAAAATGTTTGAAAAGCCAAAACACAGGCTCAATAGCTGTTGAGATTTTCCCCATTTTAATTCATATGGTGTTTTCCTCATACATGCTGTGCTGGCTAGTTTTATGTCAACTTGATACAAGCTAAAGTCATTTGAGAGGAGGGAACCTCAATTAAGAAAATGCCTCCATAACACCAGGCTGTAGGCAAGCCTGTAGGGCATTTTCTTAATTAGTGAGTGAAGGGGGAGAGCCCAGCCCATTGTGGTTGATGCCATCCCTGGGCAGGTGGTCCTGCATTCTCTAAGAAAGGAGGTTGAGCAAGCCATGGAGAGCAAGCCAGTAAGCAGCACCCCTCCAAGGCTTCTGCATCAGCTCCTGACTCCAGGTTCCTGCTCTGTATGAGTTCTGTCCTGATTTCCTACAGTGATGAACAGTGATGGGGAAGGGAAGTCAAGTAAACCCTTTCCTGCCCAAGCTGCTTTGGTCATGGTGTTTCATCACAGCACTAGTAACCCTAAGACACAGCGATCAGTCAAACACTTGAAAGATAGGCATGTTTCCACTTACCTCCTTTACAATGTTGCTGACTTCATCAACAACAAATGCAGTCTGTTAAGGAAGAAAACTTAGATAAGTTTGGTTTAAAAGCGCTTTCTCCACAGCATCAATAAACACAGTGAGATAATGAACACAACTCAGAAATTAGGCTGCTGACCAGGCAGAGGTCAGCACTGCTCAGAGCTCAGAGCCCAGAGACACGAAGCAGCTGAGCGCCACAGGGTCCCTGTTCTGCAGGACTGAAGCACAGGTAAACACTGTTAAAATCCCACTGCAACCCAAGCTTCACTTCCCACGAGAATCCTTTCTCTCCTTCCCTTGCAGCCGGCTCGTGGAACCATTAACCAGTACAGGTGCTGGATTATGAGTTATTCAACTTCCATACAAACTAGCTGAAGAAATGTAACCATTTTAGAGACAAAACATTCTCTTCCCTGAGGTAAATGGATTAGGACCTTTAACATGTAAGAGGCTGGTATGTGTTACATTTCTCTACCCTGTGTGTAAGAATTAGCCAATAAGAAGTTAGAGCTAATGGCCAAGCAGTGTTTTAATTAGTACAGTTTCTGTGTGATTATTTCAGGTGCGCCAATTGTTACAAGGAGGGCCCCCTTTGTTCTTCCCGGCCACCTGGCTAGCTTAGCTCCTGAAATAACCACACAGAAACTGTATTAATTAAAACACTGCTTGGCCATTAGCTCTAACTTCTTATTGGCTAACTCTTACATGTAGTTTAACCCATTTCTATTAATCTGTGTATTGCCACGTAACTGTGGCTTACTGGCAAGATTCTAACCAGCATCCGTCTCAGGCAGGAGATTCATGGCGTCTGCCACTCTGTCCTTCCCAGCATTCAGTCTGTCTACTCCGCCTACCTAAGTTCTGTCCTATCAACTAGACCAAGACAGTTTCTTTATTCAACCAATGAAAGCAACACATAAATAGAAGGACCGCCTACACCACCTGTGGGCCATCCCAGCTGCTTCGCGTCTCCAGGCTCTGAGCAGTGCCATGGGCAAAGCAGGGCCTGAGGGAGTTCTCTTAGTCTCCTTCTGACAAAATAGTGGATCTGAGTGGGTGTAAGGATGTCCTGAAAATGGCATTAGCCAGACACTAGCCTGCCAGTGTGCTGCTTATTTGGGAACAAACTATTCCAAGTTCTGGGACATCCTTAGCACTGGCAGCCCCGAGGCCTCTGCCTTTCTGGTAGAAAGGCAGACAGTCCTGTTTTGTTGAAGACATTTCCTGGCTGCTGACCATGGTGGGCCCTGCCCTGTTCTAGTATTGGGTAATACCCCTTTCTCTTCAGGAGGAACAAGAGTTGATGACCCAAAGCCAGCTCACTTGTTAGACTCCCAAAGTCATTTGGAAACAAAACCGAATCACTAAACTAGTGCAAACGTGGTGTCTTAGTGAGTCAGTTGGAAGAATCTTCCTGAGTAACTACAGTGATCCTAAACCACAAAGCAAAGTCCCTTCCATAGCTTTCCACACAGCTAGAGCATGAGAAAGACAAGAGAGAGTGTATGGAAGCCAGTGGGCAGTGCCAACTGCTACAAGAAAGGTAAATGAACTGAGGAGAATCTGGGAGTTGGGGCAGGCAGAAAAGGCTGCTGGGTAAATAACAGTGAGCATCCATCCTCCTGCCGCTAACATCCCATGTAAAACTCAGATTACTCTGCCCAGACATCTCTTTGCAGATGTCATCGGCTAGCCAGTTCACGTGTACAAACTGGAACTACAATGCAGTTTTAGGGGCTTTCTCTCCACACGGGCCATTTCCTTTTTATAAAGTTCGACTAGCCTAGACTGCAACACAAATCAGTTTTTAGCCTTCTGTCAGTTTGCTATCTGGGTACGGCAGCCCCTTTGCCAGCTGCATCCGAATCGTGGCTTGAAATTACCCAGTTGGTTTCCACCAGCATTCAAACACAGAATGATACTGCCATAAAGTTTGTGTCGAGAAATTAGACCAAAACTGAAAGTCTCCAATAAATGCAAATGGCCTACTCTTCCCTCAGAATATCCTTAGTTGAACTACATTTTAGAAATGTTAGGTTTTTTTTTTCAAACTGCATAATACATGGGGCTTTAATGAGCTTCAAAAAAGACCATTCAGGAAGAAAAATGAGCAACTATAACTGGGGTGTCCATTCAAGCTGTTTCCTGAATAAGTCAGAACGAAGGAAAAGCCATTTTCACAACACATGAAGTCAAGTGTCTAGGGCACTCTGGGGCTTGCATTCTCTCCCCCACAGGAGTGAGCGATCTCATTACTATCTTAAACTGAAATGAAATGTACCCCGTGGTGGGGGGAGCGCCGCACTGAAGGACAAGGTGCGGCACCGAGACAAAGGCAGGTTCTGTTCGCACGTCTGCACTTGGCTGACGGACAGCAGACCCCCACTGCAGGGACCGGGAGCAGGCCCTGTGCGCCCGTGTCATCAGGCATGCCACTGCAGGACCCCTACTTTCCCAAGCCGGCCCCGGCTGGGGTCTGCAGCAGCGCTAAGGGGGCGGATGATGTCATCCTCCCGGCGGAAGATGTGAGCCCTACCGAGTCCGCCAGCCCGCACGGGCACCGCCCACGCGGGAAAGACTCGGAGTGGCCCGCTGGGAACCGCCACCCAGGCTCATCAGCCTCCGGTGGCCGTGGACAGAGCAGCTGCGGCTTTCCAGGCGGGGTTCCGCCACGCCTGGATCTCGGCCACCACCCTCCCGTGGCCCATCCCGGCGTTACCTCTTCCGAAGCCTGGAAGTCTTCCATCTTCCTCTACCGCGTCTCCTCCGCCACCGAGTAGAGTGAACTGCGCAGGCGCGCTAAGGCCCCGCCTACTCCTCCGCCCCCGCGCCAAGGACCCTGACCACTACCAATAGCCACCCACGCTCTAAGGCAAGGCCCCTCCCACTGGGGGGGACATCGCCTATCGCCCCGCCCACCAGTGACTCCGCCCATCGCTCGGACCCCGCCTCCTGCTCCTCCTACGTCTCCTAGTAGCAGGGCGTGACTCTCAGTCCTCCCGTAGGTGGTTGCCAAAGAAACTGTCAGAGTCGCCAAACCAAACAAAGGCACAAAAGCCAGTATAAGACGGAAAGCACGGTCCTGGCCCTCCCTCCCGCTCGCACTGTAGAAGTTGATTGAAACTTTCGAATAAGTCCGAACAACTAAGAACAAATTGTAAAATGTCGCGACAGTACCAGTCCTGCACGTTGGTTGCTTCCCCTTGGGGATCTAGGTTCAGGATTCTCCCAGCTATCAGAACAGAAGTTTGCAGGCGTTAGATTTTCCATATACGATCAATGCGAGTTTTTTTCCTTTTAAGAACCACTTTTTAAAACGTTTTGCGCTCAACATTTTGTAAAATGCTGTCCACTCCCTAGCTTTCTTAACCAGTGTGAACTAGGCGTCTCCTTGTACCCAGGGCAACGAGGAGTTATTTTGAGCTCGTCCACAGTTCCCCTACTTGGGCTGAGGTGTGTGCACCTGCTTGCATGTACTGGAGGCTTGAAGCTTTGACTTTGGTGCATGTTCTGTTTTTATCATGCACTTAAAATCGAAGGGTCACTCCTGACTTCCCCGAAGCCAGCTGTTGGAACCCCTGGGAACAACTGGTTTTAAGGATTTCAGGGTCGCCGGACGATGGTCGCACAGGTCTTTAATCCCAGCACTCCTCGGAGGCAGAGGCAGGCGTATCTCTGTGAGTTCGAGGCCAACCTGATCTACAAAAGCTAGTTCCAGGACAGGCTCCAAAGCTACAGAGAAATCCTGTCTCAAAAAAAAATGAATAAATAATAGATAGAAAGAGAGAGAGAGAGAGAGAGAGAAAGAGAGAGAGAGAGATGCCTCAGGGTCAGGCTCCATTGGATCCTTCAGTGGCCCTTTGTCTATACTCAGGCTCAAGGTTGGTGACTGTCACTTGGATTACTACTGAGACCCCAGAATCTGGATGATTCATTAGCGTCTAACTAGAATCCTTCAGAAAGAAGCTAACTTTTCCAAAGACACTGCCCTCTGTCCCGGTCTGTCCTGCGAAGAGCAGTGATGCTGACCCTGCTAGCATGAAAGAAGAATTTTAAAACAATTTCTTTAAATTGTAGACCCAAGGTGAAAGGACCTCTCATGCTCATGAATTTGCAGAATTAATATTGTGAAAACAGCTGTACTAATAATGGAGGTAATCTATAGATAAATGAAATCTCCATCAAAATCCTAACAGTGTTTGCCACAGAAATAGAAAAAAAATCTAAATTTCTCTGGAAGAAAAAAAAACATAGCCAAAGCAATACTGAGCAAAAAGACCCGTTGGAGGTATTATAATAGCTAAGTTAAAGTTCTACTACACAACCACAGAAGACTGGCAAAAATACACACACATAGTGAATAAAATCAAAGACTCGGGAATGAACTGACCACAGTTCAGCTCCCTAATGCTTTTAGCAAAGGAGTAAAAGCAACCATTGGGAGAAAAGACAATCTCTTTAATAAGTGGTTCTGGGAAAACTAGATATCCCTGTATAGAAGAACAAAACTAGATCCATATCATTCACCCCAAGTGAAAATAACTTTGAAGAATGGATCAAAGGCCGTCAGCTTAGATCTGAAAGTACTAAAGGAAAACTCGGGAGAAACATTTAAAATATAGGCATAGGAGAAAGGCTTTTGGAAAGGACTCCAAAAGTTCAGGAAATTAAACTTTAAATTTTGCATAAATTGAAAAGTTTCTGCTCTTCAAAGGAAGTGATCGGTGAAAAGAGAACCACAGAATGGGGGAGATCTTTGTGAGTTACACATCTGACAGGGATTGCTATCGAAAGTATATAAAGAACCCCAGAAATTGAACGCCAGCTTCCAATAGTCCATCAATAAATGGGTGAATGAAATAAACAGATGAATCTCACCATAGCAAATAAATACACTAAGCAAATGGTCAAGATTCTCTGCCGTCAGGAAACTGCAAACCAAAACCACACCAAGATCCCATCTCACCTGCGCCGGAATGGCTGTTCATCTTATTTTAAAAGAACGGCTATACTAAAATCAACCACAACCGCAGTCCCTAGGAACCGAGCCTCCACAAGGTCCATCTGGATCTGCCCGCGCCTCTGGGTCCTGGCTCAGCAGAGTGCAGCTATTCTTTTTCTTCCCTCCAGTCTTTTTTCTCAGATACTGCCTAGAGCTTAAATGCGCTTTTAAACCACCCAACTGATGCTTCGGGCTTTTGTGTTCTTTCCCCAGAGTGCCTCCTCCACTGTGTGACAACCTGGTGCCACACAGCTCATCTCCGTCAGAACTTCTCCATGCTTCTCTTCTGGGCAGCGTAGAGATGGACAGCTCGCCTGCCCTGGAATTTTCCTTTCTTTTTATTTTATTTCTTGTTCGTTTTGTTTTTCAAGACAGGGTTTCTCTGTACAACAATCTTGGCTGTCCTGGAAATCACTTTGTAGATCAGGCTGGCTTTGAACTCACTGAGATCCACCTGCCTCTCTTCCCAAGGGCTGGAATAAAAGGTGTGCCGCCACCTCCTGGCTATGGGACTTTCCTTTTAAATGCTAACAAATTATCTGAAGCTTCAAAAATAAGTAAGTAAATGAATAAATCAAGTGCTAGCATGGATGTGGGAGCTCTGGAGGGTGTGAACTAGGAAATCGGTTAAAAAAAAGAAACTAAAAAGAAAGCTACCATATAATCCAGCCTTCTTCCTTTGATTTAATGTCCCTTAAATACAAACTCTGTAGAAATAGGGACTGGGATTGTCTGTGCCTTTATTTAGCAAGTGTGGGGCAAAAATTCATTACAACTTTTCATGTCACAAAGGAACACCAATGATGTATTGAGTGCTGAGCTGCTAGGGCCGCAGCTTGTCACAGTCCAGACGGGAGGCTGTGTGTGTTCCGTGCCCTCCCCTCCCCTTCCCACCCCTTGTCTAGGAGTATGTTACTAAAATATGCTGTGACCAAGCTGAGGAGAAAGAGGAGGAGGTGGAGAAGGGGGAGCGGAGCAGCAGTGGGAAAATACTCATCTGAGGAACTTAATGCAAAGAGCAAGAAGGCGCGCTTCTGGCTGACACACCGCAGGTGGGAGTCGTGGGCTGAGAATTCATGCACGGAGATTAGCCAAGAGAGGCTGTATAGGGGTCAGTAGTCAGCTGGGGTGCTCTGCAGGCACTTCCCTGGGACACAGCCCCCGAGACCCATCAGCTAGAGCATTACCCATGGCAGAGTGGGAACTTGCAACTGGCATCGGAACTGAACGGGACATTTCTGCATTACATTGTGTTGCTCTCAGAGTGGGGATGGCTCAGTCAGAAAAGAGGTTTTCATGCAATATGAGGACTGAGTTTGATCCCCCAGAACCTATATTAAAAGTTAGGTGCAGTGATGTGTCCTGTAATCCCAGCACTGGGAGACAGAGACAAGATGGTCCCTGGGGCCAGCCGACCAATTTATCTTGCTGAATTGGTGAGTTGTAAAGTCAGAGAGAGACCCTATCCAAAAGATGGAGGAAGACACCCAAGAGAGACCCCTGGCCCCCCACATATCATCACACGTGCATGTGCCTCACATATGTGTCTACACATACAAACATACACACACAAATACTTAAGTTTGTTTCATTATAAATTGTGTGTAGCCGGGCAGTGGTGGCATACACCTTTAATCCCAGCACTCGGGAGGCAGAGGCAGGCAGATCTCTGTGAGTTCGAGGCCAGCCTGGTCTACAAGAGCTAGTTCCAGGACAGGCTCCAAAACTACAGAGAAACCCTATCTCAAAAAAACAAAATAAATAAATAAATAAATAAATAAAATAAAAATAAATTGTGTGTATATGAAAAAAATATGTATTCTGTCAATCTGAACAAGCTAGGTTATCTGCAGAAACAAAGGACCCTGGACTCTTGTTAATGGCAACAAGGATGGATTTGTTGCCCATCCTCCATGACCCCTGAGGGAGGGTGAAGGAAGGAGAGGGGTGGCTTGAAGACCAGGTCAAGTGCTGCTTCTGGTGGCACTCGCTACCTCTGCACACGCCATTGGAGTCCCTTTGGCCATGCCTGATTAACACAGTGGAGACACGGGGCTGGAAGTGCCAGCACTGGCTCCTCAGTACTCTGAAAGCCTCTTGTGTGGTCACCCACAAGCTACTCTGCCCCTCCGCTGCTAATCCACCTGATCCCAAGACCAGTGTGATGTCATCTCTCTTTTGGATTGGATCTCTGTGGAATCTGATCTTACAGCTGCTCAGTTTCTACTCCCCGTCGCAACTGTCTTTGCCAACCCCTGACCTGCTGCTCACAAGATTGGAAGCCGCAGGTGAAGCTCTCCAAACTTCCTTAACTGTGCCCCTCTGGCTGGAAGTTTCTTTTCTGACCCAAAGATATACTTTAAATAACACGTTGTCATATACTCTTGAATATGAAACTTTATCGGATGGCAATGACGTTTACCTTTGAAAATATGAACAGCCAAACAGAGGGTTGGCTCAGCAGTTACGGAGTGCTCCTGCCCTTCTAGAGAGGCATGATCCCAGCACCCACGTGGGGCAGTCCTCATCTAACTGAAACCCCTCTCCAAGGAGCTGAAGCCCTTGTCTGGCCTCAGCGGGCAGAATACACTCACACAGGTACGTGAATAAAAATAACAATAAGCTCTTTAAAAATAAGCAATAAAACCTAATCTCCCCATCTCTGCTTTACAAATAAATAAAAAATTTTAAATGAATAGAAATAACCCAGGTGTGGGTGACACTCTCATAGAAACAGCACTTGGGAGGCTGAGACAGGAGAATCAACCAAAAGCTCAAGGCCAGCCTCGGCTATTAAGAAAAAAAAATCTAATATTTTCTTAATGTATCCTCAATATCTGAATTATGTCACCCACCCCAAAATCATTCACACCCCAGAATGTGACTTTTTTTGGAGATAGGACCTCTGAAAAGATTTAATTAGGATAAAATGAAGTCCTATTGTGGGCCCTAAGTAAATGTGACTTGTGTTCTTCTAAAGCGCTCAGGACACAGGCAGGTCGGTACCTGTAGACTGCCAGGTAGGGGAAGGCATCTCACAGCATCAGTGGAGATGGGGGAAAGAATGGAGGAGGGAGAGAGGGAGGGAGGGAGAGCAAACTAATTTTCTTATAAGGAGCCCACTCTTGAATTAATGGGCCCCCTCACTCCCAGGATGCTGCTGCTAATTTAGCCTGAGAATAGAGACTTGTGCCCTCCTCTTCAGACCATTAATACCCAATGCTGTGGCAGTTGCATTTGAATAAGTTTGGGAGGGGACAGCCATTCAGAAGGTGACAAGTTTGGTTATGATTTGCATACTGCTCTGTGTGCCTGTTAGCCCTCAAAAAAGAAAAAAAAAATACCCCTGAAATGCCCATGTCTGTCTATGAGAAGCTGTTCTTTGTGGCGTCGCTAGTCATACATATGAGGTCACACACAGGAAACCCACTGGGCTCTGCTGGGCGTTTTGGGGAAGGGTGAGACTTTCCACTGAAGTTACTTACCTTTCCTCTAGTTTGTGTGAGCTCCTTGGTGTGATATCAGGATGTCTCCGCTGTCTGGGTCCTTGATGACGTGGGATTAGCCACAGGTAGACTTGGGATAGCCATGGGAATCCTCTCCCTCAGCCAGTGCCTGGCAGGAAGGAAGGAGACACAGGTCAGAGACTGAAGGACTGACTTCCTCATCAGGGCATCTTCCAGATTAAGGTAGGATGAAGCTGCATGTCTGCATGGAAGCTCACGGTTTTGCAAGTGGGGTGGGTGACAGACACTGTAGTTGGTAGAGAGCTCTTTGAATTGCTGGCAGAAATAGCAAACTCGTGGTAAATTAGCATGCCTTGCGAGTGTATTGACTAGGAGATACTGACAATGTAATGATGGTTTAAAGGAGATGGAGAAAGTAACTTAAGATTTAAAGAACAAAACACAAAAAAGCACCCCAAAGCCATGTGGTATGGGTTTCTTAGGCCATCTGGGGTCTTGTGCATACAACTTATTGTTTTGTCCGCGATCAACATCACTGAGAGTGTTTTCATCAACTTTGACCTCTAATTCGGAGGTGAAAGAAAAATATAATTTTACAATAAAGAAATTAAGTTACCCAGGATCTATTCAAATCCCACCTCTTGATATATCTCGATAGGGTCTCTCACTGTGTAGAGCTGACTGGCCTGAGATCATTATATAGACCAGGCTGGCCTTAAACTCACTATATGTAGACCAGATTAGCTTTAAACTCACAGTAATCCACCTGCCTCTGATTCTTGAGTTTTCCATGGTCCTTAAATTACTTTTAATTGAGTTTTCTTCAAACCCAAACAGATACCTTGGTAAGACATAGGTTGTCAAAGGAAAATGCCTGTTAGATCTTAATTGATGTTAGCGTTGATAGAGCAAAAGCATTCATCCATGATAATTGGAGATGATAACTTATTAACTTTCGTGTCCAAACAAAAAAATTAGGTTTCAGAGTCAAGCAGACCTGGGTCCCAGTGTGACTTTGCGTAAGTTAGGAAATGCCCGGTCTCCTTCTCGGAGCCTGTAAAGCGGATGTGCTGACTTCAGGCTGCCACAGTGACCATCGGCGTATAGCATACTAAACTGCCTGGTCCAGACAGAGTACTAAATAAATAGCGGCTATTGGAACAACAAAAGACATAGCGACAGTTGTCAGTGGTAGCTATGGCAACATCATTGGGCTAATTTTCACTTCTTTGACCTTCTTTGTGAAGAGGTCAAGTTTAAACAGCGAAAATCATGACTTTTTTTTTCTTTACTCTGATTCTACAAGAGCGTGGGAGGTGTGGGGGGGGGCAAGGATCCACCCAGATGAGGAGCCGTGGGTGCAGAGGATTCCTGCCGAAGAACCTTACTTCTGCCCCTCACTGGGAAAGCCTCTCAGGGCTTTCTGCACATGCTTGCATCTCAGTGTGTTGTCTTCTAAGGAATCTGTGGCTGATCCAACTTGTAGAAACTATAAAAATGAATATAAGGCAGTAATGGGGCCTTGGCCGGGGCTTTGGGGCTTCGCTGGCTCCCCAGAAAACCCACCAGTGATTAGTGCTAAGCGATAAACTTTTTAAACACACAGCTCCTTTCCTACACAAGGCTTTCTGATAATGCCCATTTCTGCAAAATCTTGGAAACCTGGAAATGGAAGCCCAGTTTGGGCTGGAACTAGAGATAATCGCTATTCTTTATTCGGCATCTGCCTTAGGTGGGCCTGCCTTCTTTGTGGCTATCAAAAGCCTCCATCAAGAAGCTATGCAGGACAAGTAAAGAATGTGATTTCTCGGGGACCACGCCAAGATCTGTTTAGTCACTCAGCGTTTCCTTTGCGTTGGAGGCAGAAACGTTGTGGCCTCACACTGAAGCTGAGAAAACAGCCATGGGGAAGCAGCTGGGCCTAGGTGCAGCCCCCAAAGGACCCGAGCTGCATCACGGTAAGGCTGCGGCCTGCAGGCTGTGAGAGAGCAGGGAGGGGACAGTGTGTTCTCAGGCACAGGCGTTGCTGTTTGCTCATCTCCATTCTGCTGTCCTGTTGTCCCAGCACAGCGCTGACATCCATTTCCTTTGGTTCAGCGGCTGCCAGCTCAAAGAGCACACGTCCCGTCCGTAGGTGAAGAAGCAAGGGCCTGCCAGCAAACAAAGAACCCTCCCCCTTCCATCCTCTTTTGTCCTTCAGCCCTCCGTTTCCTGTACCTGACCCCTTGCCAGGTCTCAATGCCAAAGTCAAGGTTGGCGGTTGGGTCCAGGATAGCAACAATCTCTGTTTTCTGTTTCCATCTCGGGAATGAATGCAGGCGTGTGTCAACCACAGAGATTAGTTTTGAGAAGTCCGATGCTTGGTGCTATTGTCAGAGTGCAAAGGTCACAGAGTGTAGATGCCCACAACCTCCGCAGAAGAGACCGTTGTCTGGGACTTCATAAGGGTTAGCCTTAACTGCTTGACACACCTAGAGTTCCCTGGGGAGAGTTTCAGTGAAGGACCGTCTACACTGTGATGGTCTGTGGGCATGTCTGTGAGAAATCCTCTTACTAAAATTAGTTGGTGTGGGTGATTAGATTAGATGGGGGAGCGTGTGGCGGTGTGTGTCCTGAATTGTATAAAAATTGGGAGATTGAGTGAGTATGAAAAACAAACCAAGCAAGTGAACTCACTTACCTTCATTCTCTCTACTCTGGTCTTACGGATGAAATATGACCAGTTCTTCGAAGTTCCTGTCTTGCCTTCCCCACAGTGAACTGGGAACTGTAAGATGAAATCAGCTCCTTTCCCCTCTGAGCTGCCTTTGTTGGGATGTTCCGTCACAGTATCAGAAACGAGGCCTAAACAGTTTGCCATGCTGTATGAGGCCTCTCTTTGCAGCTGTTTGACTTTTCCCATGGTAGATGCCACTCTGTGAGCAGGTCAGCCCTCCCAGTTCTCCTAACCCCCGCCCCCCCCCATCACAGCATGCATCCTCACTTCCCAGGCATCCTCCTCTGAAGAGCCCCCTGTTAGTTTTGCATCATCCTGCGCTGTGATTGGTTTGTTTGCTGTTTTTCAGGCTTCTTGAATACAGATTGGGTCGGATTTGGTTTTGTTTTCTCAATTGCTCACGTGTTCCTGACACTCGGAAGGGCAATAAAACTAGTGATGCTGCAGGACTGTACCACGCCCAGCCCAGTGAGCAAACCATCTGGGTGCGATAGCCCTCCCTGCCCCTGGGATTCAATAGGACTGCACAGACAAGGGAGGACTACAGTTGGCTCCCTGAGCCATGGCTTCATCTTTCACGTTTTTAGTTACTCGGGGACAAACACAATTCAAAAATACGAACAGTTTATTCTAGAAGTGAGCATCTCACATGTTTGGGCTTAAATAATTTACTACAACACATGTGATGGTTTTAACTGTCAATCTGCCACAACCTGGGAAGAGCGAATCTAAGGAGTTACCCCAGTAAGGCTGGCCTGTGAGTGACTGACAGTTTTATTGGATTTTTGAGACAGAGTCTCACTATGTAGCCCCGACTGACTGCAGCTTGCTTTGTAGACCAGGTTAGCTTTCAACTCACGGAACTATGCCAGCATCTGCCTCCCGAGTGTTGGGATTAAAGGCATGTGCCACCATGTTCTGCCCTCGGTTGCTTATTCGTGTGGGAAGACCCATCCCAGGATGGGTGATGCTGTTTCATTAGTTGGACCCTGAACTGTATTAAAGAAAAATGAGTTGCGTATCAGCAGGCAACACGTGTGTACATCCATTTCTCTCTGAGGCTGTGAGTTTCCGCTTTGACCTCCCTCAGTGCTGGACTGTGACCCAAAAGTCTAAGCCAAATAAAGCCCTCTCTGTCCTGCGCTGCTCATCGTGGGGACAGAAGTGGGACAGCTTATTACGATCACTTCAGTATTACTTATTGTTAATCCCTTCTGTTTGGTTATACCTGAACTTAGATATGACAGAAAAGATAGTATATGCGGGCAGGCACTGTCTGGGCTTTGGTCAGTCCAGGGCGGGGGTTGCTGTGCACATATAGAAATGCCCCAGCACACAGTACAATGTGTCCCACAGTCCTAGAGAAATGGCTTCCTTTTCTGCTTCGGCCTTCCTGAACAAAGGAGATTATAGACATCGTAAAAAAGTGGGTTTGAGAGATCTCGGGGTTTACGCTGTAACATTGTGACTCTCTGCGTGAGATCATTTCTATGTATGTGATCATTTCTAGTGTTCTTTTCAAGTTTAGAAATGACTCAGGTTTGCCTGTGTGCTTTGGGGTTCTGAAACTACTGCGTTCTGTATGTGGTTGATGCTCAGTTGTCTCTGCCTTGCTCTGCTGCTTCCTGCTCCGGTTTAGTAAACCCACAGGTCACAATGTTCTCGTGGTTTCTCAGTTCAAGCCAGGCACTGGGTGTCTCCTGCTGTAACTTGAGATCCTCACTAGAGGGTAGCACCCCAACCCAAATGAAACGGAAGCCACCTTGAAGAAATACACAGAGCAGAAAGGGGCTAAAGGTGAAGGAAGGGGTGATTGGTTCTAACTGAAAATGAGGAAGTGTCTGAAGCAGTTAGCAGTCCATGTGGCTTTTGTAGACTAACAACATGTTTTAGCCAGTGTTCTATTCTGTGATGAAACACCTTGACCAAAGAGCAAGTTGGGGAGGGAAGGGTTTATTTAGCTTACACTTTGCTATTGCTGTTCGTCATCAAAGGAAGTCAGGACAGGAACTCACACAGGGCAGGAACCTGGAGGCAGGAGCTGATACAGAGGCCATGGAGGGTGCTGCTTACTGGCTTGCTCCCTATGACCTATTCAGTCTGCTGTCTATAGAATCCAGGACCACCAGCCCAGGGATGGCACCACCCACAATGGTCTGGGCCCTCCCCCATCAATTACAATTTAAGAATATATTCTATAGCTAGATCTTAGGGAGACATTTTCTCAATTGAGGGTCCTCCTGTCAGATGACAGTGACTATAGTTTATCTCAAGTTGATATAAATCTAGCCAGCACACACAGTAGTGTGTGTCGTCTTCCAAGCACTCTTACTCATATCAGCCGGCACTGCCCGCCTGCCATGCTCTGAGTTCTCTGTATGTATCAACACATCATTGGCCACAGGCCTAGGACGTGGGCTGGGCTTCTCTCTCATTAGTGCATAAGGGTATTAGGTCCTGGGTGGGTGAAGTTACATAAATTGCCCAAGACCTCCATGGTGAGCAAGGGGCAGAAAAGGGTTACTTACAGGACGACATCTCTCGTTGCCTTCAGTTTTCAGAGTAAGTGAAATTTGGCTGGCACGAAGAAAGAGTTGGGAAATTATGTGGGGATGGGGGAGTATATGATGGGCTCAGAGGCTTGTCTGTAGTTGCAGAGGCAGAATGGAGAGGGGACAGCTCATGCTGCAGTGTGCACAGGACAACCTTGGCTGTCAGTCTTCACTTTCCACCTTGTCTGAGGAGGGTCTCAGTGTTGATAAGTGTCTGGGGGACTCTCTTGACTCTTTGCCCAACTCACTGTAGAGTGCTGATCAGCTTTTACTTGGGCTCCGAGGATCCGATCTCGGGACCTCACACCCACTGAACCATCTCCCTGGCCTCGTGGGAAATGGTCTTAAGTGAGTTCATTTGGGGTGTGGGACACATTCTCGGGGTTATTGAGGATGGCAAAGCACAGACCTGCTCATGTGTGGAACATGAGCCAGTGAGAAGATCATGCAAGCGGATTTTCACAGGCTTACTTTACTCTCTCGCTCTGTTCTAAAACATCACAAGATGAAGAGCATCCAAGAGAGAAGGTGTCTGTTTTGTGCATATTTTTAAGAGCAAATGGAAAACCCCAGTGTAGTCTCACATTTCTTAGTAGTACACATGACCGGAACTCAAATTTGTGACAATGTTCTTTATCTTGCTAAAATTGTAAGTGTCGGGGGCTGCTGTGGGCCTGTGCATCTTTCTAACCAACTCTGTCTGACTAGGAATAATCTTACTAGCAATTTTTCAGATAGAGAAATTGTTGTGAAAAAGTATGCTATGAACCAGGAATTATAGATTCAATAATCTTTTTTTTTTCACCAGTGATTATGACGGGGTCGTGTGCAGCCTAGTCAAGCTGCTACACACAGCTGTGTTTGCGGCCCACCTTTTTATTTCCTAGGACAAATCTCACTGAGGTCTCCATGCTGGCCGCGAGTTTGCAGTCCTCTGCCTCAGCCTCCCAAACAGCGGGGATCACAGGGCCATGCCACTCTGCCTGGCAGGAGTTGGTTCTGAGTGACTTAGCAGAGGAATCTCCACGTTGGCAAGTGACTCCCAAGAATCCAGTGCCAACCTAGGCAGGAGAAAGTTCAAGAGGATTTGAGACCTACAGCTGAAGTCATTGACGTGGTTTATACTGCGCTAGAGAGATGGCTCAGCAGTTAAGAGCACTGACTGCTCTTCCAAAGGTCCTGAGTTCCGTTCCCAGCAACCACTTGGTGACTCACAACCATCTGTAATGAGATCTGGTGCCCTCTTCTGGCCTGCAGGCATGCAGGCAGGCAGAACACTATATATATAATAAATAAATAAAAGTAAATAGATAAATGAATAAATGGTTTGTGCTGAAAGAGCAACTACAAACTCCATTATAACCCAGAAATCAGACAGAATTCAGCACTATAAGCCCCAAACAGTAACCAACCTGTACGCTATTTTTCTTGGCCCCAATCTCCTATACACCAGTGGCAAGTTAGAAAACGGACAAGAGAGGATGTAATCTGGGCATTGATGAACTCTAGTTCAGTGGTCCTTAAACCCATAGGATTCAGTGGTTGCCATAGGAACTGCTTTGTGCCTCACTTTCTATCCTGAGGTAATACGTGTACAGTATGACTGACAAATACACACAATGATTATAACAGTAATAGTACAATGTCAATACCATGATAAAGAGACATAAGTTGTCAGGATGCGACATGAGTTCTCTATAAAAAGAACATCAGTGGACAGAGGAGGGTAACCAGATGTCCATGGATGGTGGTATCTGCATGCACACACTGTCACTGGCCTGTCATGGGGTTGGCTTAAATGCCATAAGCAGTGATGCCTTTCTTTCTTTGTGTGTGTGTGTGTGTGTGTGTGTGTGTGTGTGTGTGTGTGTGTGTGTGTGTTTCGAGACAGGGTTTCGCTGTAGTTTTTTAGAGCCTGTCCTGGAACTAGCTCTTATAGACCAGGCTGGCCTCGAACTCACAGAGATCCGCCTGCCTCTGCCTCCCGAGTGCTGGGATTAAAGGTGTGCGCCACCACCGCCCGGCGCAGTGATGCCTTTCTGAGATGGGAAACGATGGGCAAAGCTTTCTTCTTCTCCAGTTTGCACAATGGCTCCTTTCCTTGAAAATGCGGAGTATGCAAAAGCATCCCTGGCATTCCCACGAGTTAACTTCTGTCGCCAGGTTGTGCCCTTCCCCCTAAGCTGGTCATTGGGTAAGACAGTCTTTATCAGTATAATAACAGAAACAGTCACACATCTCTAAACCAGCTGTGACTGTCCCCAGGGAAAGCCTGTAGTGGTCAATCATAGTAAACAGGCTGACAAAACCACCAAGTCAGTCAGTGTGGCACTAACCAAAGAGCAAACGTCTCCGGCCTTCTAGCCAGTCCTTTTCCTTCTTGACGCTGGCCTTGCTGTACAGTTCATTCTGACGCTGACCCTGTGACTCATAAGTGATGAAAGGTCAGCGGGCACCAACAAGTGTCACGGATGACCTTGGGACGATATTTGTGTTGCTATTTTGAAAGGTTTTTTTTGTTTGTTTGTTTGTTTTGTTTTACCTTGAGGTAGGCCCTGTCTTAGTTTGGGTTTCTGTTGCTGCAAAAGTACCTTGACCAAAAAGCAACTTGGGGGAGGAAAGGGTTTATTTGGCTCACACTTCCACATTGTAGTCCATCAAGGAAGGAGGTCAGGACAGGAACTCACACAGAGCAGGAACCTGGAGGCAGGAGCCGATGCAGAGGCTATGGAGGGTGCTACTCACTGGTTTACTCACCATGGCTTGCTCAGCCTGCTTTCTTATAGACTCAAGACTACCAGTCCAGGGATGGCCCCACCCAGAATGAGCTAGGGACTCCCTCTTTAATCACTAATTAAGAAAATGCCCTACAGTCAGATCTTAGAGAAGCATTTTCTCAATTGAGGGTCCCTCCTTTCAGATAATTCTAGATTGTGTCAAGTTGGAATAAAACTAGCCAGGACAGCCCTCTAAGGTAAAACAAACAAGCAAACAACAAGAGAAAACAAAATATGTTTCAAATTTACACTCTGTGCTGACCAAGCACCTGACGTACTAAAATTCTACAAAATGAAAATAAAGTCTCCCATTTAGCTGAATGTATAGAGAAGCTGGGATCCAAGTCCCCAAGAGTCGAGACTAACCACAGGGACATGGATTTGGAAGGCTCACACCTGGAGTTAGATGACAATTTCATCCGTGTCTTCTGGGAAAACCAAAAAGCCATGTGGCCTAGGCTTGAAATTTTTTCAGTGAATTAAAACCTGGTGTTACATCCTCGGCTTTGAGTTCCTATAGCATTGAATTGTGGATCACATTCCTCACCGGCTTCCAAAGTGCTGCTGACGTGATCAGTGTCCCAGTGTTCCAGCTTGAGGCCGCCCTTCTGCATTTCTTTCGGATTGTTAGAACTCCGTGCACCCTCTGGATTTGCTGCAGTGTTTCTAAGAAAGTTAGAAGTCTATTTGATGCTGAAGGACATCAAAGTGATTGTTTCATTCCAGCTTCCTGGCAAAAATTCCAGCCCCTTTTCCTTGCTCTTGGCGTCCCTCTGGATTTACTCTGGATTTACTCTCTTCTTTATATGCTTTTGTTATAATCCCATCAAAGGAAGGGTATACATAGCAAGTGGAGGCACCCAGAATAGTGCCCAACTCTTGGAAGATGTTCCAGAATACCCAAGAACGATGGCCAGAGCTTGCAGGGGAACCCCACTCTTCTGCCACAAGGGGGTGCCAGAGTTCTCCTTCTTCTTGGGCAGGGTACTTCCCACTTCTTGATGCTGGGGATGGAATAGTGTTTTGTAGATAGCTGTATTTCTGAAACACAGACGACCGAGTGAGCCCTGAGGATACCAGGGCTCCTCCTGTGGAAACTCTGCTAGGAAACCCTGTCGTTATTCTTCCAAGATGGCACTCACTGGGGCCCTGCTTTGCTGAGAAGCTGGAGTAGAGTATATCCCACTGGGAAGAGACAACTGTTCACATCCAGTGTTTTAGCTGGGCACAAAACATTCATTTAAAATAACTGAGAACCAAGTGAAACAGTGATCAACTCAGCAGTGTGTTTACTAGAAGTGCAAACGAGGAGTCAGTCTGCCGTGAGCCCAGGAGGTTATGCCTGGGGAGCTGGTGACACACGGAAGCTGATGACGCGAATATTAGCGCGCTCCTTAGAGCACTGTTGGGGCTGGCTTTGAGGTTTCCTATCCTCAGGACATCTCTCAGTGTCTCAGGCCATTTCCTGTTGCCTGCAAGATGTAGGACTCTGGGCTACTCCTCCAGGACCACATCTGCCTGCGTGCCATGATGACAAGGGACTAAATCTCTGAAACTATAAGCAAGCCACCCCAATTAAATGTTTTTCCTTAGAAGAGTTGCCATGGTCATGGTGTCTCTTCACAACAGTAGAAACCCTGTAAACAAGGTACCTAAGAGTACTTTACTGGGGACCAGAGGCCAAGAAACCCTTTTCAGACCTTTAACTTTTCCCGTTCATGCAACCCCCACAACTGTTATGCTAATTTTATTTTACAATGGAGAAACCAACAAATTCAGAGTCTCTCGGGCCACAGCTCTTGGTCTGGGGGAAAACAGTATATTTATCTTATTTAATCTTTTTAAAAATGTGTTTTGTCTTGTTACAGCGTATGGGTATAGTTGCACACGCTTGTGTCTGGTGCTCTCAGAGGCCAGAAGAGGGCGCTGGATCCCCTGGCGTTGGTTGTAAGCCATTATGTGGGTGTTAGAATCAAACTGGTCAACTGGAAGAGCAGCCAGTGCTTCTACCACTGAGAAACTACTCCAGACCCCAGTTCCACTAATCTTACTAAAGTTTAGCATTTCCTTCAACTATGAACCTAAGTAAAAACTAAGATAAAATCAGCCAAACCTGTAACCTTGTTCCCAATAGAAATCACAAGTATTTTCCTCTGATATCATGTGCTGTGGATGTCTCAAAGCATTGCTTATATCACTGCCACTTTGACATTATGATAGCCATTAAATACCTGCCAGGCCTTAATTATCTCATGTATCAATGAATACACAGGCTACTACGTAACAATTTTTAAATGGTCTGGTGTGATCAATTGCTTTTATAACCCAATATACTTTATTGTATGCATTGAAATACACAGACCTCCCCAGACTACAAATAAAGAGCTAGAAGCATTTGCTGAAAGAGAACAATGCCGTAGGATCTGTTGCTCATCATTCATGGATTCCAAAGGAGTGTAGCTGCCAAAGTACTGAGAGGACTCCTTATCACTAAGGGGTCCACTAGGCTGGAAAATCAAAATGGCATTTACAGGAAGCATGCTGCTTGAAGCATCTACATGCTCTCGACAGATGGCTGCATGCAGAATCTTATGACTTGAACTAAACAGAAACAAGGCCCAATGCCTCGTAATGCTCAAAGTGCTATTACAGAACATAAATAATTGATAAGTTGAGTTTGCTGTGGGTATGCACTTTTCCCTAATTGATTACAATTTTTTTTGAGTTTTGATGATACTTGTAAAAATAATAGCCAATGACTGAGGATGTCCTTTCTCTAATGTATTTTCAATTAAGATGATTAAAGGTAGTCACGTGCTCCATAATGATGCTTCAGTCAATGACTGTATAACACAATGGTCCCGTAAGATTATTTCAGAGACGGGAAATTCTTACCTTGTTCTGCATGTTTGTGGTGATTTAGGTACAAACATGACCGGGATAGAACAGACTATGTGTGTGTGTGAACGATACTTGATAAATGACCATGGTACATGTTTACGTGTTGAACATAGTATTTTTTAATTTTTAATTTCATGTGAGTGTATATTTGTGCATGGGACTGTAGTGCCCACAGAAGCCGGAAGAAAGCTCTCTATTCCCTGGAGTTGGAGTTACAGGCCCTTGTGACTGCCCAGTAAGCTTCCCAGTGGGGTTGCTGGGAACCAAACGGGTTCTCCGGAAGAGTTAACAAGTACTCTTAACCACTGAGCCATCTCTGCAGCCCTACCACACCACAATTTTTAGTATGTGTGTGATATGTATATTTGCACATATATGTACAAGTACATATGTGTGCTTATGCAAACAGAAGCCAGATGAAGGCCCCAGCTGTTGTTTCTCAGACCACCCACCTTGATTTTTTGTCTCCTTGCCCTTACTGTCTCCACCTCCCCAACACTTAGATTATAAATGCATGCTTCCATGTCCAGCATTTTTACTTGGGTTCTGTTACTGAACTTGGGTTCTTCTTCTTCCAAGGCAAACATTTCACCAACGTAGCCAACTCTGTAGCCACCATATTTTAAAATGTGTTTTCCCATGTTTGTCTTCTGCTTTTAGAAGATGCTCACCACCAAGTAGGTTGTTGTGTTTATCGTTCGGGCACCAATTCCTTCCTAGCTCTGGTGGCATCGTCTTCTCTCGAGCTTGATCTAATCTTGTATGGCTTTGTTCATCACCCCAGGGACAGTGAGCTATATCATACATACACACACATACCCTGCTGTGCAGCAGGCTAGACCACCTGGGTCTATGTAACTAAACTGGTGACTCTAATGTTTGTGGTAACAGAATGGCTAACAGCTCATCTCTCGGGACATCAAACTGGGCTCTTTGTCCCCTCACAGCTGAAGATCCAGAATTCTTGGTAGGAAAACCCAAGTGTGGAAACTGTAAGAAATGTTGGAAAAATGCCTTCTTTAATAATGTTTGAATCACAGCTTAAAAACTTGTTCTCTCTTGGGAAGTGATACCGCAGGGCTGCCAAGCCAGGGAGACTAACGCTGGTTTCGTTTGTTCTCTGTCTTTTAAACAGGTTTTCAGGCATTAAACAGGCTGCACTTTTTGATTGTCGCTTCTGCTGACCTGGACACATTTTTTTTCTGGGAAAATTTATTGCCATAAACCTTCGGTGTTCTCCCGCTGTTGTTTGTGAACTTCCTCAGGCTGGCGATTACTTGTGCTTTACAGAAATTATCTGCTCAGCCACCATGCATCATTTATAACAATCTCTGGCAAAACCTCAGAAAAAGATACGCTCTTGTGTCATCAGTGAGCCCAGTATAAACACTCTCCGGGTGGCGGTGACTCCGGCAGTGGGGCAGCCTCGTGGAGCTCGCTTCTTGGAGGGAGTATGGCACAGTTAGGAAGGAAGCAAGAGTCACAAGCCAAACACGGTCCCTGGTGAAACCAGAGAGGGGCTCCTGCAGGATCGAGGGAAGCAGCTGGACTCGGGCTTCTCCGTCGTGGGGAGAAAAAATGGCCCATGAGGTGGACCTGGAGTCCTTCAAGGAGTTGGAACGGGAGGTCATTCTCGGGGTCCTATACCGAGATCGGGCTGTTCAAAGCATGGAGGAGGAAAGGGTCCGGTAAGTTGCACTCGGACCTGGGTCCTATGGGGCTTGCCTTTTTCTGTTTGGAGCCATGGCTTGGCTTGTCGGCTTGCTTGTGACTGCTAGCTCAGGGCTGAACTTCTAACCCAGAAGGGTCCCAGTGAAGGTGTGGAAATGGGGATTATTTTCTAAATAGACCTAAACTAATTTCACTATTCTTTGGAAAGGGTGCCTTTGTGATATTTGTTCTTTGTGAGCTTGCCCACTTTATGAGAGTACCTAGTGGGACACCGACAGGCTTCTGGCAGCCCCCCTCCCCGGGAAAACTTCCAGTTAAGAGTGCCCCCCCACGTTTGTTTTCTGTGGTAGCTGGAGGTACAAAGGAGGAGGGTCAGAAACATAATCGGAGGAATCCATTTCTATCTTTTCTCTTTGCCTCGCAGCTGGCTTGGAAGAAGGAAGGGTGAACCTGCTCAGCCTGTTCCTGTGCTTTATCAACAGGAGCTTCTTTTCTGGCCTGGCTGTTTGGTCTGAGGTTGCATTTACTGGCCGCTCTGGGTGGCAGAACGGCACACTGTTAGCTGGAAGGTTCCCTCTGTAAATACACGGCTTATTATACAGTTCATGGGCACACCTGAAATCTCAGTACCTGGGAGGTAGAAACAGGAGGATTAGGGGCTCAAGGTCAGGGCTCAGGAGATGCCTCAGCAGCTAAGGGCACTTTTTCATCTTGCGTAAGACCCTGGGTTCAATTCCCAGCATCCGCATGGTCGCCCACAACCATCTCTTAACTCCAGTTCCAGGGGGACCCAGTGCCCTCTCTGGCCTTTGTGGGAACCAGACACTCATGTGGTGCATATATATATGCATACAGACAAAACATACACATAAAATTGAAAGAAATCTAAATATTTTTAATTAAGAAAAAGTTCAAGATCACCTTTTAGCTCTTAGGCCTGTTTGAAAGTAAGCAGATGAATGATTGAGCACATGCTTAGCATGGAAGAAACTCCAGAGTTGATCCTGGTACCAACGAGTGGAGCAAGCCAGGGTTCTTAATAGAACTTTTTCAGAGTCATTGGAGACATGGCTCAGCAGTTAAAAGCACTGGCTGCTCTCCCAGAGGACCTGGGTTTCATTCCCAGTACCCATATAGTTCACAATCATCTGTAACTCCAGTCCCAGGGAAACGTGATGCCCTCTGCTGGCCGCCACAGGCACTGCATGCACAAGATGCTCTGACATACATGTAGGCAAAAACAACCCACATGTGTAAAAAACAACACCACACATATAAAGCAACATTTTTGAAGAGTGAAGGAAATTGTTTGGCTAAGCAAAGATACAAAGTTCTTTTTCCATGTTCCTCTATTTCTTTTACTTATTCATTCATTTATTTATCTATCTGAGACAAGCTCTCTCCCTATTGCCTTGGCTGTCCTGTCTAGACCAGGCTGACTTTGTGTCCTCCTCTGTTCCAAATGCTGGGATTAAAGGGGTGTGTTACCCCGTCTGGTCCCTCCTTTGTTGCAAAGTCCCTTAAATATACTTGCAAACTCTAATTCATTGAAATAATAAAATATACTTGCAAACTCTAATTCATTGAAATAATAATAGGCTGAGGAGATGATTTAAATCTCTTTGGTAATTAAAGAGACAGTATTGGAATAGTGACAGAGTTCGTGAATGCTGATGAGAAGGCTCTATTCGGGAAGGACGAGCAGAGTATGAACGGCCTCTGACATAGGCATGCGATGTGTTATTATGTAATCCTCATGGCCACCCTGAAGACAAGGCATTGTTTCACAGAAAACCCTGGACCTAGGCTTTAGCAGGTGAGGAGAGAGGCCAGCTGAGGCAGCCTGTGCCTTATGTGGGGGTCTGTGGGAGCTCCTGCCTCTAGTCGGCTGTCTGGCACCATATCTGGCTCAGTTTTCTCTATGTTGCTATGATAAATTACCCCGACAAGAAGCAGTTTAGGGGAGAAAGAGGTTCATCTTATCTTATAATTCCAGGCTAGCACCCCTTATTGTGGGGAAGTCCAGGTAGGGACTTCAAACAGCTAGTCACATCCGCAGCCAAGAGCGGAGAGAAACCAATGCGTGTGTGCTTGTCTGTTCGCCCAGCTCCATCTTGCCGTTCTCATAGTTTGCCCCTGCCTAGGGGATGGTGCTGCCCACGGTGGGCTGGTTTTTCCCACACCAGTTAACTTAAGACAACCCCCCACAGATATGTCCACAGGTCAACCCAATGTAGACAATCTTTGTGGAGGCTCTTCCCAGGTGATTCAAGGTGGCGCCATGTAGGCAGGTAAAGCAAACCATGATACCACCCAATCATTATTCAACTCATTGGATCACAGGAAATTGAAAACACACCTGCAGCATCTTCGGTGGAAGGGGGCGAAGAGCTCAAGCCAGGAATACAGGGCCAAGTGCTGTGCACGCTGCCAGCGGGCTCTGGGCCTGCTGCTGAACCGTGGGGCAGTGTGCCAGGGCTG
The DNA here is from genome assembly GCA_004026605.1 of Ondatra zibethicus. Taxonomy (NCBI): domain Eukaryota; kingdom Metazoa; phylum Chordata; class Mammalia; order Rodentia; family Cricetidae; genus Ondatra; species Ondatra zibethicus. The sequence continues at coordinate 184,110 of PVIU01000483.1, read as the reverse complement.
CAGCCACCGGGTGTGCTCCGAGTGCCGCGTATTCCTGCGGAGGACTCATGCCTGGAAGTGCACAGTGTGCTTTGAGGACAGGTAAGCATCGTGGTTACGGTGTGTGTGTGTGTGTGTGTGTGTGTGTGTGTGTGTGTGTGTGTGTGTGTGTGTGTGTACAAGCACACCAAAGAGCGTTCTGTTCCTCCTCTGACCCAGGACTCGAGGATGCTACAAAATAATTCTGCCTTCAAACTCATTGTCTGTGGCCATCACACTTCAGTCATCAATAGATGCTTCCCAAAAGCTATCATCACACCAATTCAGATCCATAGATACTCCCAGGCTGCCTCAGCTACAGCTACTTTTCTCTGCTTAGGAGGGAGAAATCTTAATTAGAAAATGATTTTATTGCTGGGTGGTGGTATCTATCCATCCTAGCACTGAGGAGGCAGAAGCATCTCTTTTTTTTTTTCTTTTTTTGAGATAGAGTCTCACTATGTATCTCTGGAAGGTCTGCAAATTTATTCAAGACCAGGCTGGCCTTGAATTTAGAGAGCTCTACTCCTGAGTGCTGGGATTAAAGAAAGCTGTGTGCCATCCCGCCCAGCCATATAACATTTTTATTGATAAATGTTTGGTGACTGACCCAGGACTCAAGGTGATTTTATTTGTGTTTCTTGACTAGTGCCTTAGTCTTTTTCTTCTTAAAGATAGGGTCTCAGGAAGCCCAGGCTGGCCTCAGGCTCAGTATATGTAGCTGAGGCTGATCTTGAACTCCCGATCCTCCAGCTACTACCCAAGTGCTGAGATTACAGGGTCACTCTACACCCAGCCCGGTGCCTCCATTTTATTGGACCTTGCCCACTTCAGGAAGATGGGAGGAAATGAGAGCTGAGTTGTGAACAGGGTGTGGAGCTGCGTTCTCGGAGAGTGTTTTGAAGGAGGGAAGAGGGCTTGGATACACATTCAGATGGTGACTATTAGTTATATACAGATTCTGCATCCATTTTAACCATTTCATGCTGAGGGTTTTAATTTTTTAAATTTATGTATTTTACATTCATGTATGTCTGTGAACCACATACATGCCTGGTGCCCAGAAGACCAGAAGACAGTGTTGCATCCCCTGGAACAGTAGTTACAGATGGTTGTGAGCCACCACGTGGATGCTGGGAATTGAACCCAGGTCCTCAGGAAAAGCAGTGAGCCATCTCTCATGAGACTTTGTTGTTTGATTTTGCTTTGTTTTGAGACAGGGTCTGTCTATGTAACCCTACCTGGCCTGGAACACTCTATGTAGACCTAGGTAGCCTGGAACATACTATGTAGTGATGCAGAACATGCCAAATGGGAAAAATGTGAGTCAAATAGTATTTAAGGTTTTATTATTATTACTATTAATTATTATTATTAAAAGGGAGCTCACGGATCACAACGAGGAAATAGGAATGGGGTCCAACATCCAGAAGAGACTGAGCGGGGTGGGACCACAGCTTTTTGGTACCCAAAGTCATGCCCCAACCTGGTCCAACCTCTCAAAGGCCATTGGCTGAAGGAGGTTCTCTATCACCTCCCCCTTTTGTCTAAATAAGAGAGTTTCAAACACAATACAAAACTATATACAATAAGAACAGACATCAAGTATAAAAATTAGAATTGCAACTAGCATAAACAATATTAAGCAAGGAGCATATGCTGAATGTTTCAATAATCATTTTATCCTAAGGAGTCTAAATCTTGTATTTGAAAGGGCTTGGCTAGGTTATAAGAGGAAGGCAACTATGACTATCTAATCTTTAACACCATCAAAGGCCTGTGAAGGGAGATAATATTACTTAAGTAATATTATCCAGTAGGCACTAGATTTCTGAATTTTTTTGGTGAGACATATTTTTTATAGTGACTGGGAATGACTGGACCATGTTTGACATGGGGGCCTACAAGAGGCCCCCACAAGGAGTTTTCCGATGGTATCAGGTTGCCTTGTCTGTCTTTTGTTGACCTGTATTTGTTGGCCTAATGTTAGCCTTTGCCATACCTCCTACATATTTTAGAAGGCTGAGACCATCCATTGTTCTTATTTTCAGAGGAGATATTTTTAGGAATTTCTTGTCTACAATTCCTTCTCAGATGTCCTATTTTGCCACAATTAAAGCATTTGACATTTTGATGTCTCCTCATACCTTTGGGAATTGCTTCTCCTACCCAAGCCTCAGTATTATAATCAAATGTCTCAATGTTCATTGTATGCAGGATCCATTCATCCATTGGTGCTGATCTAACCTGTAAAGGCCCAAGTATCTTTTTGCATTTTTAAAAGTTATAGGTTTGATAAATACTCATCTAGCATCTGGGTCTGTTACTCCTATTTGTACAGCCTTTGTTAATCTTTGTAAAAAGTCACTAAAGGGTTCTCTCTGGCCCTGTTTAACCCTGATATGTGATTTAATTCTCTTTCCTAGTTTCTGAATCCTGTCCCTGTCATTTAAAGCTGCTGTGTGGATAGGGACAAGGTGTGTTCATCATAAAGTGCTTGGTCCTGTGGATCAGCATAGGTGCCCTCGCCAAGAATTTGTCTCTGGCTCTAATAAGTACTGGCAGTGTTGAGTCCTGTTCTTGTACCTTCCCTCCATGTTCATCAGGTACAATAATTTCCTGAATTGTTTTAAACATTTTTACCACTGTCTTTTGTAAAGTCTGAATCTCCTGTACAGTGTTCCATTCTAATGTCCTCATAGATGATTTCAAGGTATGAAATTTGTTCAGTAAAGATAATGTGTCATCCTTGAACATAATTTTAATGGTGTGTATATTGCCTTTCTTGAGAGATACCTTATCCATTAGGAGAGATACCTATCATAACTTTTTAACAGATTTTGATTGCTAAATTTGACAGCATGAATTTTTTAAGATAATGTCTCAGCATCCTTTGACACTGATTGGATTTTGTCTGTCAAATTAATGATATTATTTTTAATAGTATTTTAAACAGCTGTTTATTATTAGTCTTTAAGACTGTATTATTTTAAAAAATGCCTCATTCTTGGCTCTGTTATTAAACCAATTTTTAATGATATAATATGAAAAACAAAACTAATTCCTGAAATCAAATAAATGAATGTATAAGGAAAATCACATAAGCCTTGTAGAATACCCTCTGTAGCATAAGCAAAATGGTTATTAAATCTTTGAATGATAATATTGTCAGTCATTTTATAACTTTTAAATTTATCACTTACCTCCTGTAGAAAATTTTAGTGAATAGGTGTAATAATCTTTATTGGCCAGCAGGTGTCATGGTTGCAGCTGCGTGGTGGAGAGACCCAAGCAGTGGCGAACAGTCCTGGTTTGGTTTTGGGCATGTTACCTACTTAGATATTGACAAATATGCTTTGTTCAACAAATTAAGAGCAGTTATTAAGGACAATTAAAGTGATTCTGTACAGGGAGAGAGTTTTATGGTGGCTTTTCGTCAGTTGCGAGCCGCTGCAAAATGGTGGCCTGCAGGGAAAAATCAGAGTCCTAGGCAGAGGCAGGTGGAACGAGAGAGGTTGCAGCAGTGTGCTGAGTCTGGGTGCCGGCTGGAGCCACGGGTCGGGAGAGTCAGAGTCCTCAGCAGCGGCAGTGAGCTGCGGGCAGGTGAGAAATGTACCCCGGCTGGTGAACGGAGAATGTCGCGGGGTGGCGGGTATCCCAATAAGCGTGGACTCAGCCCCACATTGGGTGTGAGATGATGCAGAATGCGTTAAAGGGGGGGAACGCGAGTTAGATAATCCCAAGCTAACTTCTAATAGAGATTTTAAGGATTTTTTTAATATTATTGTTATTAAAAGGGAACTCATGAATCACAGTGAGGGAATAGGAATGGGGTCCGACATCTAGGTATGGCTTGTGGGAAGAAGAGACCGAGCAGGGAGGGGCTGCAGCTTTTTGGTACTCAGTCATGCCCCAACCTGGCCCGCCTCTTAAAAGCCATTGGCTGAAGGAGGCTCCCCATCAATGGAGACCAAGTTGGCCTGAACCTCAGAGAGATCTACATGCCTCTGCCTATAAGTTCTTGGACTAAAGGTGAGCGCCACAGTACCTGGTTGATGGTGAGGTGTTTTAAGCCCAGAAGTGGTGTTTTTGAACAAGTCATCTTGAAAATTAGCATGTTTGACCTGCAGTCCCACTGTCCTAAGTGAGAGCAAGTCATAGCTTCCTTGAGACATGGAGGGGCACACCCACTTGAAGGAAGAGCAAACACAGAATACCACAGAACTCACAGGAAGAGGGCAGTGTGACGCAGGTGCTAATCTGTAAGTGAGCGGCCAGAGACTCTGGCCTAAAAGCAACTTGTAATATCCCTGCTTGTGTTGGAGGGCCCTAGAACAGATCATGGGAGATTTGAACACAGCAGCATGAATCTGGCTTCCCTTCCTAAATCAGGAGGGCTGTCTGTATGGCCACCCTGACAGTAATGCTGGATTCCTGTTCCTTTGCAAGGCTTAATGCATGGCAGTCACTCAACAATATGGAAATGGCTCTGCACTCTCTGTGTTTGAGCCACTCCCTTCCTTTGGCCCCACACCATATCTCCCTGCCCGGATCAGCTGTCCTCGTTTCTCAGGCTTTGCTGGAATCAGTGTCCTTCAGGATTTTCTTAGTTCAAGAGAAAAACCCTAAGCAGGACTGTGCCCTGCCCTGGTCACACGGTGCTGATGTGGGCCTGGAGAGGGGATTGATTCCAAGTCCTCTCCACACAGGTCCAAGGACTTTCTTCCCCACTCAGTCAGTCACCTGGCTTTGATGCCTACAGTCAATCCTAATAAAGGAAATAGATGAACTCTTAGCAATTTTTCCCCTCTAATGGTTTCCATGCAAACTAAAAATCAGAAAGAGGGCCTGGGCTGAGGCAATCTCCTAGGAAGGTAACTATGTTGAAATTTCCACCCTACACGGCATCATGCCCAGCATTGTAACTTGACCCACAAAATACACAAAATGTCATTTTCTATAACCCCCAGCTTCCTTATTTTGAAATAAGGATGTTTTTCAAAATACCTGTGGTAATTGCGCCACCCCAGGTGGATTCAGAGATGAAGCCGTGTTAGAAGAAAGCTAATTTACAGTGACTCGGGATGTCTCTCACCCCATTCTGCCCGCTTCTTCACACTCCTGACTCCCGTCTCCAGTTCTGTGCACACGGAGCCACCATCCAGTTTGGGGGCTGCAACAATCGTGAGGCCCTGCAGAGCACATAGTAGGACCTGGGGAAGCTTAGCTGTCCCTTCTCCCCGTATCACATAGTAGGACCTGGGGAAGCTTAGCTGTCCCTTCTCCCCGTATCACATAGTAGGACCTGGGGAAGGGTCTTGAGTCCATTCATGGTTCTCCCCACTGTTTTCCCCTCAGTGAAAAATTAAGAACTGGGTGGGGAAAGTAGATTTTCAAAATTGAGAAATAGGGAGACTTGGGGGTACCAATTAAAAGTATACAAAGAAGGACCAGGAACGGTGAGTTCCTGTGAGTTCCAGGACTCCAGCAGGACTACACAGTGGGGCCCTCTTTTTAAAGAATGACATACAACTTAGATTCCTGCAGAGCAAAAGGCCTGTGAAGTGTGCTGTCTGGGGGCTGCTGGACATTGGGGGCCAGGAGACATTTGGCAGACAGCATCTTCCTTCAGGGCAGGTTTTTCCTTGAAGATCCGGTTGGTGCTAAGAGCCCCAGTGCTCAGAACAGGGAGAGACAAGGGAGCCAGTTGACCATTGACAGTGACCCCAGACCATCACGGTGGGAGAGGTCATTTCAGCTTTCTTTAAAGCTAAATTGTAATAGGAGACTGCACGCTGGTTTCCTGCCTGCCCAGACCTGAATAGTCACACAGAAACTATATTAATTACAAAACAGTTTGGCCAATAGCTTAGGTATTTCTAGCTAGTCTTACATCTTAAATTAACCCATTTCTATTAATCTGTGTATCACTATGAGGTTGTGGCTTACTGGTAAGTTTCCAGTACCTTTCTCCTTTGGCAGCTACATGGCATCCCTCTGACTCTGCCTGCTTTCCTCCTCTATCTCTTTGGATTCCTGCCTTGCTGTATTCTGCCCTGCCATAGGCCAAAGCACCTTCTTTATTACCCAATGGTAATAAAACATACTCACAGCATACAGAGGGGAATCCCACATCACTCAGTCCACCTTAAGAGTGGCTACTACTGCTGTCCACACTTCAGAGTGGATGCTGAAGCAGAGGACAGTGTGCCCAAGACAGTGTGGGGTCTGGATCCCAGGCTCCTCTTCATCATCCCTAGCCTGCCTGACGGACTTGCCCTGGGAAGCCAGCCTCTGAAGAGGCTCATGGGAAGCCTCTGTTCTAGGCTGTGGGAATGGAGCTACAGACAAATGTGAGCCGCCTGGCCTGAGTACTGGGCTGTACTGGGGTTCTCTATAAGAGCAGGATGCATCTCTCCAGCCCCGGTTTCCACCCTTCTGCCTTGGCTGGGATAGGATCTCCTGTGTATGCCTGGGTAGCTGGCCTCTGAGCTGAGAATTCCGCCTCCTCCCATCTTGCCATAGGATTGCTGCAATTATAGGCCCATGCTACCACATCTAACTTTATGTGGGTTCTAGAGATCCAAACTCAGCTCTTGACCCTTGTGAAGCGAGCACTGAGCTCAGCACTAGAATACTTCTTTGGTGCTTACTAAAGAGAACTCATTTTTGAGACTGGGCCTCAGTGGGTAGTTCAGGCTGATGTCAGACTCATAATCCTCCTGCCTCCACCTCTCGGGTGGTAGGATTCGTAGGCTCATGCCAACATGCCTAGAAAGAGAATGATTTCACACAGTTTTGTGAGTATTGTTCTTGGTGAAGGTCAGGATCATTTTGTGGTCAGCACTTGATTGCAGTTCTTGCCTTTAAAACCCTTCTGAGAATTAGTGAGCTTTTTATTTTATTATGTCTTTGGCCACTGTCATCTGCTTACTTCAGCCGGAGCTGTCACCATTCAGGAGGCCGTTTCCCGGGGCTGGCACTTGGCGTGGTAATCAGGTCCAGTGCGACCCTGGTGAGCACTCAAGGTCACAGGGGCAGGGAGTTGAGAGCTTGGACAGGCGCGGGGGAGGGGTCCTGCTCATTAAGCTCTCATAAGAATTTCCGTAATAACTTGCGCATGTCCACAAGACAGACCGGAGTGTGTTCCCCAACCAGCAGACGTCACACGCCTGCGGCTTCAGATGACTCAGCTCCCACACTGGTCCATTGATGCGGCGGTTTCACTGTTGTCATGAATGAGCCTCTTTATTTTCACAGAAAGAGGGCAGCCTGGGTTCCTGCCCAGTCATAAAGCTGACCTTAGGCTGTGTGCTCTGAAATCCCTCCTACGCTGAGATGCTCTGGTGACGGTTGGGTTAGATTCTGGAACTTCTTTTTGATTCAGATGAATACTTCTGGTTTTCACAAACCAACAATGTACCCCTTTCCTAGGAGAACGGCTGGGTCTGCCAATTCCCCGTAAATGCTTGTTCTCCACATAGTTACCCATACGAACATTAATTACCCTGTAAGACTGCATTTTCCAAGCCAGTGGATTTAAGTGTGCCTTCCAGTGGCTTTTTCACATGGGTTTCTATATCTGGGTCTTGCCCTTTTAATAAAGAAATTCAATAAATGCATCCTTGTCTTTTGGAATGTGATGTTACAGAGCCGTCTAAAGGTGTTTACCACCTATTCTTTATGCCCTAGAAATTCCCCTGTCTTAGGGTTTCTGTTGCTGTGAAGAGACACCATGACCATGGAAATTCTTATAAAGGAAAACATTTGATTGGAGCTGGCTTACAGTTTCAGAGGGATTTAGTCCATTACCATCATGGTGGGATATGGTGACATGCAGGCAGACGTGGTGCTGGAGAAGGAGCTGAGAGTTCTACATCTTGGCCAGCAGGCAACAGGAAGTGGTCTGAGACACTGGGCGTGGCTTGAGCATATATGAGACCTCAAAGCCCACCCCAACAGTGACACACTTCTTCCAATAAGGCCACCTACTAATAGTGCCACTCCCCATGAGCTTATGGGGGCCAATTACATTCCCACAGCCCCCCTTTCAGTCCTTACAGTTAAAATGCGTCTGGGAGAGGGGGGCTCTCCACTTGCTCTTAGGAACTAAGGAACATACTTTTGAATTTTTGGTTTTTCAGCCTCTTGAATTTGCCCATTTTTAAGCCCATACTTTATTCTCTTCAATTTGATTATTCTTTTGTGCTGCCCCCTTTCTTATCTTTTACTGGGGATTGAAGTTAGGCCCTGCACATGTGAGGCCAGTGCCCTCCCACTGAGCTATCAGCCTGGAGAATAACTCAGTGAGCAGCGTGGCCTCACGCTCCATTTGTGTTATCTTCTCTTCCACATTTCCAACTTTTCCCCCTTTATGTCTGGGAAAGCAGCTGAGCCGAGCCTCAGTTAGGACTCAGCTGATTTGGTTCTGCCCCCCCCCCCCTTTTTTTGCCAGACAGGGTTTCTCTGTGTAGCCCTGGCTGTCCTGGAACTAACTATGTAGATCAGGTTGGTCTCGAACTCAGAGATCTGCCTACCTCTGCTCTTGAGTGCTGGGATTAAAGGCACGCACCACCTTTACCTGCTGGTTCTGCCTTTTATTGGGGTCAACAGGGCTTCCTGTGCTTGGTCAGTATCCTAACCTCCTTCACCTGTCTCCTCACTCCAGCCTGATTTCCTGCTGTGGTTGAGGTTCTTTTGCACAGAGGCAAGAGCTATGGTTTTGAAAGCTGTTTCCAGCTAGTGCTTTCTAGTTGCCATAGTGACACTTGCTTAACATGGCTGTTCCCCCGTTCTTGCAGGCTCCATGGATATTGCTTGTGGCATTTTGCCAGATGCTCTTTGCTGTCTCCTCATACCTCTGGGTTGGGGCTGTGCCAGTAGTGAGTGCTTCTTGCCCTGGTGCCCTTAGCTCAGTCCTTTTGGTAACATGAACCCCCTTGAAGGCACACTGCTATGGGCTCTATCCACCTTGGATCCCACCTCATCCCTTTCTTCTCAGAGTGCTCACTAGAGTGGTGGGAATATTCATTTATTCACCAGTGCACTGTACTGGGACCTGTGAGTGTGTCTCTGGGTGTGAGGGACAGTAGGCCCTGGGTTAAAAAAGGGGCATAGCGAATGTTTTGCAGGAAGGGGTTGCTAGCAGCGTGATAAAATCATTGCTTTATCTTTATCAGGAGTCTCCTCTCTTCTCATAGTTGCCTAGGATTTAATCACAAACATCTGTCTGTTTTCCTGGACCAATGCTGAAAGCATATCAGCTGGGCTTGTGGATAGACAAAACAAACCCCCACTAGTTTGCTTCGCCACAGCAAAGCATCTTCGCTTTGAAGGAAAGTTTTAACTGGGTGAGTTCACAGACTGCTCCTAGCAGGAGTTAGAGGCTGGACTGGCCCACACAGGAAACCCGTTGTTCTGTTTCACACTAGCCTGCTGCTTAATTCGGAGTTTTTGCACCTTGACCGTCTGGCAAGTCACCAGGGTCTCTTGGGGGTGCCCTTCAGGTTTCTTCACAATCAGGACCTTGACCAGAGAGCAGACCTGCAGAGAGGCGTGGCTTCAGGCATTCATAGAATTCTGAAGACACAGACCCACCATCTTTCACTTCTTGTGGGTTGAATGGTGAAAATACCTTCAGCATCTCTGGGGGACATCATGCCCACTCTCTCAGTGCATAAATGTCACTGCATCCCCACCTGCAGATGCAGCAGCTTGACGCAGAGTGAAGATAATGTCCCTTCATACCCATTTAATCTGCTACTTGATTGTAGCAGTGAGGTCAAAACAGCTTTTTGCTAGGTGCCTCCAGCCTCCCCATTAGGAAACATCTGTGCTAGAATTTGCAAGCTGTCTTCCACAGTTATTTCTTGTTTGCTATTTCACCATTAGGAAGGTTGAAGACCATAAAGATGGATGCTGGTGCTTTCTAGAAGCAGAATCAATGCCAGGTGTTCAATGTTTATAATCCCAGCCTCCCTCAGGCAGGGACTGTCTTCCAGGGTTGTTCACCCCTGACTCTCAGGTTGCAAGAGTACGTTTATTTTAAGTGACATCTGGATACAATGTTGTCATCTACAAAGACTACTGTGCAGGTTAGTTTGTGTCAGGATGACCAAAAAAAAAGTGACAGTTGAAGAACTGCATCCATTGGGTTTACTTGTGCTCAAGTCTGTGGGGCATTTTCTCGATCGATGATTGATATGGGAGGACCAAACCCATGCTGGGTGATGCCATCCCTGGGCAGGTAGTCTTGCACTATCTAAGAAAACAGGATGAACAAACCATTGAGAGAGAGCAAGCCAGTCAGCAGCATTCTCCTGTGGTCGCTACTTCAGTTCCTGCCTGAGTTCTTGCCCTGGCTTTTCCTTGGTGATGGGCTGGGAGCCGAACAAACCTTTCTTGCCTCTAGTCAGTGTTTTACCACAGCACAGAAAGCAGACGAGGACAGTTAGAGCATTGAAAAAATTATAAAAGAAACTCTAACTCTCTCTCTCTCTCTCTCTCTCTCTCTCACACACACACACACACACACACACACACAAACACACACACACACAATGTTTTTAGTATGTTCACAGTTTTGTGTTGGGGCCACATTCAAAGCTGACCTTGGGTTGGATACTTTGGAATGTGTGGGCCAAGACCTTTCTTCATTCAGTTGATCCGGAGAAGCCAAAAGGTTGGATGTCCATGGCTACATAGAGTAGGGACAGAGGCAGGCCAGGTGGCTAACAATTACCTATAACTCCAGTTCTAATGGATCTGACACTTCTTTCTGGCCTCGGAAGTTACCAGGTATGCGTGTGGTACACAGACACACATGCAGGCAAAGTACCCATACAAAAATCACACTATTGTTTAAAAACAGATATTTGTAAAGGTCTTGATGGCTCGCACCTGTTATCTCAGCACAAGCAGCTGAGGCAGGAGCAGTGCTGTGAGTGGGAGGCCTGGGCTCTGCCGAGTGAGTGCTAGGTCAGCTTGAGTTAGAGAGTGAAGCCTGCTCAAGAAAATACTTCTGTTTGCTTTTCAGAAATGTGAAAATCAAAACTGGAGAATGGTTCTTTGAGGAGCGAGCCAGGAAATTTCCAACTGAAGGTAAATGCTCTGACACCTTAGCTCCTGTAAGATGATCCTTTCTAGTTTTAAAGTATTTGGCACTAAGTTATTTTTGTGGTTATTGTCTGCTTGTTTTGTTTGTTTTTAAGTCAAAAACCCTCATGGTGTTGGAATTGTCAAAGCATGAAATGACAGTTTTTAGTGATGGATCTGGCTGGCTTTTACTTGTGCATCACAAACTGAGGCAGCCTCCGATGTACAGAATCAAATGATTTCGCCTTAAGCAGTTACCCCTAAGCAGTGGCAGAGAGTGGGGTTTGCAAGGCAGGGACAAGCTCAGTGGCTAGCGCCCGGTTACTTCAGCTTCCTTACTTTGGTGAGGGCTAACACCCATGGTAAGTGTTCCTTCATTGCTGTAAATGGGTTGTAACGGCTAATGTCTGCAATTCGGGTCAATTAGATTCTCTCGTCTCCAGGATGTCAGTCTATTTGGGATCTTTCTCCTTCCTTAGGCCTTTTAGCATGAATGACTCCATTTCTGTTTGATCTGGCTTCCTGGGACCTAATACAGGACCCCAGACCACAGGAGCAGCCTCCCAGGACCTCAGTGCGTAGCGCCTAAGCTCAACACCCGGTCTTTCCCCTCCATCTATCTGAGCATGCCTGTTCCTGAACCAAGCCGATTGGCTACCTCTGCCTGAGGCTCCGCCCTGTCTGACCCGCTTCCGTCTCTGCTTTGCTAGACTTCCTGCTTCTGGAGCTGTTTCGCTCTGAACACCATCACGCTGCGTCTGCCTTGTGCCTGGTTTTCTGTGATTGCTGCAAGGCACTTTTGCGTGCTTCCATTTCTCTCTGCAAGTAGAAACTGTGCTTTTCTATATTTTCATTTAAAGATCTTTTCACCCAGTGTTTTGTTCGTGATCCTGAATTAAAAATAATTAGCTTAGATCTGGGCTCAGTTGATTAAGCCGATATGGACCTGCGCTTCAACCCAGAACCCACCTCAGAAAAAGGCTGGGCGTGTGGTCCAAGCTTGTAATCATTATGGAGGCAGAGACAGGCAGATCCTTAGGGTTTGCTGGGTAGCCAGCCTACCCTATCGGGCAAGTTCCAGCCAGTGAGAGATACTGCATCAAATAACAAAACAGGAACACCTGAGGACCAACAACAAGAGGTGGTCCTCCGACTTCACAGTCACTCATGGCATGTACATGGCTCCCACACACATAGACGCATCCACACGCAAAAGATAATAACGCAAAATACAAGTTAAGTAAGTAAATTTAAAAGATTAGTGCCTGGGGCTATATCAGTGGTAGCATGCTGGGCTCACATGAATGAACCAAAGACTTGGGGGTGGGGATGACATTTTGTTACTTCTCTTGCTGTGGTAAAACACATCAAAGCAAAGGCAGCTTAAGACAAAGGGGTTTGGCCGGGTGGTGATGGCCTTTAATCTCAGCACTCAGGAGACAGAGGCAGGCAGATGTTTGAGTCTGAGGCCATCCTGGTCTACAGAAAGAGTACCAGGACAGCCAGGGCTACACAGTGAGACCGGGTCTCAGAGGAAAGAAGAAAGGGAAAAGAGGTTTATTTTGGCGAAGGGTTCCAGGTGGATAGAGTTCATCATGGCAGGGACGGCATGGCATGGTTAGTGGCAGGAGCAGTTTGGTGGCTAATCACATTGTAGCCACAAGCAGGAAATAGAGAGACATTGTGCAAATAGGACGTGGGACCAGACTAGAGACCCTCACTGCCCACATCCTTCCTCCAGCAAGGTCTCGCCTCCTTAAGGTTCCATTGCCTCCCCAAAATGCATCACCAGCTGGGGGCCACATACATGAGCCTATGAGGGACCTTTCTCCTTCAAACCGTCCCAGCCACCATCTGAAATGTATCAATGACTTTATACATCAAATAGAGTGACAATTCGTTCAACCTGTCCCTTACTGGCAGGCATATCATTTTGTTTGATGTTCACATGGCAGGTCACTGTGATGAGCATCTTGTAAAGAGGCCTTGGCGCTTCTCTCTGACTCTTTAGGAGAGAGTTCTCAAAGGGATGATGGCTGATTGGATGCAGGGGCACATGAGTGGGTTGTGATGTTTTGCCAGCACACCTTCTAGGAAGGCCATTTCACCCGGTGTGCTTGGCAGGACGGGCCAGCTTTCTCCCCATACTCTGGGCCTCTTGGAAGCGTGATATCAGATTCCATTTGTGCTTTCATTTTGATGTAAGTACTATGTATCCATTTAAAAGTCGGAAAGTGAGGCTGACTGGAGATAAGGCTTCATAGAACACTCGCCTGGCATGCTTGGGACCCTGAGTTCAGTCTCCCATCAGAAGAGGGTTCAGGAGGGGATCGGAGATGGAGAGGCGGAGCAGGAGAGGGAGGGTGGCGGTGTGAGAAGCAGAGCCGCTTCACCCGGGAACGGTTGCTAATGTTCTGTTACACACTGTTTCTGCCCACTCTCTCCCATGCGTGTGTGTGTGCTCATGTGCATGTATTGATGCCGTAAACTATTTAGGGACCAGTGAGGTGGCTTTGGAGGCCTGCTGCCAAGCCTGACACCCTGAGTTCAATCCCACAGGGTGGAAGAGACCCAGCTCTCACAAGTTGTCCTCTGACCCCCCCACACTATATTAAAATGTGCTAAAATGTTTAACTATTTACATGAATCATAAGAGACTTAGGCATAAAAACGATTGATGGCAATTTTCTATGATATTCATGTGATTGGGAGCAATTCGTCTTTCGTTTTAATCTTGGTGTTTCTCTGTGCAGTTCTTTGTAAAGGCTATTTTCCAGATGCTTAAACATCGTGTGGTTTCTGCTGACCTCATCTCATCCATCCTCAGATGCCCCACCATTTGCTCAGCCAAGTTATGACGGTGAGCTGGGTAGGCCAGGGCTATTTGACGGTAAAGGCAGTATTCTATCCATGAGTGCCCACCTCAGGCTAAGGTTTGGTGCTTTTCCTTTAGATCATTGGAAACCTAGCACCGAGTTTAATGTTTAGCTGCAGTTCCAGGGATCATTGTGCCCTCAGCACCATTTCCCGTTTTATGTGATTTACTTATTTCTCCCTTAATGGTTCTATTAGATATGTACCATTTAAGATCAATGTTACCAAAATTCCCATGAAAGTAGACTAGATGAGAGTAAGAATAAAGAGTAGTAGAGAGAGATTGTGATAACATTTATTGTGCCAGCCTTCAAAGACTTAAGAGAACTGGTGGGACAGTTCAGCGAGGAAAGGCATTTGCTGCTCAGTTATGAACTTCTGGGTTCAAAATCTCCAGAACCCATGTAGAAAGCTAGTGTGACTGTGTGTGCCTGCAGCCCCAGGACTGGGGTGGCGGATCACTAAGGCTCCCAGGCCACCGGTCTCCAGACTGTGTGAGACATCTGTCTCAAGAAAACAAGATGGAGCCTGACAGAGCTGCGAGGGTGCACAGGTGTGCACCCCACACTGGTGCACACACTGCACATATAGACTGTGCATAAAAAAGGTTTAAAAGTAAGCAAAAATGAGCTCCAGTTCCTCATTTAGCACAAACACAGTATAAAAATTAGTTATCTTGGCTCACTTATTTTTTTCTGAAGAGATACTACATTTTCTAAATCTTTTAAATTAGTTTTGTGGCTTTTATAAAAAAATAATTTATGCCGGACAGTGGTGGCACTCGCCTTTAATCCCAGCACTCAGGAGGCAGAGGCAGGCAGGTGCAGATCTCTGTGAGTTTGAGGCTAGCCTGGTCTACAGAGCTGGTTCCAGGACAGCTAGGGCTGTTACACAAAGAAATCCTATCTCGAAAAACCAAAATAATAATAATAATAACAAAATTATTATTATTTATGTGTATGTCTGAGTGTATGTATATGTACCACATATGGTGTCTGAAGAAGGGTATTGGATCCCCTGGAACTGGAGGTGCCCGATTGGGTGTCAGGATCTGCACCCAGGTCCTCTGCAAGAGCAGCAGTATTCTCACCCGCGGAGCCATCTCCCCAGCCCTTGCTTTTGCAATGTCGTTGTTGAGGTTTTCTGTCCTCATTGGAATCATTGTGCGTCCAGAGCTTCACAGCTCTGAAGTGTCTTTAGGAGCCGTCCCTGGTTGTCTTGGCATTGCTCCCTCTGGATCTGCTGTCTGCAGTATTTGGTGGTGCATGCAGAAGGCTTTTCATGTGGTTTCTGGGACCCTGGCTTCACGGCCAGCTGAAAGTGTTTCAAGTTTGTAGCTCCTGGCTTCCCACACTAAAGGTGCAGTTCAGTGAGACCCTGGGGGTGTTTTAGGTGGGCTGGTGGGGCTTGGACAGGGTCGTGTTAGGTAGGTTGCCATGGCATTCTTTACGAGCACTGTGGGTTTGAGAGCCGCTAGTAAAGTGCTCTGTTCATCATGATGGACACTTTTGTGAGTCACTGGAAATCTGAAACTGGAAGTCACCTTTACTCCTGGTGCCGCCTTTTGGCTCATTGCTGGAAGTGCATGTTTACTTTGGTGCCAATGGTAGCTTTTTATTTTATTCTACAAACTTAACATTTTTATGCCTTAATAGTCATCAGTTGGTAGAGTATCTGCTTAATGTGCACAGAGCCCTGGATTTGATCCTCTACACCATATGAAATGAATCTGCACCATATAAAATGAATCTGCACCATATAAAATGAATCTGCACCATATAAAATGAATCTGCACCATATAAAATGAATCTGCACCATATAAAATGAAGCACAATCGTGCATGCTTGTAATCCCAGCACTTAGGCATCATGGGCAGGAGCATCAGAAGGTCAAAGTCATCTTCAGAGTGAGTTTGAGGCCAGCCTGGACTACCTGACCCCTTGAGTATTTTGTATATGTGTGTGTGTGTGTGTGTGTGTGTGTGTGTGTGTGTGTGTGTGTGTGTGTAAAATAGATGAAGGCAGTATGCTCATCTGTGGTTCCAACACTCAAGAGGCTGAGGCTGACTATACAGTGAGTTCCTGTCTCAAACCCATGCACACACATGCACATCCACGTGCACACACATGCACAGACACATACACGTGCATGCGTGTGCACACACATCAGAAAGCAGCATCAGTACCTTTAATACTAACTCTTCTCAATTTAAAAGAGGGTAAATGCTATATGTAAATAATCAAACTTCTTCTGTTGTTAATAACTGGAAATAAAATGACTTAGGATGGCTGGCTTCCACACTCCCTCAGCTAACTGTC
Source organism: Ondatra zibethicus (assembly GCA_004026605.1). Lineage (NCBI taxonomy): Eukaryota > Metazoa > Chordata > Mammalia > Rodentia > Cricetidae > Ondatra > Ondatra zibethicus. The sequence continues at coordinate 167,806 of PVIU01000483.1, read as the reverse complement.
TCTGTGGCCCATTGTATCACAAACCAGGATGAGTTTTGCATTTGGTCATTATGGAAGTGCAGGGAGCAGGATTTAATTTTCCAAACAACTTTTAAGGGTCTTATGCTTCTACAATGGCAGCTTAGTTAGAACCCATCTGGTCACAGGATTTTGAAGACAGAATCAGCACTCGGGCTCATGAAAGAAGAGCAGCAGAGGGGCTGGGGAGACATCTCAGTGGCAGAGCGCCTGCCCAGCATGCACTAGGCCCCGGGTTCCATCCCCTGTACAGAAAGGACAACAGGTTAGTTGGGCTGGGGAGAGATGGTTCGACAACCAAGTCTGATGGGCCTGTGTTTGGTCTCCAGGCTCCACACAGAGAGGATTGACTCCCAAATTTTGCCACACACACACACACACACACACACACACACACACACACACACACACACACACAAACAAATAAGAATTTTAAAGAGATAGGTTCCATTGAGTATGTGTACAACTCTGCTCAAGATCTTGTGTGTCCTCTCCTGTGTTCCCTCAGTGACACCCACCTATCCCATTGATCAGACAGGCTCAGCAAGGCTGGCTCTGTAACACTCACAGAGTGAGTTCATGCTCCTACTAGTTAGTATCTTTAGTGAAATCGCATTTATTTTCCAGAAATAAAATGCTCTATTTTTTTAAATATTTATTTATTATGTATACAATATTCTTTCTGCATGTATGCCTGAAGGCCAGCAGAGGGCACCAGAACTCATTACAGATGGTTGTGAGCTACCATGTGGTTGCTGGGAATTTAACTCAGGACCTTTGGAAGAGCAGGCAATGCTCTTAACCGCTGAGCCATCTCTCCAGCCCAAAATGCTCTGTTTCTTTTTTATTTTATTGCATTGGTGTTTAGCCTACACGTGTGAGGGTGTCAGATCTTGTAGTTACAGACAGTTGTGAGCTGCCATGTGGGTTTGGGGAATAGAGCCTAGGTCCTTTGGAAGGGCAGTCAGTGCTCTTAACCACTGAGCCATCTCTCCAGCCCTCTATTTCTTATATTAAAGAAAAGATAGGGGGCTGGAGAGATGGCTCAGAGGTTAAGAGCATTGCCTGTTCTTCCAAAGGTCCTGAGTTCAATTCCTGGCAACCACATGGTGGCTCACAACCATCTGTAATGAGGTCTGGTGCCCTCTTCTGGCCTGCAGACATACAAACAGACAGAATACTGTATACATAATAAATAAATAAATAAATAAGTATTTAAAAAAAAAAGAAAAGAAAAGATAGGATCCGGTATTTGATTGCTTTTTTTCTTGATATTCCCCTCAAGAGGAAAGCCCGCAGACACGATGGCACAGAGGGATGGGCCTAGAAATGCTGCTCCCAGAAGGCTGGGTGCCTGTCAGGCCCCTGAATTTTAGAGTGGTCCTACCAAGCTGGGAAGAGCAGAGATAATCAGATTTCATGATCAATAGGTAAAGTAAGACCTGGACCTTTAAACTTTCTGCTTTTACCTAATGTCTGCAGATAGTAATCTTCCCAAAGCAGGTTCTTGATTTTCTTTTCCATTAAAAAAATATCAGTTTAGGTTAGGCAGTGGTGGCACATGCCTTTATTCCCAGCACTCGGGAGGTAGAGATAGGCGGATCTCTGAGTTCAAGGCCAGACTGGTCAACCCAAGCAAGTTCCAGGACACTCAGGACTGTCACACAGAGAAACCGTGTCTTAAAAAACAAAAACAATTTAGTTTATTCTTTTGCAGTTTCACAGATGTCTATAATGCATTCTGATCACTCTCCAATGACCTTCCCCGCCTCACCCCTTCTTTATGGCTTTTGAGTTGTTGGTCAGGGAGACTCAGTGAGCCTTCAGGTTTGCTATGATATGAGTCTGTCAGTTCCTGTCAACGTTATATTCATAACCACCACCCCTTGCATGGGCTGCCTTCTCCTGGGTACCTGAGGTAAAAAGATGGGGCTCATGTCCTCAGGGATTTCTCAGTCTAATGGCGGTTATGAACATACATCCAGCTTCCTATGGGGAAGGCACAGGTTCTGTACTGTCGCCACTGGGAGAGACTAGCCTCTCAAAGATGGTTGGTTGCTCATTGTTCCAGGTTCATTTATGTTGCTGTGATAGAACAGTCAAAAGCAGTTTAGGTGGGGGAAGGGTTTATCTAGCTCAAAATTTCAGGTCACTGACCATCACTGAGGGAAAATCAAGGCAGGAGGTCACATCGTATCCTCAGGCAAGAGCAGAGAGAAATGAACGCATTCTTGCGTGCTTGTGTCTTACACCTCACTGGCTTTCTTCAGGGTTGCACAATCTACGGCCCTAAATTAGGGAACAGTGCTTCCCAGAATGGGCTGTGTCCTTCCTACATCAATTAATAACCAAGGCAATGCTAAGAGACGGGCTCAGCGGCCAACCTGAGCCAACCTGTGGTCTAGTCAGTTCCGCAACTGCGATTCTCTACCCAGGTGACTCTAGGCTGTGCCAAGTGAAAACTAAGAGCACACAACAGTCATCATGTTGCTGTAAATAAACAGCCTGTACGACATGAGCAAGAGGGGCAAACAAGGTTGAGTTTCAGTTGAGAGAGGCTTAGGGAGAATATGAAGTGTGTTGTGCAGTGTGTCTGTCTGGGAAGCTTACCTGACCAGGACCAAGTACATGGGACGGTAGAGGCAGTAGGGAACCCTAGAGAGGAAGGTGGTGACTACAAACGGTCTCTAGACTGGCTTCTTAGGACACCACAATACCACAATAAAGTGCCAAGGCCTGTGTTACTTTCATAGCTCCAAGTAATGGAGTATTATTATTAGCTGTTTCAGAGGCTGAAAACCCAAGAAAGACCAAGGTGACCATGAGAACCTCTGGTGGTTCCCAGCAGCCTCTGGCTTTTTTAAAAAAATATTTATTTATTATGTATACAATATTCTTTCTGCATGTATGCCTGAAGGCCAGAAGAGGGCACCAGAACTCATTACAGATGGTTGTGAGCCACCATGTGGTTGCTGGGAATTGAACTCAGGACCTTTGGAAGAGCAGGCAATGCTCTTAACCACTGAGCCATCTCTCCAGCCCATATCCTTGGCTTTTAGAAGCTTCACCCCAGCCCTGTCTTCCCTCTGAGCAGGTACAGCTTGTAATGGCTTCATCTTCAGCTTTGTCGGCCGCCAGCATCCCTGTTTCCCCCATGTTCTGTTCTTGAAGGTGAGAACAGAGTGGGTTTGGTGGGAAGTGTCTCAGAATGCAGGAAACTCCTGGCCCTCAGATGGAGCTATGAGCCTTCACTTTCACTCTGGGTGGCTGGGTTCCTACCTGGGAAAAGGGGAGAATAACATGACCAAAGTAAGAACATTCCTCTAATTTAAAACTTTGTGTGTGTGTCAGCTGCCCTCGAGATCAATCGCATGATCTTGCAAGGAGCCCAGGCCATAGGAGCTGGCCTTGCCTGCAGCTAAGCAGGATGCAGACCTCTCCAATCCTACTGCTCCCTATTTCCCTGAGGTCCAGGGAATGGCCTCTGTGCACATTTCCTCAAAAGGCTACAGGAATTGGAAACGTCTTAACAACAGAATGAAGACTTAGTGGTTTTTGAAGAAATCAAAGCAATGAGCAAGGGGAATGGGCGTGAACAGGGGAATCAATAAAAGCCACACATGGGGCAGTGTGTCTCAGTCACTGTGTGCACCCGATCAGCCTCAGTTTGGGGATCTCATGCCACGGAGGTTCTGATCCACAGTGAGGGTGGATCTGAGGTTCTGAGTAGCCTCCCATTTCCCCACCATATGACACATGGACCGGAGGCAAACTTGTGCTGTAAGCTGAGAATTTTTTTTAAAGTTTTATTTTACTTTATATATATGGGTGTTTTGCCATTGTGTGTGAATGTGTGCCACATGCGTTCCTGGTGCCCATGGAGTTCAGAAGAGGGAATCAGATCCTCTGGAACTACAATTACAGAAGGTTGTGAACCACCACGTAAGTGCTGAGACCTGAACCTAGGTCTTTGGTAAGAGTAACGTGTGCTCTTAACCACTGAGTCATCTTTCTGGCCCCTAGTATTTTTCAGTTGTTTTAAAAAGTTAATATTTGTGATCATATAAGTGATATTAAATTCAAACATTAGTGTCCATAACGTTTGGTCAGAACGCAGCTCGTATCCTTCAATAACTATCAGGGCTGCTTTTCCAAGCAGAGGCCCTGAGTGTTTCCCATTTGGACTTGGTCCACAGCTTGCCACAGCCTGCAGGGGGCAGCAGAGAGCCAGACATAGCAGCAAGGCCACTTCCTGTGGCCACAGGAGCATATGAAATGAGGAGGGCCAGTCTGGGGGTTAGTAGAGAGCGATGAGGTAAGGGTCTGGGGTAGGAATGCCTGGGTAAATAGCCCCAAGAGAGGCGGGATCACAGGAATTGTGGAGGCAGAGGTCAGGTGCAGGCTAGGTAAACCAGAGAGGCAGTAAGAAACTATATGCTATTTGAAGTGGAAAGGGCAAGGCTGTAGGGCACGGAGGAGCCCAGGCGAGGCGAGAACACCCAGGGACACCATGTAGGGCTTGAGATTTAGGCCTCGGACAACAGAATGATAGCATCAGATTTGAGGGTGTGGGAGAACAGTGGCCCTGGAGGTTGTGCCTCAGGGCTGGGTATCGCAGTCTTCCAAGGACAAGCAGGTGACAGAGGCTAGGGGAAGTGGGTGCTCAGAGCTCACTGTCCTGTGTCTTGGCTGGGGGTCCTTCTGGGTATGCATTGTGCCATTTTCTCGTCTTCCTTTCTTCCCTTTCCTTGCTTTCCTCTGCCTCCCTGTCCACCATCACCGTGCAGTGAAGCTGGCTCGCTCAGTTCTCCGCAGACACTGTCACCGAGGCAGCTCCTGGAGATGGGAGCTCCATATGTTGCCTTCTGGCTTTACTGGTTTAGCTCTCAGTCTTTGGGAAAGGCCTTTTGTTCTGCCTTGGAGAAGTTCTTCTTAGTGGACCAGTGTATGGGGGTGCTCCCAAGTTACTTTTAGAACACTCTATGAAGCCCCCAAAATGTACACAATCACGGAGGCTCAAAACATTTGGGCTGGGATAGAACTCAGTTGGTAGAACGCTTGCCTCACATATGGAAGCCTTGGGTTTGAGCCCTTACACTACATAAAATCAGGGACAGTGGTGTATTAGTCCAGCACAGGATTTGAAGTTCAAGATCTCCTCAGACTATGTCCTGAGTTCAAGGCTATCCTGGGCTACACAAGACCCTGTCTCAAATAAAAGAAGACAAAAATCCTTCAGGTATGATTTTAAGATTCCAGTCTCTTCTGGAGGCAGCCCAGCTAAAAATCTGGAGCTGGAGCTATATCCTGCTCCGAGGGTTGGAGCTTCACATCAGGGTTTAATGGTAGGTGTTGTCTGTCCCTCCTAGAGGTGCCCCTGCCTGCCTGGTGTTCTCAGCATCCCACTCTGTCCTCAAGTAACACTGCTACCCAGATCTGTGCAATGAATTAAAATCTTCCAGGCAACACAAGAGCGTTCCTGCTCTCCCTGGTGGACCAGGCTGCGTGGTGGTTCTAGAAAGTTCCTTGAGCTGCAAATGTGCTCCCATACTGCAGTCCCCCCACCCCACCCCCACCCCCTTGCTGGTAGCTAAGAACCACTGTGGTCACAGGAATATGGACAGGCAGAGTTTTATCTGGCGGGGGGAAGTAGTGGTACATGAGGAAATAAAAAGGGTTACTACGGCAGGTGCAGTCTGCTCTGGGAAATTATTAGTCACTAACTAGAAATAAGTAGATTACATTTTTAAAGAGATTAGCTTAAGTCTTCATCACAAGGGGCATTTTGTAGGCAGCGTTTCCTGGGGGGAAAGGAACTGGGGGACTTAAAGGATTGTTTCAAATTACCCAGATTTAGAAAGTCTAATTCAACATCAGTGTCTCATAGAAGCAGTCCCAGACATGATGGATTGTGGGGTGTGTGTAGGGGAGTTAACAAGTTGGTTGTTTTCCAGGGATGGAAGGCTGCACAATAATCCCCACCATCCAGAATTATATTTTTTAAATGGTTTATTTATTTTTAGTTTATGTGCATTGATGTACATGTATGTCTGTATGAGTGTGTCAGATCTTGGAGTGACAGACAGTTGTGAACTGCCATGTGGGTGCTGGGAACGGAACTCGGGTCCTCTAGAAGAACAGCCAGTTCTCTTGACCACGGAACCGTCTCTCCAGCCCCCTAGAAGTATGTTGTTATGTTCCTTATTTTTTATTTTTTGTGTATAGGTGTCTTGTCTGTGTGTATTTCTATGCTCTGCATGTGTGCCCACAGAGGCCATAAGAGGGCCTTGAATCGCCTGGAATTGGAGCTGCAGATGGTTCTGAGCCACCATGTGGGTGCAGGGAATCAAATCCAGGACCTCTAGAAGATGAATCAGTGCTCTTAACTGCTGAGCCATTTCTTCAGCCTGATGTTGATTAATGGTGTGTGTGTGTGTGTGTGTGTGTGTGTGTGTGTGTGTGTGTGTGTGTGTAGGTTTGGTGGCTTTTACCTGCTGAGCCACTTTACCTGTCTTCCACAACCTGACTTTGAGCATTTCTGTCACCCACCCCCAAAGGATCTCTCTCTCTTTAATACCAAGACGTGCTATTTAGAATAATCTTACCATTTTGATGCCTGTGTTTGTGCCACCTACAGCGTGTTCTCAGTCCTGACTGCCCTTGGCTTGTTTCTCCTCCAGGCAAACATGAGACGGCTGGGGCGAAGCTCCTGCAATCTTATCAGAGGCTGAGGTGAGTGCCTGGGACAGCAGGTCCTACGTCAGCGGAGCTCAGAGGACGTCCTGAAAGAGCTCATGAATCCAGACCTCCAAAGGTCGCTGCTTGGGAACACGACTTTTTAAAAAATTCAAAAGTTCTTGGAAAAGATTGAGAGGAGCTTCCAGATTTATGAGGAACCTTCTAGCAATCCTATTTTTACACCGTGCTTCCCCCTCCCTGGTGCCAGGCATCTCCCTAATATATTTGTGGGGAAAAAAATACCCATTGCCTGTGACCAATGCTCTGAGAGATGGTAACATCTTTGCACAGAATTCTGAATCCCTGGCAGCCTTGAACCAGAAGGAGTCGCACTGCCTGTCCTCTGAATGTGAGCGTCATGGAGAATTCCCACAGGTGCTAACTTTTGTTGGCTCATGATAAAATTCATCTGGTCTCAAAACTTAGAACCTCCCCTACCTTCCGTATACAGTGTCTTGCTGTGTAGCCCCATGGTCTGGTCATGGCTATGTAGCCCAGGCTGGCCATGAAGTTCTGGCCATCTTCTTACCTCAGCCTGCCCAGCACTGGGTTTACAGGCGTGTGACCACATCACCTTCTTACTTTATTTTTCCTGTTTCTTCTTTCAGCTCATGTTTCCAGTTTTTCTCAAAGTATCTTTAATTTTTTTGTTTGTTTGTTTGTTTTCCTTCACATTTTGGCCCTTCTGCTGGTGTGTGTGTTAAGAATACAAGAGTCCAGATAGGATTCCACATTTGAAGCATGGGTCCAGGAGCAGCTCAGTAGGGGAGCCAGGGTCCCCTAGTGGCTTCAGAATGTGATGAGCTACAAAACCCTCATGTGCCTCTGAGACACCAGCACACAGCACCTGCTCAGAGAAGCAGGGCCAAGCTGTGCTGCTGGGCCATTTTCTTTAAAAGGAAATTAGACCCAAACAAAGCTAAGCATTCGAACGGTAAACTCACACATTTGAATACATATGAACTAATAACTCATGTAGTTCTAAGGCATTATTGTCTTTCTCCTTGGCAGCAAAATCTCTGTGGTTCCTCCAACGCCACCACCGCTCAGTGAGAGCCAATGCAGCGGCAGCCCTGGCAGGGTAACTTGTCTGTCTGTGGGTTCCTGGGTGGGAAGCAGGGAAGGAATACCAGGGGAGGATGCTGGAGAATTGGGGCCAATGGACCTGACTTAACTTGAGCTAAGCTGAGGAGTACCATTCTGTTGCCAAGGACCATGTGCAGCCTCAGCTGGCTCCTTCTGCTTGTACCCTGAGACATCTTGTCCTTACTCTTGTCACAGTTTCCATCCCCGACTCTGAAGCGTGCCTTTAAGTGTGTGCGGGTCTGACATGTGTACACAGCAGGTTGTGGGTGTGTGTGTGTAAGTGTGTGCCTGTGGGGATGAATCAGTATTTGCTGGTTCTAGGGGGACCAGAACCATTTCTGTCCAAAGAATTTAGCTGTGGGCTCTCAGAGTTGCCATGGCTCTCCACCTGAGAAGTGGAAGTAACTCTGTCTCACATGCAGGATGCGTCTGTGTGGGCTTGGAAACTGAAGAGCCAGGGAATTGTATGGTTTTGATTCCCTGCATTGACCTGCGCATTAGAGGGAGCAATTATGTCTTACATGGGATAATGTACATGGCCATTTGAGAGATGGAAACATGTTCGTTGTTTTCCAAGTTCACAGACCTTGGAGTGAACCTCACAATTCTACTCTGTTTTGTCCTATGATTGTGTTCTGAGGACATAATTTTGGGTGAATGGATGAACTCTGGAAGGGTGGGTAGGTGGGTAGATGGATAGGTAGGTAGATGAATAGGTGGGTAGGTGGGTAGATGGATAGGTGGGCAGATGGATAGGTGGGCAGATGGATAGGTGGGCAGATGGATAGGTGGGCAGATGGATAGGTGGGCAGATGGATAGGTGGGCAGATGGATAGGTGGGCAGATGGATAGGTTGGCAGGTGGGTAGATGGAGAGGTGGGTTGGGTAGATAGTTGTATGGGTTGATGGAAGTGGGTGGACAAAAGGATAGTCACTGAATGGGTAGATGAATAATGGTCTCTGGATGGATGGATGCATGCATGGAAGCATAGATGCATGGATGGATACATGCATGCATGGATTGTTGGGTAGGTGAGTGGATGGGTACAAAGAATGTTGAGGCAGGTGGATAGACAAGTGGAAACTGGATGGATGGGTGGATTGATGGACATTGGACACATGGATATATAAATGGATGAAGGGATGGATAGGTAGATAGATGGGTAGCCAGATGAGTGGGTGGGTGCATGCAGGTAGGTGGATAAAGAATGGATAGATAGGTAGATAGATGGGTAGCCAGTAAGTGGGTAGATGGATGGATGAGACCTGAATAAAGTTACTGTTTTCCCTTTTCTATGGTCCCTTTTGGGAAACAGACTCTGTCCCTAGGCTAGTCACCTTGCCCCTTATAGTACCCTCAACCCCCATGTCACCCGCATCCTACACCTTCTACATAGGATTTGTGTAGGGCTAGGAAAAGGAGGTCAAAGAAGCAGTAATTGAGTCAATGAAATGTCAGTCATTATATCTAAGAGGTAGTTGTTATCTTGTGAACTACCTGTTGCTAACACCCCATCCTTTAACGAGGCTGCAAAACACAGAGGAAGATGGCTAAGTGCCAGGGATGCCTACTTCCTGGGGGCTGTGCCCTGTCCCCTCCAAACATGCACACCTGTTCCCCCACCTGCACCCCTTCCCACCCCTTCCCGCTTGCAGTGTTTGGGGGCTGGCAGCCTGGAGATGGTGGGACAAGCACAGGTGGTGGTCTAACAGCTCATTGACCCCTGTCTGTTTTAGTTACAGGAACTTGGTCACTTCAGAGGATTTAATAAGTCCGTGGAAAACTTGTTTCTGTCTGTCACCACCCAGATGAAAAGTAAGTGATACTCAGCATGTGTTCTTCTACCCAGCCCTGTGCGGTCAGCCCAGGCAGCCTCAGGCGGGAAAACCATGGGTCAGTGGATCAGCCTCTGGCTCCTTGAGGAGAGCAGGCGCCATTTCAGTCTATTGGCCTCGCTCTGACTCCTGCTTGTCCTGCCCAGACCTGCCCAGCTCAGCAGCACAAAGGATTCCAGAGGGATGAAAACAAAATACAAAAATACCAAGCAAAATCCAAAACCTTGGCTTTTTCTGGCTTTGCAAGCCTGGTATCTTCCACATGTCTATTCTTCTTCCTGGCTAACTTTAATGCAGGCGGCAATAATCCCCCAGTCGCAGGGGCAATTAACCCTGCCATGACCTGGCACCTTCTGTTCAGATATGCTTTACCCATTTCTGTTTCTCACACCTCCTAAGATACCCAAACCTGGGCAGTGATAAATGGGGTCCAAATGGACCTTGGACACACAATTCTCTTCCTCTACTGTTTTCTTTCTCTCTTTCCTTCCTTCCTCCCTCCCTCCCTCCCTCCCTCCCTTCCTCCCTCCCTTCCTTCCTTTAAATACAACTTTATGCTGATTCTAAATGAAAAGAATGGGAATGACAGTAACAAAGAAGATTCACCACGGACTGAACAATGCGCTGGGACTGTAGTGGTCTTGTTTTTGAAATTCAGGAAGCAGTTGTGTTCCAAACAGCTAAATATGCAAGTCCAAAAAAAAAAATGACGGTATGTTAAAACATTCACTCTGAAGCCCACTCATCTCCTTCAGCATCCATGAAGCACACACTCTGCTTAGCTAAATAAGGTGGCGCACACACTCACCAATGACGTCACAGGACAGTTGTCTATAAGACTGGACTCTGACGCAGGGCTCCAGCTTCCCTTTCTCACAGGTGGTCGTCCTCATCTGGGAGGGCAGCTGTTTGAGCAGCCTCTAGATCACGCTTATACTGTGCTGCCAAGGCTGCGTACCTGACCACCTTAGGTGGGACAAGAGCAGGCCTGGCCACAAACTCCAGGGAGCTTTCTGGCAAGCCAGAGGAAACGCTTTTCAAAATCATAGTTCCTTTTGGCAGAAATGTCATAATACTGAAGATTCTAATTTCAGTGGAAGACAATAGATTTTGCCTTCACTTTTCTGTCCTTAATATCCACTTCTTTGCCACACAACACTATGGGGATGTTTCCACATACACATACCAGATCTCTATGCCAGTTAGCTACATTCTTGTAACTCACTCTTGACGTTACATCAAACATTATAATGGCACCCTGGGCTTGGAGCATCACACAGGCCCCGAACCACTCCTGGCTGGCTGTGTCCCACACGTTGAGCCTGATGGGTCCTCTGTTGGTATGGAAGACCAGCAGGTGCACCTCCAGGCCCCGGGTGGCTACAGACTGCTTCTCGAACTCGCCAGTCAAGTGGCACTTCCCGAGTGTCGTCTTCCCAGTGCCGCCGTCGCCCACGAGGACGAGCTTGCACTGGACCTGCTGCTCTCCCTGGACAGCCGTCATGGCAATCCTTCCAGAAGAGTCTCAGCGCCTGTCTTACTCTCTACTCTTTTCTTTGTCTTCATTTACCGCCCCCTTTCTGCAGTTGCCCGTGATGGTCTCGTTGTTATTGCCTCTGAGCCAACTGTACAATTGGATTTAAATTAGCCATCTGTATTCCACACAAGTCCCCACCACACAGACAGCTGAGATGAAAGCCCGGCTCTTCCATCAGCAGTGGGCTGTCTTGGGTCTCTTTCAGGAGGAGGAAATAGTTGACTTTCATGGGCCTGCTTGCCCCTCTGCAGATATCAGCCTGGCTGTGACAGCGGTCTGTTCTCTGCAAAGCTGGCGCTAGTCCCATGGCAGCCGTCTAACTTAGACCCCTCCCCAAGTCCACGTGACTAACTTCCTATCACTCCAAAAACAGCTCTCGTTTCAGAGGAAATAAGAGGCAGTTTGTTTTGCAGACAAAGATGCGTGGCTCAGGTTACCTCAAATCCCACAGTGGATGCAGTGAAAGTCTCATGGCAATTTTGTGGTACCAATACAAGGAAAGTCATAAATCAAGAACTTTTCAAATTCACTGATGGAAAGATCAGAGAGCTGGATTGCAGCAAAGTGGGGAAGTTTCTGTTAGAGGCCTCGGCTGTTACCTGATGACATCTGAGCCTTTGGGTTGAACTAGTGACCCAGGATGCTAAAGTTGGTTTTGGAACCACAGGATTGGAGAATGGTGCCCCAGAGTGGCACCCTCTGTCTGCCAATGTTGTTTAAAGCCCCTAGAAGAAAGATTCCAGTCCTTTATAAGACCCATAAATATGGCACACTGCACCCCTTAGCCGACAGAGAGGCGGCTGGGTTGACTCTTACTCGAGAGCCATCTGTTTTTCTTTCTGCCCACCCACCACCAATCCTACTGATATAGAAAGATACTTGTCGGAACCCCAAGCTTCTCAGGTTCTTCTCTACTTGAAGCCATAACCTTGAAATGGGCCAAATAGGCACAGCGTCAAGGTAGTGTGAGCAGGCAGATGGCAGATAGTGCCTACCAATGGCCAGACATGGGAGTCTTTCGCGCCCTTAGCATCCAGGTTGCTGCCGATGGCTGTCATCGATCTCCACCATATGCTGATCTTTTCCAGTTGCTGACATCAACTGATGCCCCCCAGGATACTTCTGGATGGTAGACTTGAGAATGCTGGGGTGGCGTGGCTCTCAGAGAAGAGTGGCTAGGAAGCGAGACTGGCAAACTGGGTGCCCTTGGCTCGGGAAGCAGGTCAGGGATCCATGTCAAGGAAAGGAGACCTCCCAGGCTCTCCCTGGACAGTGCAGATGGCAGACAGCCAGCAGGCAATGGTAGCACGGGATCATCCCAGTGATGTTTCTGTGCGTGAACCAGCAGGCAGAGGGATGACCTGGAGCACACGATGCTCATGCGTTCCCAGGGGACAGCTGCAAGGAGCACAGCTGGGGTGAGTGACATCCTAGATTCCAGAGAATGGTACGGCTGGTGGATGGTCTCACAAGTAACCTTAATATTCATAATCTATCTTGACAATCTGAACATTGTGTTTAATGAAGTGCAGAGTTAATGTGGCTAAGGTAACATTTTAGAATAGCGTAAGTAACTCAAATTATATCTCTAGAGCGTGAAGTACGGCTATGAAGATGGGTGGGGGGAGCTCTGGGAAGGGGATCTGGATTTGAGGAAGAATCTGGATGAAATACAGAGTTTTCATTTGCGTGGGGTTCCCTCCTTACACTTTGTTCATTGTCATTTTAACGTGTGTCCCAAACGTGTTCCTCATCAGCATAACCCATAGAACCAAAAGGTTGGGCACTATTGTGCTGAGAAACCCAAAGCGTCAGTGCTCTTTCTAGCCCTTACAAAAACAGCTATCAGGCCCTCTCTAATCTTCCCCCTTCCTATCGTCACAGGAGAAAGTGTTCAGTCAACAGTCTCTGTCAGGACAGGTGGTTGACCATACAATGGCCTGGGGTGCAGGGAAGCTGGGTGAGAGTTTCCCTCTGAACCCCACCTTGACCGAGGCTGCCCACAGAGGCATGTGGCCTGTGTGGACCTTCGAAGGGGCTAGCCTTTCTCTTTCTGCCCCTGGCACACAGTCACACCCAGTGCCCTTTGTTCTGCTGTGGACCTGCTACCCTTGCTTAGTCGTCTTTTCTTGTCTGTCTGTCCCCCAGGATCTGTACGTCTTGGCAAAGTTTCATACTCCCAACTGTCACCCCTTGTCTTCTAGAGCTCTCCAAGTCCCAGAATGACATGACTTCCGAGAAGCATCTTCTCGCTATGGATCCCAGGCAGTGTGTGGTCCACACGGAGAGGCGGAGCCAGTCAGACACAGCCGTCAATGTCACTTCCAGGGTATGCACTGGGCTCCTGGGCCTCTGCACCTAGCGCCTTCACGTCCTCTTTTCTGAGTTTCTGGCTTATTGTCCTCTGCGTTTGCTTTTCTTTTGATAGAAAACTTCAATCAGCCAGGAAAACCTAAGTAGGAATAATCTGTATTCAGGCACACCTGACCGAAAGAGATGAGTTTAAGGTCAAGCCAGATGCACTAGCTCGTGCCTGCATTGCCAGTTATTTGGGAAGTTGAGGCAGGAGGCTTGCCTGAATCAAAGAGTTATAACCAATCTGAGCAACAGTGTGAGACTCCCCTGAAAAAGAAAAGAATAATGATGACTCAAGATCACCATGGAGAATTAATCAGATCGGGGCAGAGACCTGATCTCGACTCAGAGGCCAACCAACCAGCAGCTGACATCCAGGGAACGATGATGCCAGGAGTAGAGCCTACATTTAGATATTGCTCATTTCTAGGCTGCTTCATTTCCGCCCTGAGGACAAGGGAAGGTCTGAAGGAGGAGGCTTCAAGGAAGGGAACTCCAGATGCCACACTTGCAGATCAGACGAAGCTAGTCCGATGGTGGCGCTGACCGAGGGCTGTCCTCATGCCAGGCACTGTCCTCTGCAGAGAGACCTTGTTGCTATTCATCTTTAAAGCAGTTCTGTAGGATTTGTCCCCATTAAAGATGAGGACTTGGGGGTAGAGAGCTGGCAGAGGACAGTGTGGTCAGGAGGAGGCTAAACCTACTTGGAGTGTGCCAGCCCCTCCCCCAGCTCCTGCCATGGGAGGTGCTCTTTTCTCACTTGTTTGAAATGGGCCCCCTGCAGGGTATCTCAAGTTCCCTCAGGCCTCACTCTTGGCATTCTGAATGTTGGTGTCACATGGTATCTTTGGCATGTCCCTCCCCTGCTGCGTGAGTCCATGGTTCAGAGCCTCCCAGGCAGTCCCAGCTCAGAGGATGTCTGAGTTGTGCGGATTGAGGAATCCAGGCAAGGAAGTGCAGGATAGGCTGTGGCTCCATAGTCATGGCCTCATAGTCTCCACTGCACAGGCTCCCTCTCAGCATGGTACTGCTGGGAACCTAGTTCATTGTATTTTACTTCAGCTAATTTGAGTTGACTCCACCCCCATGTGGTTAGTGGCTATTGAGGAATACTGCTGTAATATGATAGAAGAAATACTAATTATTACCAAAAAGAAATAAATACAATCTAAAGACTTATTTTTTTCTTTTTATGGGCACGTTAGAAGTAAAATTTTTTCAGTAGGAATACTATATTTCATGTGATTTCATAACATGATCATTATTAAAGCCAGAATTTAAACGTTTTTAGCACTTTATGTAACTCAAAGGAGCCCACCTGTCCATGCTGGCAATGGTCCCTAACGATTCTGCTTTAAGGTCTCTGCTTTAAGGTGTAGGGTGTGCACATTGATCCAAACACAAGTGTGTCTTCCTACGCAGCAGCCAGAAGTTTGTGTGTGAGAAGTATCACTTCACAGATGCTGGCCCCTTTGGTTACATGGGTCAGTGGGCTATGTTTGTTTTTACCCTCTCCAGAAGGTCAGCTCACCCGATATTCTGAAAGCATTTCATCAAGAAGATCCCAAACAACCTCCCAGTCCTGTCTTGAAGCAAGGCACTCTCCCATCCAGTCCGACACACAGCGCTGTCTTTTCTGGAGGCCTGAGACATGTGAGTCTTGTCCCCATACTCTTGTAAGAGGGGTGGTTCTCAAGCTATCAGGGACTAGAGATGGGACTCAGTAGTAGAGTGTACAGGCAGAGCATGAGCACGGCACAGAAAAGAGAAACCAAGCAGACATCAACCAACTGACCTGCTAGGTAAGGCATGGTGCATTGAATGAAAACGGCCCCTATAGGCTCATATATTTGAATGCTTGGTCCTCAGTTTGTAGAACTGTTGGGGAAGGATTTGGAGGAGTGGCCTTGTCAGAGGAGGTACATCACCAGTGGCAGGCTTTCTTCAGAAGCTCCTGTCATCCCCAGTTAGCTCTTTCTCTGCTTCATGCTTGTGGATCAGATGTAAACACTCAGCTACTGTTCCAGCACCATGCCTGCCTGCCTGCCTGCTGCAATGCCCCCCACCAATGAAGGTCAAGGACTCTCTGAAACTGTAAGCCCCCAGTAAACTTTCTACCATATGCTGCCTTGGTCATGGTGACCACAATAGAAAAGTAACTAAGACACAAGGGAAGGAATAGACTATGGTCTTGTGGTCAACACTGGAGTGTAAGAGGAGAGTGTGGAGGTGATTTTCATGTAGATTTGGAGCTAGGGAAAGCCTCAAAATACATTGAAGCCATATTTTTTGTTTACCTTTTTGAAAATATCATCTTGTTGAAAACATTTTATACTCTCAGTAACTGGTCATTGTGTTGGTTTTTGTCAAATTAGAGTCATCTGGAAAGAGGGAACCCCAATTGAGGAACTGCCTCCATGAAACTGGCTCATGGACAAGTCTATTGGACATTTTCTTGATAAATGACCAGAAGAGGGCCCAGCCCTTTGTGCTTGGTGCCACCCTTAGGTAGTGTTTCTGGGTTATATAAGAAATCAAGCTGAGCAAACCACAAGCCAGGAAGCAGTTCCTCCATGGTCTCTGATTCAATTCTGTCTCCTGGTTCCTGCCTCAATCTCCTGCCCTGGTCTTCCTCCATGATGCACGGTCACCTATAAGCTGAAATAGACCCTGTCCTCCCAAAGTTGCTTTAGGAAAAAATGATGTGTTTCAAGGAAAAGTTTTGGTTTTGGCTTTTTGTTTGTTTGGGTTTTTTTTTTGTCTTTTTTGTTTTGTTTTGTTTGTTTTTTTTTTTCAAGACAGAGTTTCTCTGTGTAGTCCTGTCTGTCCTGAAACTTGCTCAGTAGATCAAGCTGGCCTCGAGCTCAGAGATATGCCTGTCTCTGCCTTCTGAGAGCTGGGATTAAAGGCATGTTGTTACCACCTCTCAACTTTTCTTCAAGGAAAAGTTTTAAAGTTTGTTTTGTTTGAGACAGGGTCTCTGTATGTAGCCATGACTGGCTTGGAACTCACTATGTAGACCACACTGACCTGGAATTCACAGAGATCTGCTTAACTCTGACTCCCAAGTGCTGGGATCAAAGACGTGTGCCACCCTGTCCAGAGAAAATGGTTTAAAGTTTGATGGTCTCATTTATCAAGATTTTCTTCTCTGGTATTCCTGCAGTTTGTATCTTCAGGGACTATAGAGATAGTGTCCTGTTCTGCCTAGAAGCTTTTGTTAGAATTTTCCTTTCATATTTCCATCTGTATTCTGACTCATTGGCTTGATGCACAGGTTGAGGTTAACTTTATGTGGTATTTAGTCAATACAGCATCCCTGTTTTTAAAAGACTGCCTGTTCTCTAGTGACTTGGTCATTTTGTCACCAAGCCTTATGAGCGTGGTCCCTGTTCTGGACTCTGTCCCCTGGTTACTAGGCCTATGTTTAGGCCAAGGCCACCTTGTCTTGTTTGTAACTTTGCTTTATGTTTGGAGGTCTAAAGTGTATTCTTTTTCAAGATGGCTTCATAATGTTTAAAATCTGTTCTGTTTCTAGACTGCATTTGGAGTCACCTTTTGACTCATTTACTAAACCAAACCTAATGCTACTTAGGCCTAGAATTTTTTGCTGGAACCTGAGGCCTCAGTTAGCGGTAGTTTTGATTGGTTCTGTGTTGCTATCACAGAACACCACTGACTTGGTCATTTGAAAACAGTAGAAATTTACTTACGATTCTGGAAGATGGGATTCTGAGATCAAGCGATGGCAGACTCAGCCTGTTATGGGCCTATTTCCTGCTTCGTGATAGGCATCTTCAAGTTGTGTGCTCACCTGGTGGAAACGGTGAGGGGCTCCCTGTGGCCTGTTTTCTAAGGATGCTAACCCCATTCATGAAGGCTTAACTTTCACAACCTGCTCATCTCATATCATAAGTTTCAGAGCTTACGTTTGAGGCTAGCTTAACACCAAGGGCTGTTTGTGTTTTAGAATAGCCTAGAAAGATGAAAGGCAAGAGGACTTCTCCATGAAGATCAGGCGGGCAAGGCTGACTCTAGAACCTTCTTTTCTGGTATGGATTTCTGTGGCGGACTCAAGGCAGTGAGAGCGGCCTGTGGGCAGGGAGACTCTGGGAAAGAGCCAGCAGGAACCTGATATTGGCTCAAAAGGACCCTGATCCAGTAGAACAAAGCTGAGCTCACTTCTTAGAGAGCCTGAGGGGCTGTGTCCACACACTTCCTGACATCCCACTGGAGTTGACTCCATGTCCCTTCATGGGCCAGGATTGTATTCATGCAGCTCCAGAACCAACACGTCTCTACCCTTGAGATGGTCCACAGGGACCTGAGCACCTACCCCCATCCTGCTTTGACCCCATCTGCTTCCCTCCTCCCATTGCTCCATCACTCAACCACATGGTTCTCAAGCCCTAGGACACACAGACTTCCCAGGTCACTCCCTAGTTCTTTCAATTTTTGTTTGGAGGCTCCTTTTCAGAGAGGACCCTGTCGGTTCCCATTTCACTCACCTGCTCCAAGCTTATATTCTTAGGATCTTCTACCTGAGAGCCACTTCACTTACCTGCCTTTCATCAGCTGATCGTTAGAAGGCAATTCCCAAGTTCTCTGAGCAATGTCTGACACTCAAGTGACCCTTGATAAACACTCACCAGATGACGGGGTCAGTCGCCCACCACAGCCATTGTGCTCTGAAAGCCTGTGCTGATGGCTTCTCATCTCCTGTGACCGTATGTTGGCCACTGTTAGTCCATTCCACAGTTGAGCAACCTGAGAGTTCAGGGGTCAGGTGGTTTACTAGAGTCCTACAGGGGTTGTAGAACTTGGGGTCAACTAACCCAGGGACCACAGAATAGCAGCTATGACCCACAGGCTTGTTGCACTCTTGTATGAACTGTTTTTTCTTACCCACACCATCCTTCTTTCTCCTCTCCCTATAGCTGATCTCTGCCCGGAAAACCTTCAAGAATTAAGGTTGGGCAGAGGAAAATGGTTCAGTGGAGAAGACTGCTCATGATGTCCCGAGCTCAAATCCCTGGAGCCCTGTAAAAGCCAGATGCTGTGGCATGAGTCTATAATCCCAACACCCCTACAGTGAGATAGGAGGCGGAGACATGAGAGTACCCCAAAAGTTCAGGGCCAGTTAGCCTGGTATAAATACAGGGGAAGGTAGGGACTGATACCCAAAGTTGTCCTCCGACATTCACATGTATACTATGGCATGTGTGCCTTCACATGAACATGTATTCATACATATACATCATACACAAAACTTTTTTTAGCTGTTTTAATAAGAGTGTTAGGGCCATGACCCTGAGCTAAGGAGGAAGACATTGTGGTGAGGTTTTTCTTATGATAATTTCTCTTGGCTTTAAACTCAGTAGGCCACTCCATTCTCATCCCTCCTAATATTGGGGTTTTTTTGTTTGTTTGTTTGGTTGGTTTTGTTTTTTGTTTTTTTTTGAGACAGGGTATCTCTGTGTAACAGCCCTAGCTGCTGTCCTGAAACTAGCTGTGTAGCTCAGGGTGGCCTTGAACTCACAGAGCTCCACCAACCTCTGCTTCCCAAGTGCTGCGATTAAAGATGTGCACCACCACTGCCTGGCTCCTTCTAATTTTTTTGTGGTGTATTCCCTTCAAAGTTATGATGGTGAGATTAGATTGTTCTTAATTGTAATGTCTTCTTTTAAACCGAAGCAATATCTGCCTAAGGGATTCAAACTTCCATAAGGCAAATAACCACTGTGTTATTTTGTGTCCAAAGATGTTGCCTACCCTTCCTGGAGAATTCACTACTCTAAGAAACCAGGAGTTGGCTAGAAAAAGCCTGCTAAATCTCTGCTTACACATAGAGACGGGGAGTAAATAGAGACAATCATCTAACCTCCCAAGTAGTGGAATCAGGGCAAAACTGAAGCAAAATCCTATTTTGGGATGATGTTAATAACGTCTAAAAATGCAAGGCAAGGGCCCAGAGCTGCAGGCATCTGAAAACCACATGGCAAATGGAAATTGTTGCAGCTTCCCTGGAGATACATGCACATATTCAAAAGCCTGGAGGTGTCTGCTTCTGCCACAGGCCTTGTGCTTGCTAAACACACCCCTTACCGCTGAGCCACACTCCTGCCCCTGCAGGTTCTCTCAAGTAGTCCAACAGATGGAAGGATTTCTAAAGAGTGTCCCAAATGCTGCCCCACATGTGTGGATGTCCAGGGCAGAACTGTTTATAATTGTTTCAATGTTGGAAATTTGGCAGCAATCAGAGAACAAGCTGTGGTTCATGGGCACACGAAATGCTTTTAATTGTGCGGACACCAGAATAAGGCAGACTATGTGGGAGGGGGGTTGATATTACTAATGAAACCATAAAGAAAAATGAAGTTGATGAGCAAGTGGCTTTGAAGCAGCTGGTACTCAGACAGGAAGGGTGGGGACTAACTAAAGGAGGGGCTATAGGGCATCTCAGAGGTCCTGGTGATTTGTGTGTGTGTGTGTGCACATGCACGCACGTGTGTGTGCACGTGCACATGCTTGTGAACAGAGGCATGAGCGTGTCATATCATATGCATGTGTCAGAATATCCTCAGGTGTCATCCTCATCATCCAGGCTACACTGTTTGAGACAGGGTCTCTTGTTTCCACTGCTTATGCTTGACTAGCTGACCTGATGGTTCCCAGGGATCCTCCTGTCTCTGCCTGTAGGGTCACTGAGACTGCAGATGTGTTACTGCTCCCAGCTTTATGTGGGTGGTAGGGTTACATACTCGGGTCCTCATGCTCTGTTCGCATGGCAGGTGCTGAGCCATCACCCTCCCAGCCCCAGTGTTTTTTCTTAGCATGGGAGTGGGGAGAGATGAGGTCATTACAGTTATTTTTTTAACTACTCTGTGCATTACACGTGATATTTAAATGCTGTATACACTTCACAGCCAAGAAGGAGACAAGAACAAAGGAAGGGGTTCACCCAGCTTGCAAAGGGCTCCTGAGGGTACGGAGTTCTCAACAGACACATACACTTTGGGCGCTGCCCATAGATCGGGTTCTAAGCCTCTCTGTTTTGTGACTGAGCTGTCACAGCCTTATAAAAAAGATTCAGGTTTTACAAATGAGGAAACTGAGGAAAATTGCTGGAGGCCACACAGCCAGCAGGGCTCAGGCCAGAACAAAAGACCGTCTATCACCGGCTAACCCACTGTGTAGTACTTTTCCATGTGTTCTTAGCTAACAGAATGTATTACTTTTAAAAAATAACTGTCATTTTCCTAGTTTTTTTGCCTTTGTGACAAAGTCAGGCCCAGGACTCAGCTTGAGGTGATAGTAGATGACCTCGGACCTTCAGGGGGTCTCTGGCCACTGGTGGGTGTATGGTCTTTGCTTTGCTCTGAGTTGGCCTTTTGGAAGGCAGGCAGAACCAGTGCCTCCAACAGGAATCAGATCTGGGTTGCACTTTGGGGCCAGAACCTTCTGGTTGATTTGAGTTACTGCTCAAGTTTTTTTTTGAACCGGTTTCTGTGACAGTCCAGGCTGTCCTGGAACTCGTTGTAGACCAGGCTGGCCTCGAACTCACAGAGATCTGCCTGCCTCTGCCTCCCGAGTGCTGGGATTAAAGGTGTGCACCACCACCACCTGGCTGCTTGCTCTGAAGTTCTGTTCTGGCTCCAGGGAAAACAGAACTGAGTCCCAGACAAGGAACTGGTTGGAGGGTTATCAGCCACCTCCAAAGAATTTCATGTGAAGGGACTTCTCCTGGACTGAGTTCTAGGCAAAGGACCTTTTGACGTTTTCCCCAGTCCTGGGCCTCGAACCTAGAGCACCTTCTGCTTTGTAGGCAAGTGCTTTATCTCTGAGCTACAGTCCCAGCACAAATTTTATCGTAATGACTAGAATTCTTCAGCTCTTTCCTTTCGCAGCTCACGTCTTTTGCCCGCCCCTCTTCAAATCTTCTCCCATCTTCATTTTCAACCCTTGCTTGCTCTAGCTGCCTCCCGTCCCGTGTGCCGTCTTTGAATGTATACCCGTTAAAGTTGCTTTTCCGTCTGACCGTCACAGACGGAATGACATTTTTCTGGGGCTGGGTGTGGCAGTGCTGGCTGTATTCTTGGCATTAGTTAAGGCAGGTTCCAGGCCCTTTGAGTTGGTTTGGGTTTTATCTCTCTCTGCCAGTTATGGCTTTCTGCTGTAGACTTTCTTGGTTTCTTTTCTGGGAGTTTTATGATGTGGAGGAGCGGGTTGGGTATTAGAAGCAGAAATTATTTAGGCTTCCCTGTTCCTCTAAAGGCAGCACTGACATGACTACTCACAAAGGTGGCGGTTGTCTAAGCAGATTTAATAATGATGAGATGACCTAATCTTTTAGGCACAGCATCCTGGGATGCAGTCCTTCATGTATCACTTAAGCGTAGAGTGCGCTAATATGTGAAGGTACTTTCATCTTTATTTTAGGTGCCCATAAAATTTAAGGATAATTTATTGTTGTCTTCGCACAGTCTAACACAAGTCATTCTGTGTAGGCCTCTTCCTAACTGTCTGATTCTAGCCTCGGCCACTTGGTCTCACTGCTGCTTTACACACACCGCCCAGCCATGGATGCCATCTGGACCAAGAGTTACGGTGACAGAATGGCACATGAGCTAGTCCACGTCATCCCGGTAACCTGCGGTAAAGACTCTGATTGGGTAACCTTTATCGCCAGGCAGAGACAGAAGGAGACAAGGTCTCCTGAGGATGCCTTGTTGCCTTAGGAGTCACCAGGTGGCAACGTGGGTTAGCACAGGGCATGCCGGGTGCACATATCAGCTTAGCGTGAGTTGGGAAGCATGCTCTGCGTGAATTGTGACTTACCGTGAGAGCAGAATGGCAAACTATTTATTAACCGTGAGTTAATTTATTATGTCTGCCATTGATTTCAGGGAAGCTTAATTAGTATTAACAGTACCTGCACGGAGATGGGTAATTTTGACAAGGCTAATGTCACCGGAGAAATCGAATTTGCCATTCGTTACTGCTTTAAAAGCCGTTCTTTAGAAATACACATCAAGACCTGTAAGAACCTCGCCTATGGAGAGGAAAAGAAGAGGAAGTGCAATCCGTAAGTAGTTGGGTTTTGTTTTGTTTTAATTGAAGTTTGGCATCAGGTAGCTATGGTACTTGGGTAGCGTTGCTGATGCAAAGGTAAAGATAGGTCAATAGAGGATCAAGGTCCTGTTTTATAGACCTTAGCATATATGGGAATTTGGATGCTCAAGGGATGTTTAGACCACTTGAGTTGCTATAACAGATGGAAAGAGACTGGATGGCTAAGAAACAGCAGCAATTTATCCTCACAGTTGTGGATGCTGAGAAGCCCAGGGGCTGACAGAGCTGGTGTCTGGTGAGGGCCAGCTCCTGGTTCACAGATGGACACCTGTGCCTGTCAGTTCATGGGAGAAGCAGGAAAGGGCAGCTCTCTGAGCTGTTCTAAGAACACAGATCTCATTCATGAGGGCCACCCTCACGCCCAGCCACCTCCAAATACAATCACATGGGAGTTAAGTTCCTACACATAGGAGTTGAAACTTAGGGGCGTAAGCATTCAGTGCGTGTCCAGGAGCTGTTGCCAATCAAGGGAGAAAGATAATGTTCAGTAAAGGGTGTTGGAAGTTTGATTTCATAGAGGAAGAACAAAATTAACATCAGAGGTCCGCCTGCCTCTGCCTCCCAAGTGCTGAGATTAAAGGCATATGCCACCAAGTCAGGCTTCCAAATAGTCCCTTTTATTCTAAAGAGATTGAATTTGGTCTGATCTATTAAAAATTGATAGCATGCACACAGGCTGGGGATGTAGTTAGCATGTACCCTGTCATTTTTAGTTTTGTGCCCAATGCACACATGTATCAGGACTATAGACTACTTTATAATAGCAAAAACTAAGACATAAAGAGTCTTTCAAGGCTAATGAACAGTGATAATCAATACGTACAATGATATGTAGGGAATGGAGGGATCAAAGCTCCATAAGCAGAGGGGGGCGGTCAATCTCAAACAATATGCTAATGAGGGGACAAGGTGAGTTAGAGAATGCAGGTGAGCTGTTTCCCTTCTGCGGGATCTTTTGTTGGAAAGAGTATAGTCTCTGAGGTCTCCGAGCCAAAGCTAAGTGTGAGTCCTGAGTTTCTGTTCTCCTCCTTAATTCTGAGGGTTCAGGGGTAGCAATGGGTGGAGGTGGAAAGAGGGAGTCTGGCATGTCTGTGGAACATCAGGTTCTGTGGTCATGTGGTCATCATGAAGTGGGAGATGAGGAACAGGGACAGATTCTAGAAGCAGGGCCTGAGAGCAAGGCCTAGGCGCTTTACCTGCAGTCTTGAGAAAATTCAGCCCTGCTACATGCTCAATGCTCAGCCAAGCTGTGTGAATCCGAAGTTCCTCATACAGCACTGAGATCACTCACAATGTCTCCGCCAGTAAAGGGCTTGCTTTGCAAGTATGAGGACCCGAGTTTGGATCCCAGCAACATTTGTGTAACAAGCTGTGCATGATGCTGCATGTCTGTGATCCCAGTGATAGAGAAATGGAGACAGGAGGAGGCCTGGGGTTTGCAGACCAGACAACCTAGCCTAGCCAGGGAGCTCCAGGTTCAACAAGAGCCCCTGTGTTGTTAATAATATTAGTAATAATAATAAAGCAATAGGTTGAGGGCAATTCAGGAAGACATCAAACATCAACCTTTGGCCTCCACGTGAAGGTGCTTACATTCTCTCTCTCTCTCTCTCTCTCTCTCTCTCTCTCTCTCTCTCTCTCCCTCCTTCCTTCCCTCCTTCCCTCTTCCTCCCTCCCTTTCTTTCTCTCTCTCCCTCTCTACTCAAGACAGGATGCAAATCCTGCCTGTCAACTCTAGCTCCAGCAGGGAAGCAGGCCAGAAAAACCACTGATGCTATGTTGTACTCCCCTGAACTCTGCTCACCCCATGTTGAGTTCTACCTTTGTTCTTCTGCCTCTGCCCACTAGGTACATCAAGACCTACCTGCTGCCTGACAGGTCGTCCCAAGGAAAACGCAAGACGCAAGTCCAAAAGAACACTCTGGACCCAACTTTCGAGGAAACCTTGAAGGTACTTGTGGGCCAGACATTCCTGAGTCTTCCCTATCCCAGGCTGGGTCTAGGGTCAGAGGTCAGCGTGCCTCTTTGAAACTCTTGAGTCAGTTAAATATAATTGCAGACACCTATACATTTCTTCATGTCAATCAGTGCCAAGCTGATAGAAGGCAGAGATCAGCCCTTGTACTCTGCCAGACTTGGACACAGCTATGGATTCATGATTTCTAAGAAGGCATAGGTCTCAAGCTAACAACTGGGCACAGAACGACTTGAAAGACTGAACATCAGAGAGGTGTTCTCCAGAAGAGGGTCCCGAGAGTGACGCTCCTGGGTTTTTTTCTCCACAGAAGTACCTCCTTATTGGAATAGATGAAAACCATAGGTTTCATTTCTTTTTATGACAAAAGAGTCATCTTTATGAAAAAAAAAAGAACAAGTTATAGGACTAGGGAGATGGCTCAGTAGGTAAAATCTTGAGAACCTACATAAAGCCAGACTTCAGTGTCCTACAGCAAGATGGGAGGCAGAGACAATGGAGTCCCTAGAAATTGGAGGACACCTGGTGGACACAGTGGCAAAACAAGAGACTCTGTCTCTAACAAAGTAGACTGTTGTTCTCTGATCTCCAAAGGTGTCCATGCAAGTGCCTGTACTTACACGTACATTCATGTGCAGATATATATCCTACATACCCAATATACAAACCCTTCATGCACACGTCATAAACATACCCTTCATGCACATATTATATACACACCCATCACACACACACACACATCATATAGACACCCATCCTACACATCCATTATACACACCCATTTTACACACATATTATACACACCCATCACGTACACATCTTATACACACCCATCATGCATGCATCATATATACACCTATCATGCACACATCATATACACACCCTTCGTGCACACATTATATACACACCCATCATGCACACATCATATACCACCCACCCATCATGTGCACATCACATATGCACCCATCATGCACATGTCATATACACACCCATCATGCATGCATCATATATATACCTAGCATGCACACATCATATACACACCCATCATGCGCACATCGTATACACACCCTTCATGCACACATTATATACACACCCATCATGCACACATCATATACACACCCCTCACACATATACAAAGACAGAAAAAATTATAAAGGAATTATTTAAGTCTTCATTTTCTGTGCTACTAAGAAACAGAATTATGTTCAGAGCAGAGCCGGGCCCTCATAATTTCATTTGAGGTAGAAGAAGTCCCAGCACGGGCTGTGACTGCTCCAGCCAGATGGGCTGCCTGGACCTGTGGAAACCCCAGCCATGACTGGCAGCTCAGAAGCCCTGCTGTCTGGCACTGGCAAGGGCTTTGTCTGCCTTTCTTGGCAAGGAGTAGCAGCCAGGGGCCATGTGGGGGCTGGCACAGTGCCTTGAATTCATTAAATAATAATAATAATAGCCATTGTTCCCTGGGCCTCTGCTCTGGCCAAATGCTTCACACTGAGGATGGTATTAGAATCTCCATCTGCCAATGGGAAATTGGACTTGGGGAGTTCAAGAAGCTTAGCAGGAACTCACAATGGAGAGGCTGTCCTGGAGAGTTCATGGGAGCCGAATCCCCTGTTCTGTTTTTAAATTGCAGATTCTGACTCAGCAGGTGTAGGCAGGGCATGAAGTCTTCTGTCCCCTCAGACTACACTCTGCTGGCCACCTACCTGTGGGCCACTGCAGCCGGTCTGCAGGCTGCTCGCTTGCTGGGAGGCATTTGACAGTTATATGCTACCTCACACATTTTAGGTTGATATTGAAATATTCATCATAAGTCTGATAAGGTATTTTATGCAAGACTGAGGAGACCCAACAAATGAGATGTGAACTATTTTAGATAAGTGTTTAATTATATAGTTCAATTTAAAAGTTTTTTTTGCCTTATTTAAATTACATGCAAGATCTCAAAGAAATCACAATCATGGTCTGTTAGGCATGTTTTAGGGCCTTAGGGGATGTTTTAGATCTATAGATAGAAAAAATAGATAATGTCTTAATTTTATAGCGTTCTAACACAGACCAAACTTATTCTTGAAGAAACTCCTGCAGGCATGGTGGTGCAAGCCTCTAGTCCCAACACTAGAGAGACAGAGGCAGGTGGATCTTTGTGAGTTCAAGACCAGCCTGGTCTACATTGTGAGTTCCAGGTCATTTGGTTGGTTGGTTGCTTGCTTTTTTGAGACAGGCTTTCTCTGTATAGTTTTGCAGCCTATCCTGTAACTCACTGTGTAGACCAGGCTGGTCTCAGACTCACAGAAATCCACCTGCCTCTGCCATCTGAGTGCTGGGATTAAAGGCATGCGCCACCACCGCTCGCCAGGTCAATTTTTAAAAACCTCGCATTTCACTTCCCTCTGGGTCCGGTATCCAGCAGGCTTGTAAAACCGGGGGGGGGGGGGGGGGGGGGGGGGGGGGGGGGGGGGGGGGGGGGGGGGGACGGCTGTGAGAGCTACCTCCAGTTGGTTTTGAGAAAAAAAAATGTGGGTTGATGTAATCTGGGTAGAATGTGACAGCAATTCTACCCTCATTGCGTCTGTCTTATAGAAGTCTGCGTATCAAAATTGAGGCTTGGGCTAGAGAGATGGCTCAGCCTGCAAGGTACCTGCCACATAAGCCTGAGGACCCATGTAAAAAGACAGTTGTGATACATGTGTGTAACCTCAGTGCTTGGGACTAGAAACAGGAGGATCCCTGGAGCTCATTGATCAGCTACCCTAGTCAAACAGCTTTAGGCTCAACTGAGGGATCCTGTCTCAAAAAAAAGGAAAGCAATTGAGGCCAACACTTAATATCAATCTCTGATTTTTCATATGCACGTACACCTACAACAAAAATATGCTATAGCACACACCATACCATATACACACACGCCCAACATGCACACACCACATACAGCATACCCCACACAACACACACATACTGCATACACCATATCAGACAGACACATGCACATGCGCACTCCAAACACACACATGCCCTACATGCACACATACACACACAGACCATGTACATCATATACTACAGACATACACACACAAACACCACATATAGCATACACCACATACACACACCACACAGCATGTATACATACTACATACAGCATGTACCCCCACATGTTACATACAGCATGTACCCCCATATATACACACAAAGTTGAGGCTGTAAAGGCCACTTGCCATCATTTTCTTGACAGTGTTTCTTGGGGCCCTCTGGGCTCGGAGGAGGTTTCCTTTTGAGACTCTCTGGGAATCAGAAAGGGGATGGAGACAGCAGATTTGGTCCTTGTCTGCTCATGTTCTCTGAGCTATTAATGTGTCAGACCCCATAGTCTACAGTAGCCTCAGGCCACTGATGCAGGCTTTGGAGACATAGCCCAACGAGATAGTTCTTGTTCGACACAGTAAATTCAGTTGTTGGAGAAGAACAGTCCTGTTCATCAGATAGGGGTGAGCAGCCAGTGAGGACCCAGGAAATGTTCCCAGGCCTGAGTGTGCCAGGGAGACCCACAAGGGGCTGCAGAGTGAGCGGTTAGGGAATGGCCTCAGGTGATACTGAGGACCCACTGCACCATGGCCCTGTAGCTAGCTCTTCTTGGAACAGCCTTATTTCTCAGAGGGCAGCAAGCCAGCCCTGTGGTCAGGGCTTGCTTGTAACCGACTGCTCCTGAGGGACGGATCAGGATGAGTCAGCAGGATGATTTAGTTGTCCGTTTGACAGAGGGAGAAATGGAACAGGGCGCCGGGTGTAGTGCCTGTACCTTTAATCGCAGCGCTGGGGAGGCCAGACTGGGTGACACAGTGAGTTCCAGGACAGCCAGAGTTACACAGTGAGACCTCATCTCGAAAACAACAGAAAGGAAATGAAACAGGGATTTGGAAAGCAGAAAAAAACGGAGCCAAGGGCTGTGGAATGGGAACATGCATGGCTCAAGAGTACTTAGAGCCATGGCACATGGAGCCCAGAAGGAAGAGGAGATGGCAGGATGAGGACAGCACCCATCACCACCACCCTCTCTGTCTGCTAACTAGGTCACAGCGTCTCAGTCCCCATTTCCTTCCCATCTTGTCCCTCAAAGGGAAGGAAAGGTGCTGAAATGGCAAAGAGGATGCAAAATCCACCCAGACTGCCCACGTCCCCTCAGTGCGTGCGTGCGTCTGCTCACACCATGCCACGATGCTAGCGTTGGCACCAGGGTGCAAAGGTTAGCAGTGAGAGCTCAGGGCTGGGTACGTGGGTGGCAATGGCTTCGGGACCGAGGGGGCACACCTACCTTCTAAGTGACTCACAGTATTGACCTCACTTGTACTCTTGGAGGCCAAAGGTGCCCGGTACAGGACAAGGGCCCAACAGCTTGTACTTTGTAGCCATTATTGAAAATGTACAGTGTACAGACTAAAGCCTGGGCTCCCAGAGGCTGAGCTGGAGTGTTCTGTGTGGCGCAGCCTTCAGAGGGGCCATGGGCACAGCCTTCAGAGGGGCCATGTGCGCAGCCTTCAGAGGGGCCATGGGCACAGCCTTCAGAAGGGCCATGGGCACAGCCTTCAGAGGGACCATGTGCGCAGCCTTCAGAGGGACCATGTGCGCAGCCTTCAGAGGGGCCATGGGCACAGCCTTCAGAAGGGCCATGGGCACAGCCTTCAGAGGGACCATGTGCGCAGCCTTCAGAGGGACCATGTGCGCAGCCTTCAGAGGGGCCATGGGCACAGCCTTCAGAAGGGCCATGGGCACAGCCTTCAGAGGGGCCATGGGCACAGCCTTCAGAGGGGCCATGGGCACAGCCTTCAGAGGGGCCATGGGCACAGCCTTCAGAGGGGCCATGGGCACAGCCTTCAGAGGGGCCATGGGCACAGCCTTCAGAGGGGCCATGGGCCACCTACATTCCTGATCTCCATTCCCACATCCCACCTACATGTATTTTCTATCCAAGGTAAACACACTGCTGTGGAATCTTGTGCCTTGCGTTTCTTTATGTTTGCTTGCTTCTTTATTTTACTGTGTACTGGGGATGGGTCATAGGACTTGGTGTGTGTCAAATACATCTTTGATTCCCAGCTGTGGTCCCCCTGCATTTAATAAAAAAAAAAAAGTCTGGTTTTTAGTATTTTGGGATAACACTGGCTTGGTGCAGTGCAGTCCTGTGTAAGGGTATGTCATGGTTTGGTTTTCCAGAGTCCTAGGCTAGGCAAGGACTTTCATCCGAGAAATAGGAAAGGGTGTCGGGTGGGAATACGGGTGGGAGGAGATGAGAACTGGACTGTGGGGAAGCTCAAGGTGCTTGGCAAGCAGTCAGCGAGGTTCAGCTTGGCCCACCCTGACTACACCTGGACTCTGGCTGCAGCTGAGTCCCAGGACTCCACCTACGCAGGCCTGGGGGTGGTTCGAGAAGACCCGGCTGACAATCTTGTTCTTGCACCTGCAGTATCAGGTAGACCTCGCCCAGCTGATGACCCGGAGGCTGCAGGTCTCTGTGTGGCACCTAGGTACCCTTGCCCGGAGGGTGTTTCTTGGAGAAGTGATCCTTCCTCTAGCCACATGGGACTTTGAGGACAGTTCGACCCAGAATGCCAGGTGGTATCCACTTCGGGCCAAGGTGTGTCTTTGGGGGACTGTATTTGGGGGACTGTATTTTGGGAGGCTGTATTTGGGGGTGGCTGTATTTGTCACCTTTCTGTTGCTATGATAAAACACCATGACCAGAAGCCACTTACAGAGGGTATGTTTTGGTCTTGGTGTGTGGTTCCAGATGGATAGAGCCTGTCATGGCAGGGAGGATGCTTGGAGATCGCACCTCAAGGGCAAGCCTGAGGAAGCAGAAAGGGCAAACTAGACGTGGAAGTGGATTGAGGTTCTAAACTCTCAAAGCCCACCTCCGTGACTGAGAGCACCTAGTCACCACGAACTCATTTTTCAAAGGATAAGACATACACACACACATACACACGCACGCACACACACACGCGCATACACACGCACACGCACACGCACACGCACACGCACACACACACACACACACACACACACACACACACACACACACACACTGGCAGCATGAAGAAGGCTGGGACATCTCTGACTGGCCTCCTTTGGTGAATGGGCTAGCAGCAGAGTGCCAAGCTCAGAGTACTACAGCACCCTGTCACTGAATGGGGTATGAATGTCCACAGGGTGCCATGGGGCTCTGGTACCAGGCTACTCTGGGGCTGGGACTTGCCTTCTAGACCTTGAGTGCCCCTGCCCCAGTTGGCACCAAAGGGCCTGTTGGATGTTTCAGTTCAGATGGTAGCCGGCCCAAGCAAGCTTCCAGAAGTCCTGGATACCCTGAGGGCAGCTTCTCGCTTCTACACCTGGACGGAAGGCTGTCAGATTCAGGACCCTCTCCTCTGTGGGCTTTCCATTCACTTTCTGACAAAGTCACTCAGGACCCGAGATGTCACTTCTGAGTGGTATCTCTATACGGCTAGACACCATGGCCTACAGAGCGCTCACGGAAGGCTTTAGGAGCAGTCTGCTACCCTTCCTGCCCTCAGTGCCCAAAGGAGGCGCTGGCATGGAAAGGTAGCTCCAATCCTTACTGACCTAGAGCGGGCTGGTGGATGGGGATGAATCTTGGTTTTTCAAGCCCAGAGCTGTCCAGGCTTCCCTGGGGTCATGCTATTCCCAATGGCCTCTGACGTGCTAAGGCAGTGAATTGCCCCTCCCAAGCTGAGGGGCTGAGGTGGCAGCAGTGAATCTGTAGAGACAGAGGGCCAGTCCACCAGGCACCCCCATTCCAACCTTAGGCTTTGAGAGGGTCTATCGGGGTGGGGTGGGACAACCTGCATGGCACAGGTGGTTTTGAGGTGCAGGGGCAAGATCCTGCTTCTGAGCTCTGCCCCTCACCCTCAGGCTGAGAAATACGAAGATACTATTCCTCAGAATAATGGAGAACTTGCTGTTCGAGCCAAACTGGTCCTTCCTGCAGGGCCAAGAAAGCTCCAGGAGGCCCAAGAAGGTGAGTGACCTCCAGCCCCATGAGCTTTTGTTTGTATCACTGTGCCCAAAATCCAGAGAGCAGGCAGTCTGAGGGAGGCAAAAGATTTCCCACTGCCCACTGATCCCACATTCCAGGCCCTGGAACTTGTGACCTGAGGGTACATGGATGACCATAATAGGCAAGGCCTCCAGTGCACACTTCACCCTTCCTAACGGCCAGTCTCTGGTGGTGAAAAGAGGGCCGCTGTAGCAGCACACATCGGGAACTCAGGAACCAAGACTGCTTCTAGGGCCCTGGGAGCTGGAGGCTGAGAGAGGTCAAGACGGAGTGGGTGAAGGGCAGATCCTGAAACTATTTAACCTAGATAATACAAGGTATGCGGATACCGAGGGTAGAGAAGGACACCGGGAGAACTCATAAACGACAAAGGGTCGTTCAGTGACTTTGGCAGGAATTGGAGCTCCCAGGGCCAGTGTGTACCTGCCAGAGGTTGCCAGGACCTAGAAGAGCAGCGTACGGCTCCCTTCTCAAACCACGAGCTACAACCAGCTTTCACAGCTTTCTCCCCATGGTTTCCCCGGTCCTCTTTAACAGCCGCCTTCCTGGCATTTTACTGGTTCTTCCATTCTGTCTACCTCAGGAAATGTGTGGGCAAAGCCGGTGAGGCTGTGGGTCCTCTCAGGGAGCTACCGCTTTCTGAATGTTGGTACTGCACACTAACATATCAGAAAAAATATGCTTAACCCAAGTTCTCACTTCCCTTCCAGGCACAGGAGGTCAGTTATCGCTTAATGGTCAACTTTGTTTGGTTGTGCTGGGAGCCAAGAATTTACCCGTGCGTTCGGATGGTACCTTAAACTCTTTTGTTAAGGGGTAGGTATTAGATATCAGTGAGTATATGCTGATCATGGTCCAAAATCTGTAGGAAACACCAAAAAGTATAGACCATTTGAACTCATCTCATTTAGCTTTCCTATGAAAATCTAAAATCATGCTGGTGAGATGGCTCAGTGAATAAAGACCCTGGAACCAACTGCAAAGTGCAAGGGGAACCAGCTTCTGCAAGTTGTTCTGTGTCCAACATGTGTGGTGTGTGCACTTGTTCTTAGATGCATGCACATACAAACTAACAAAGTAATTAGATTAAAAAGAAAATCGAATATAGCACATTTTTAAGACCAAGAATTCCAAGAGATGAGGTTTGGTTATGCACGGCAAGGCTGGGAATAGTGCATTCTAAACAGGAACCCAGACCTCGCAGTTCTTGATAGACCAGTAATCAATTTTGAAATTGAGTGTGAAGTTCAGTTAGCATTTCCCTAGCTCAGCACCTGGTCTTGCATTAAGCATCATATGGTCACTCTGCCATTCCAGTCACTACAGGTGTCCGTGTCCCCAGAGGAAAACACCAATGAAGGCATGAACCCCAGTCACTGAAGCATGGGAAAAAATGGTGGCTTGTCAGGATAGAACCCCTTGCTACGACTGTGTATGCCCTAGGGCAATTTAGCTTTTCTGAATGTATCTTCTTAAGATTGCATATACAGAGCTCTGGTCCCTCAGCGTTGGTTTCAATGGTGGCGTGGCCATGAGGAGAGCTCACAGTGAGGGTCACGTCCCATAGAATTCTAACTTACCCTAAATACTTGATGTGGGATCCAGCCCTAAAAGGAAATAGGAATTCTAGGGAGGGAGACAGGCCTTGATTCTAACCCAGTTCAGCGTAGAATGGGTTTAGCTGACAAACGATGGAAGGGGGTTGCATGCTGGGCTGTGGCCTCAAGCTTCCTGTTTCCTTCTTCAGCTGTCTCACTCTGCCAGACCAGCAAAAACTGCGTGTGAAGTCCCCAGTACTGAAGAAGCAGGCTTGTCCCCAGTGGAAGCACTCCTTCGTGTTCAATGGTGTGAGCAGTTCTCAGCTGAGGCAGTCCAGCCTGGAGCTGACTGTCTGGGACCAGGCCATCTTTGGCATGAATGACCGCCTGCTCGGGGGAGCCAGGCTTGACTCAAGTAAGTCTACCTTGTGGCTCTATGTATCCCAGACTTTATCGGTGAAAATCACAGATTTATGTCCTTAGTGACTGCCCGATGTGGGTACTGATTTCAACAGTACATGCTTCAGCTGGCTTTGAAACTGCCCTGTCCCGTCATCAATGGGAATCCCCAGATCCAGGTTTAACTACACCAGAGAAGATAATACTGCCAACTATTTCTGCAATTTAAACCAGATTTGGATCAGCTAAAGAAACAAAAGCTTCAGGGTTCACAACAGGCAGGGGACAGTATTTACTTTTGTTCTGGTGTCAATCATAAGAGGATTATTTCCTTAAGGAAAATATCTCAGTCTGGCCAAACATACATCTGGAAGGACGTCACCTAGGGGCCAGACAAGGGCACCATTCAGCACAGCTCACCCTGAAGGAGGCTGCTGGCATTGTATGGACAGCCTCCTCCTGGGAGCCGGCAGGTTCTGTACTCTCGGAAGGGCTCCCACATCTAAGACCTCCCCAGGCACCTACAGGCATCTCTCGCTGAAACTGCCAGCTAAGAATTACTAACCAAGACTGGGAGTTGCATCAAAGTAAACCCTTCCTCTGAGAAATCTTTTCCATGAAAAAACAGGGTCCCCAGCCCACCTTCGACCTCAGAATTAAGGTCCATGACTCCCGCTGAGAAGAACTGGAAGCCCGGAGTCCACCTCCTCTCCCTCTAGAGCAGCGTTCTCAGCCTTCCTAACGCTGCAACCCTTAATACAGTTCCTCATGCGGTGACCCCAACCACAAAATTATTTTTGTTGCTACTTCAGAACTATAATTTTGCTGTTCTGAATTATAATGTAAGCATTGTGTTTTCTGATGGTCTCAGATGACCCCTGTGAAAAGGTCACAACCCTCAGGTTGAGAACCACCACTTTTGAGCATGGAATCCTAGGCTTTGGAGACTCCACTCTGAGGACACCCTAGCACATATGGTCCTAATGTCTCCTGTGCAAGGGTGTGGTGCCTGTCAGGGAGAGAAGGGGCTTCTCTTTAGCTCCCTTCTTAAAAGCTAGGAAGGGGATCGTGGTGCTCTCATCCACCGCCTACTATCTCATTGCAGAAGGCGCGGCAGGTTGTACAGACTCCTGTTCACAGTCCAAACTTCAATGGCAGAAAGTCCTGTCCAGTCCCAACTTATGGACAGACATGACCCTCGTCCTGCACTGAGGTGAAGCCCGAAGCCGACAGATCATCGTGGAGTCAGACTCACCAGGTCGCCAGTAACCAACTACAGTTGTGTGGTTAGAGAACAATTACTGCCACTTGGGGAGGTTACTGACTGGAAGTGTCCTGATTTCAATAAATGCTCAGCAGCGGCCTGTGGCTCTCATCATTTATTAACAACAAAAGTTCTGTGCTTCGCATGTGTTTCAGAGAAAAAAGTGTTATCTGCCTGTTTCCTGTGGAAAGCCTCCCAGTGAAGGAGCCTGGGAAGACATCTTTCTGGTTAGTGTGCTGGGCATGTCTCGAAAGACCCCATGTAAGCAGACACAAGGCCTCGGAGAGCTTTTATTGTGTATACGTCTGTTGCGATGACATCACATCTGAAAAGGGCAGGGTGGCACAAAAGGAAGACACAAACTGAAAACAGGAACGAGGCGCTCGGCGCTCACAATAGACGGTCAGAGTCCCTTCGAGGTCGGAGTGTGAATGCTCTCAGGGTGTATTTTTTTAAATGAGAAACCGACAGAAAATTGAAGTGTGCACTTATATGCACAAAACCCCACTAACATTATGTACAGATATGATTACTGCAGCAGTTGGTTCCCAATTGCCCCATGTCAGATCAAGTGTCTCAAGTACACGGTTCTTAATGTTCTTTTATTCTGTAAAAGGTAACAAAATATACAGAACAAAACTTTCCCTTTTGAGAACTAATGTTACAAACCCATATTATCACTTTATATAAATACTATTCTCTATAGCAGATCATTAGGTAGAAGTCCAACAATGTATGCTAACAGCAAGCACAGAAACAAAGTTTTCTAGCGGGAGGGTCCTGTACACTCTCAAGGACCGCCGTGGACTCTGCCAGCGGTGTGGAGGAAGGAAACTGTGCGGGAGCGTGCTTTAGACTCAAATTGCAAAATCATTTTCACCCCTTAAAACATGGAGCTGGATCCTTCATAGAAATCAAGAACAAAATCGATTTGAGCTCATTTCAAAACTAGAAAAAGTATGGCACCCAGGTGTGAGGCGCAGTGTGGTCCCTGCTGATGTTGAACCTTGTGTCACACGGGCCAGCCTGAAGTTTCTTAGCCTTTAGAGGTATCCGATCTACTGTAATCCTGCTTCAAACAAGAAGTGATTCGGTAACTGTCATAAAAATCTGGCCTGTTTGGCACTATGATACAGCTGGAAGTAACCAGGGGGGCTTCCACTGGGACCTGGTATAGAACAGTTCTGCCCCGAAACTGCTCTTTGAGGGACTGGAACCTGTCAAGGGGGTTTCTAGACTTAAGAGTACTAAAGAGCCAAGGGTGACATCCCCTGCTGTGAGGTGCCCTCCCCCCTGGGTCGTGGTGTGGCGTGGCGTGGCCTGGCCTTTACATGGCTTCGAACTCGTCAATCCGCTGCTTGGTGTTGCCCTGCCTGATCTGCCGCAGCGTCTTGTACTTGTCCCGACCTTGCCGCATGTTCTCGTTATGGATGATGTCATTGTGGGTCCTCTTATTCTCATCCCGGGCCTGGGACAACTCGTTACTCAGGGTCTGCAACATGAAGCAAGGATCTGTTACCTACCTGTCATGATGCTAACACAATGACCCCATGGAGTGACCAGGAGGGAGGACTGGGACGGAGTTCTGCAGAGCCCCTCGGCCCACTCACCAGCAGCTGCCGCTGCACACGCTCATTCTTCTCGGCCTCGGTGATCCGCTTCTCCTCATTGCGGTCGTCCAGGATGCCCTCACTGGAGAGCTCAGCGCTGTAGCCCATGGGCTCTGCACCCTCGTCCTGCAGCCCCTCGTGTACGTGGTAATTCACCGGTTCGAACACTGGGGGTGGAGGAGGTGGCGGAGCCGTCATCACCAGGTGCAGCTCCTCCTTGGTTTTCACCAGGTCGTCTTGGGCTTCTCTGGCCTTTGGAGAGGAGACCATGGGTCAAATGAGAACTTTCCCACAGCCTGTGTTGTAAGGAGTGGCATGGTCTGCCAGTAACAGCCTAGAGATCCTGACTCTCCTCGGCTCTCACCAAGGGTAGCACCACACAAGCGCAGAGACCGGACACTCTGAATACCATGTCTTTACCTATACCCCTAGTCTCCAGCCTCGGCAGCACCCCGGAGTGTCTGTGCCTGCATCTCACTCTCCTCATCCACCGTCACCCTTCCTCTTAAAGAAGCCTTATAAATAAGTGGCTTTCTTCACCTGTTTGCAATGGGTTGGAGAACATAAACGATATAGATGGGAGATACAGGCCCGGGGCAGCCCCAGAAAAGAACCCCTAGAAGCAGGACATGTGGGAAAGGGGTGTGCCAAAGCCCAGTGTTGAGTCCATGGTAAGCACCGTATCACCTAGATGTCCTGGAGGACATGGGGGCAAAGGTGGATCCAGGCACTCTTTCAGACACAGCTGACTGACCCTGACTGACACTAAGCAGGACACAACACTGCTGCTGCCCAGTCTGAGGAGTCACACATCTGGGAGCCTGGAGCCCTCCAAGGTTCTTCAGGACACTCCAACTGTCACATCCTGTTTCAAGGCTCGGTGACCCCACTGCAGGGGGCACCCAAGCAATTAGAATCAAAAACTCATTCCCAATCAGGTTGAAGCGCGTGGGAGGTGGGACAAAGTGTGGGAAAGGAATAAGCAGGCCTTTGTTCCTGCTGTTCCACCTCTTCAACCGGGTCAAGATTTCCATCTCATTAACAGAGAGGGCACCCGCAAAGGGTTCCGAGAGGTTTCGGAAGCTTGTGATGGGACCTCCAGCTGAGCTAGAGCCCCAGAAGTACCTACCCCACGGCTACGCAGGGTCTCGGGGTCAGACTCACCCGGTGTTGCCACCGCTCCACCTCGTCCTCCTTGCGCCTCCGAGCCTCCTCCAGCAGTGCAATCTTGGCAGTGTACTCTGCCAGCTCGGCCGCCAGCTGCTCCTGGCTCTTTATCTGATCCTGTGCCTGTCTCTCCAGTTCCTCCTTGGCCCGAAGGGCAGCCACACGGTCGGCCTCCAGACGCTCAGACTCCTCCTGGGCTCGCCTCCTCTCTTCCTCCAGCTGGAGGGCCTTCTCAATCTGCTCCGAGAGCTCTGCAGGGAACATGGAGTCAGAACTGTTCAGACTCCCAGGCAAGAAATGGGCCTCAGCCTTCCATTCCCACCCCAAGTAGGCTGAGGGAGACTGGGTGAAAAACTGAACCCAAAACCACCAAGTCCTAGATTGAGTCCCAGGACTCATTCCCGCTGATGACCTAAGTGTGTGGAGACCACCGATGACACCCTGTACCCAGGGCTAACCCTGCTGCACCCTCACCAGCTCCACATCATCTGGACACTGGCTCAGACACAGAACTGGCCTGCTGGGATCTTGCAAGCCCCAGCAAACATCACCCCCCTTCTATTCTAAGTGTCTTCAAAGGGCAGGGCTACTCCTGTGACCCGGGAATGGATGGTGGAGGTGTCACAGGCTGGCTGTGGCAGCTGAGTATGTGCTACGGGGATGTGGTATTGAGCCTAAAAGGTGTGGGGGTAGTGTGTCCCACATCTCTGTCCCTCACTGGAGTTTGACTGCAGGCTGCCTCTACCTCACTGAACAGTCTCAGGAAAGTAGTGGAAAACCAAATAAGACAGGCGCAGACATCTAAAGCACAGGGCCGCTGTCTAATCTCAATGACGGCATTGTCATTTATCTTAGGGGGTTAAGCAGAGACAACACTCTTGAGCAAGTCCCCTCTCGGCTGTGGGCCAACCCCAGCGTGACTGTGGGGGCGGGGGTGGGGTGGGCAGCCCGACCCCTGACCTTTCTCGGCCCTCTTGGTCTTCTGCTCGTAGTCCTGCAGCCGAAGCATTAGCTCCTCCTTCTCCCGCAGCATCTGTTCTTTCTCTCTTTCCACGGTTTCTCTCCTCTTCTTCTCCGTTTCCAACTGTTGTCTGGTAGAGGGAAGACGAAGAGAATGAAGGGAAGGTGAGGCAGGCAGACCCGGACCTGGACACAGCTGCCGGCTATCTCTGTTCTCTTGGGAGCCTGTGCCTGGGTGGTCCGTGACACAGTGTGCGGCAGAGGTTCCTGTCCAAACCCAACTGAGCGGCCTGGGGTCCCAGACCCTACAGACACGGTGACATTCTCTTGGGCTCTTTGGCACTCACCGCTCCAGCTGCTTCTGGTGCTTCTCCTCCCGGGCTTGGGCCTTCATCTGCTGCACCTCGATGGTGTCGGGCTTCCTGCGGCGCATGTACAGCTCATGGTTCCCCATGCAAAGCTGCAGGATCCGCTTGTTGATTCTCAGGCGTGGGGCGTAGAACACGAAGTCCTGCGAAACAGAACAGGGGGCCTGGTTGACACCAGCTCCTCCTTTCCCAAGACCACACTTCAGAGTTCCTGAGCCTTCTCTAACGGGCCAAATGCCACAAAAGATGGAGCCAGAAATGTTTACTCCCTATGGGGAGTGTGTGTGGTCTGTGTATGCACATGTGTGTATATCCACTCGCATATTTGTAGTCTACGTGTGGTATGCCTAGCGTGGGTTTGTACACACTAAATCTCGGTCTACGGCGTTCTATCAGGAGGCCTCTCCTATACTGAGAAAGGCAGGGGGGTGGTCATCACCGGCCCCCTAGTGTATCATGTTTTGGTGTCTGCTTCCCCAGCCCCATAGCCTGTCACCATCCTTCCATTCCTGGTCCTGCGTGTACAAGTATGCCTTAATTTCTGAGCTGTCTGTCTCCTGCCAAGCCTGTCACCATGCACACACTGCTCACTGCCCTCATCTCCAAAGCCAAGGATTCACCACAGCCTCATGCGAACTGAGCTTCACTGTCAGTCCAGCCCCGTCTACTCAGTGACCCCAGGCCTGTTTCCGGGCCACCGTGCTAGCAGGTCACTCATGCCATCCCACTGCCTAGTTCTGCATCCGACCCCCACTAGACTACTGCTCCCTCCCGAGAGCAGGGGCTGTCTACTCATTTGTCTCCCAGGACCAAATCAACACTCAGTAGCTCCTGGTGCTCAACAGATAGTAGCTGGGTGATAGCCCATTAATACAAGCCACTACTGCTGAGTCCTGCAACCCTGAGCAAGTTACTCCATCACTCAGAGTCAGGGAATGAGGGTGACAATATAATGGGAATGTCACAGGACTAAATTGGAGAATGTTCATAAGGGACTCAAGTAGTACCTGGGACAGTAAACACTGGCTCCACACGCAGTGGCTACTTCTTGGTGTCAGCTGCCTTATGCATTCTGTACTCAAGACTGGTTATTTGGAAATTTGGTCTGCAGGAACTGCAGAAGTTTAGGGCAATGATGACAGACAACCTCACTTCCTAACTTCTTGCTCCTTCCACGATAGCTTGGGTGACAGAGGGGAGACATGGCCTATTTGGAAATGCCTCGTGGCTTCCTCCAGCCATCTGGAAGGAAGGTGACGGAAACACAGCAGTGCGCATCCCACCCACAGCCACCATAGAGACTGATAGCATGCTGGACTAGCCAAGTGACACACCCAAGGGTAGCCCGTTTAGTTCCCCTGTCTGCATGAGGCCATCTGAAACCCTCAACTTCCTGGGTGGGGCTCCCTTCTGGTTTCAGACTGATTATTAACTCATTGGGTTTCCCAGGGAGGAGCCCACAGAGCTGAGAGAAACAGGAATTTTTATTACCTACCTATCTCTTATTACACAAGAGGAAACAACCTTGGCTTATGGCTTCAGAGGCACACAGCCCAAAAAACGTTCCACTGTGACTCACAAGTACGTGCGGAGAAATGTACCAACTCCCCTTAGAAACCACCCATCACCTAGATTCAAGAGTTAGAGCTACAGGCGGACACGAGACTCCCTGACCCTGCCTGCAAGAAAAAGACCCAGAAACCACTAGCAAACATTCAGAGAGCTAGCAGTTGGCAGCTGCGTGGGTGAGGGGAGGGAATTTCACCCTTATCTTAGAAAGAAGCCAGTTATGACTCCAAGCTAAAGATTTCCAAGTTCAAGTCCCCAAAGTACATCTTAATGCAAAACAGAAGAGACCAGGGGGAGCTTTCTTAGAACAGACAGCCCATGTCCTAAAACAGACATCAGGCACAAAAAGACTAAGGAAGAGGGAACCCAAGACACCCCAAATCCTGTCAGGCAAAGGAGACCAGCCCTGCCACACTCCCAGAAAGGTCCATCTTGTTCTGTCAGAGGGGCTCCTGAGAAGGCTGCCCTGAGCAACCAGCTGAGCGCAGTCCAGACACTTCCTAACAGTTCAAGCGCCAAGAAGCAGCTACCTGAGAGCTCTCTCCCTTTCCCTGGATGCTACAGGAATGGGAGGGCCTGTTCTGAAGGGAAGGGACTGCTTTGGCCCTTCACAGGCTGCCTGGACAAGCAGAAGTGAGATCAGAGATCCCACCCAGAAGCCAAAATGAGGCCCCAAATCTCTGTGAGCTGGTGTGCGAGAAGCTGCCTCCCGGCCTGGTCCTCTAGAGAGGTTCTCTAAATTCCCAGGGTTCCCTTCGCAAGGCTGCAACAAGGAAGAAATCCTATACCTCCTTCACCATCAGGGTTTCTGTTGTCTATAACATCAAAGACTAACTTGGAAATGTGGCTTTCTTGTGCCCAAAGTAAATGCTGATACAAGGCATGGCCACACAGCAGCCCCGGTGAGGTCTGGAGGGTCACTGGGACACTGCCTCTTCCATCACCCCTCAGCTCCCTAATACTGGCCTCCCTCTCCTCGGCCCGCTTCGCTTTTCATCCAGGTGGTACTGCTAGACTCACAGCCCCACTCTCTGCCTGGTTTTACTGCTTTTCCCTCCGCGGTGTAGAACTGCAGCTGTCCACAGCCACAGGTGAGTCCCGGAACACCGGGGTCCTGGGGTGCACGCAGCGAGGTGGTGCGTGTGTTGAGGGTAGGATGCATCAATGTCAGAAATCTTCCTCAATTACTCTCCACCTTATTTGTTGAGGCAGGGTCTCTCTGAACCTGGGGCTCAGAAGTTCAGCTAGACTGGCTAGTGCACGCCACGGATCCGCCTGTGCCCGTCTCACCTTCTCCTAACCTTCAACCGCATCTGCCATCAGGTAGGTGCTGGGATCCAGACTCAGGGCCTCAAGCTTGCATATCAAGCACGTGACTGAGCCATCTCCTTACGTCCATTTCTTTAAATAAGGCTTCCCATGGGCGGCCCAATAGTGAACATACATGCACTAATTCAATCTGATCAACCATGACTGCCTCAGCCTCCTTTGGCTTTTCAAAAACATATATGTGTACATGGGTGCACACATTCTTCAACACCCTAGCCCTAAGACTTGCTTTACTGTCAGCTGGATTTAAACAAAGCTCTGAAAGTGTGTAAGCACCATGCTGGGTAGAAAGTTCCTTTGGAACTGTCTTGCTCTCTAGCCAAGCCACCTCACTGCCCACAAAACGTGGAACTGCTGTAACCCTCAGCTGGTGGGACCACATACTGATGGGAGCTGTTACCATGGAGCCCGAGTTTGCATTAAACACAGTTTAATTTTGAAGAACTATGTGAGCGCCTGTGGAGGCGGAGCACAAGTTTACACACAGCAGGGCACATTTCAATAAAGAAAATATCTCCGCCAGCCGAGCCGCGAGACCTGCTGACTTGGCAATTCTCACAGCCTAGCCCATGTGTGGGGAAAGCAAGGAGTAGAATCATGGAGTGTTCTGAGTGGGTCTGCCACTCCGCAGTGGGTCTCGGTCCTAAAAGCCCGCGTTTGCCTCTCTAAGTTTCCCACTGTGACTAGGGACAAAAGATATAGGGACCCAGTCGTTCCCAATCTATAACTGTAGTAAAAAGAGCAAGCTCTAGAAAAAAAAATATTATGATAAAAAAACAAAACCAGAAAACAGAATTCTTGCCATTTCCACCATATTATAGTTGTGTCTATATGTCTTCAATATTCTGAGCTAATGTCAGCTAAAAGTTTAAATGCTGACAGAATAAAACCCAAATAAAGTTCCACAATACACTGATCCTTTCAGTTCTTACACTCTGCCTCCCACATGGGCAGAGAGCACCGGCCTGAGCGAAGGTCATGTGACAGACTGGAGTGACCACGGGGAAAGATGGGATGGTTTCTTCCTCAACTGGAAGGAAGAAACAAGAGGCAAACTGGGGAGCTGCCATGCTATGAAACACTAGAACGCTTCTTAACTGCTCGGCCCAAGAAGGTACAGAGAGTCACATTCTGGTCCTTTGGATTTGAAGGTCTCATTGTCTATGCTCCAACCAGCTACCAAGGAGACACTGGCATGAGCTGCACCCACAAGATGGTATGAGGGGTAGGCTGGCTGCCCACATGAATATTGGGCAAGTTGGGTGTGCCACGGCAGAAGTGTGTCATTTTGGGAAATGCTTATTATTACTTGGTCAAGGTCAATGACTGAGAACTGTCCTTTTCTCCGTAGGAAGGCTGAGATTACATCATCTAACTTGGATGGATACATCTGGTCTCCATAACAACCTCCCACTGCGGTGGTCAGTCACGTGGCACAAAGGTCTCTGAGCCTCCATAAGAGGGAACTATGAGAAACACTGTCTTCCCAGGACACAGGGGAGCTTCAATGTTCTGAAACCCAGCTAGCTGAGAACTATAGCAGTGGCCGGGTCTACACTTGAACTTACAGGTGCCTTCTTGTCGATGGGCTTAATGACAAACTTTTTGTCATTGAAAGAGATGTTCCTGATTTCACTCCAAGGGAAGCCGATCTTTGGGGTCAACCTGAGGTTACAAGAAGAAAAGCAGCAGTTGGTTAGGTGTCCACATGAGCACTCCTGGACTGAAAGACCTTAGCAAATCTCTCTTTAAAACATAAAGCAAGTCCAAGAAGCATAATTAGTAAAAGCACCACGTCTCAACCGTCTCTACCATCCCAGGTCCAGCCTTGACACAGCCACACTGTCATTTTTCTCAGTTTCAGGAAGTTGTGTTGCATCACCCTGGTCATCTTGCCTAAGTGCTGATTCTTAATCTGGAATACCCTTTTGTCCTCTCTGACCCCTGCCCGGGATCCCCACACATCGACCCTCCCCAGGCTCTCACACTGCCGGATTCTGTTCTGCGGGTCTGATTAATTTTCTGTTGGCCAACCAATTCTCTCTTCAGACATGTCAATTCTCTCTTCGGACGTCCCAACAGTTTTCACTCACCCACGAGTGGCTTTCCAGCTCTCAAACTAAACTTTCAACATGGGGTTCTGGGCAGCAACACGCTTCCTTGTCCCCTCCCCCAGGCCCCTTCCTTCCCTCTCTGATAGACCATATCAGGGTTATTTAGATCCTTGTTACTTTTAGCTTTATGAAAACGTGCCTTGCTTTCCATACAGGCCTTCAGCACAGAGAGAAGCACTGACTGGTGGAAGGGGGCAGGGACACACGGTTCCGCGCCTCTGGCTCTCATCTAGCACATGCTCCCACCTTGCTAGATGCTGCCCTGTGTCAGTCCAGGGTGGCTCTGAGACTACACAGAAGCCCTATATGGTCTTACTACTCAATGTCCTTACATCACTGGCTGAATCCTGGCTTTCCCATCAAGAGATGTCAAGACCACACTGCTTGCTTAATCATGTCTCCACCCTTCTTTCCAGTGCCTTACCAGAAATAACAACAACACAGGATAGACTCTCAAACCACTGTCCAAGTACTGCCATCAAAAATAGCCCTGGGCTAGGGAGATGGCTCACGAGTTAGAGTGTTCTCTACACAAGTATGAAAACCAGAGTTCAAATC
The DNA here is from genome assembly GCA_004026605.1 of Ondatra zibethicus. NCBI lineage: Eukaryota > Metazoa > Chordata > Mammalia > Rodentia > Cricetidae > Ondatra > Ondatra zibethicus. The sequence continues at coordinate 123,184 of PVIU01000483.1, read as the reverse complement.
CACAGAACTCATATATAACAGGCATCTGTAACCACTGTGGCAGCAGAGACACGATTGCTAAGTTTCACTGGAACCAGACTAGCTTCCGGCTCAACAGGAGACCCTGTCTTAAGGGAATAAAGTGGAGCATGATCAAACAGGGCACCTGATGTTTTCTGGCTTCTGCACACGCACACACGCGTGTACACCACCCACGCACTGTCACACACACACCTAAATGAAAATTAACAGGAGGGGAAAGACCAACCAGCCGTCTCCTACAGTCCCTACACACACACACACACACACACACACACCTAAATGAAAACTAACAGGAGGGAGAAGACCAACCAGCCGTCTCCTACAGTCCCTGCTTTCAGCCATCACAGCAAGGCTAGGGGTTGGGGTGGCATTCAGTGCCTAACGACATAACGGGCAGGGCGGGTTTTTGCTTTGGCAGCAAAAGCTGGGTCAAAAACAAAAGGCGGCCTCTGAAGGCCACAAGAGGGCTTCTAAGCATGGCAGGTGGCTTCCAGGGCACAGTAGTCACGGCATAACTGCAGAAGTGATGTAGGCCACACGCCAGGGTGGTCCATGGCAGAGGCCTTTGGTATAAACTCATTCTTCACAACTCTGTCACCTATGCTTGCAGCCACTGCTAACATGCATCATGCCACTCAAATGCGGTGTGTCTGTCACTTTATCGTCACCCATGGGACACGTAACTTTCAGCAATATAGTCTCAAAACACTTGAAATACAGCCATAGCCTGCACCGACCGGCATCCTCTGCCTGTCCCCGCCCCCCCCCCACACACACACACAGAAAAGCTAAAGCATGACAACAAGTAGCTGCTTCTGGAGCACTGGCTCCAGACTCTGAGGACAAAGCTGGTCACGGAAGCACTAAGAACCGGGAGATGGCTACTCAGCCCACAGCCACATGGCCAGGTCAACAGGCTCTGGCCCACAGCTCCTGTCTGTACAGGTCTCTCTAGTCTCTGACCCAGAAAAGCCAGGCCTCCAAGCTCAACAGACACCTGTTTTCCAAAGGCTGGGCCCAACATGGCCTTGAAGACTTTGAAAGCTCACATGAGTGACAATCCGTAGCCACTCATAAGCCTTTGATAATTGCTGTATCAAAGCACAGCGTTAAACATGGTAGCTGTGACTCACTTCTGAGTTAAAGAATACCCTTTAATTCTTAACCAGTTGGAAAACGAAAGCCTACAAGCACCTCTTTGCCTCTCCCTGTCCAAACAGAGATCACACAGGACATGGGCATGGCCCACCAAGATTTCTCTGCCACAGGATTTATGTGTCACCCACTTAGAAGGGGGTGGGAGAGGACAGGTGGTGTATGCCGACAGTCCCAGCACTGGGAACACTGAGGGGCAGGAGAGTGGTGAGTTCTAGGGTAGCCTGGGCTACTTGTAAGCCCTGGAACTGGAGGCGGCTGATGATGGCAACGTGGGAGCCTCTACCAAAAACACAGAGGTATGTACAGATGGCTGGGCACACACGGGACTGAACCGAGGCATCTTGAGATGCGAGAGGGTAAGGACGCCCTCAGCACAATGGGGTTACTTGGAAAGGACGCAGGTACCAATGCCGAGGTCCCCTACAAGCTGAATCTCAAACAGCCTGAGTAATAAAATGAAAAACATTACCGCTAACAAATACCCGCACTTCATTTTAATATAGAGCTGAGTACATGAAAAAAAAAAAACAACCAAAAACTGGCTCCTTCGAGCTTTGTGTATCTGTGTGAGATTGCCTGCCCACCTCCCCACCCCAGATTGCCATTTCTTAACACAGAAATAATCTCATGAAGGTTTCATTCATCCACGGACATTAGAATCAATAGCAGAATATCAAAGAGTCAGTGTCAGTAAGCTCAGTTTCACAGAATCTCCCTAAAATATACTTGCCAACTGCAATGAGAAGGACAGATGTGACAGTGGAGGCCCCTGGCTAGCACTGAGGGCTGGACCCACGGACACCACCTGTTGCTCTTTGTCGGGGGCCCTGAGGCCCTTCTATGGGGTTCTCACCCAAAGGGCAAAACTCAAATCTGATGTGAGCAAACCGCAGGCCATGTGAAGCTGGAAAGTCCAGGACAGCAGTGCTGAAGAGCATTGCAATCCAGATGCCAGGAGACAACGAAGCATGGTGCTGATGCTGGGTGTCAGAAGCAGAAACCAGCTGCTGGTACAACACGTGGAAATGAGACCCACAGAGCGTCACCGCTCCGCATGAGCACCAGCATCCTGGGGGTCACCCTTGCGGGAAGATGGGTCAAAAGTAAAAGATATAAGGGAAAGTCTTTGTGCTATTTTAAACTTAAGTTGGAAATATTTTTTAAGGATATTTCAAACTTTTTAAATCCAAAATCAGCAGCAATGGCAATATTCTTTTGAGGGGGCGGGGGTTGGGACAGGGTTTCTCTGTGTAGCTCATGCTGTTCTGGAACTTGTTCTGTAGACCAGGCTGGCCTCAAATTCACAAATCCACCTGCCTCTGCCTCTGGAGTGCTGGAATTGAAGGCGTGCGCCACCAGAGCCCAGCTGAGATGATAAATACTCTATGTCTTGATACGATTTGGGATTTTTCAGGCACATTTGTCAAAAGTCAGCAAATCAACATAAGACTCCATTTTACTATCCTTAAATTTTCTATCAAAACCTACTGCAATAACAAAACATAGTACGTGATCTTGGTTTTCATTTCTTGGGACAAGTACAGATGCCATAATTCACGCTGAGACACACCAGCGCCGGGCTAGGGTGCTGCCAGCTAGAGCAGCACGTTTAAGAAGTCATCCTCAACGACACGGACGGATGGACTGATGTCCCCACCAGTCCACAAGCCCCTCCGGGACCCAGTCTTTCAGAGTCAGGACTGCTGCCTACACAATCACTTCATGATGGAGTGGGGCGGCTCGACGTGGTGACGCCAAGGGGGGAAATGCCTCAGTGTCCCTAGTTTTCACTGATTTCTGTGTCAGGAGAGCTTTGGTAGGGGAATGCCAGGAGCAATTACAGTCCAGCTCAGCCGGACTTCTGAGCCTATCGCCCATTGCAGGGTGGTGCTTGCCTATCCCCCCTCCTTCTGAGCTAAGGATTAAAGAAGGGGGACACACACATGCTTTTAATACCTATGCTCCCACTGCTCTAAGCCATACGCCATGAAAAGGGGATCCCTGGGAGACATTTCCCAGCCAGAGCCCATTTAATTTCAAAAAGACTATGATAAAGATAGATCTGTTTATTTGTGTATCAAATTGCCCTATTAACAATGTATCAAGAATATCCAATCCCTACCATTAGTTCTATTGGTGAAGGATGCAATTCAATACTCGGGACCTTAGAGCTCTGGTCCCTTGGAGCCGGGAACAATCTCCTGCAGCTACTGCAAACGGGAGAAAACCTGGCTGTTAACTGATTCAGTCTCGACCTCAATGCTTTTCCTCTGCAGAGAGGGTGTGCTTTCTTTAGAAGTCACAGTGATGGCACCAGGGGAATTGCATTGGCTGCTGAATGGGAGGGAGCCTGGGGGTGGGTGGGGGACCCAGTAGGGCACAGTTCAAATTTACTTGGGGGAAAAAAAAGGCAACATTTCTGTGGGCTAGTGTGGTTACAGGCTGACATCAGCAAGTTCCTGCCCATGGCTGTTTCTTACAGCTGGAAAAACCTGTTTGGACAGCCCTTGCCAGGGCTTGTTACAAAATCTGGCCATTCACAAATGGAGCTAAAAGGCGAGGCAGCTTCCCACAGGCATTTCCACAACGGCCAGGGCTGGGTGCTCACTTTCTGACCCCAGTCCCGGCTTTTCGGCATGGTGGTGCCTCAGAGTCCCCAGCCTCTAGTCCTCACTCAGAGGAGGGCCTGTGGGCCGAGAGCACTTGTCGCCTGTCGGCTCAGACTGCCCTTGTTTCTCTACCAACACTACATCATCAAGCACACTTGTGCAGAAGCAAGCACTAAGCACTCTACAGCCTGCTTCTAGGTTCTCTAAGGGTTCAGGGTTCCTGAGATGTTCTGAATGGGGTACTTTATTTATATTTTAGACAGGGTCTCACTGTGTAGCCCTTGCCGGCCTTGAATTCACAGAGCTCTGTCTGCTCTGCCTCCTGACTGCTGGATTAAAGGCGTGTGCCACCATGCCTGGCCACTAGCTGGGTTCTTTATGCACATGTCATTTATTACCAGCAGGGCCACTCTCTGCACAGAGACCATGGGGGCAGGGTGAGATGAGGGAGAGCCGACACATCCTGACACACTTCACAGGGCTTGGCTGCACCTCAGGGCTCCAGGCTTCTCTGTTTCACAAGAAAGACCTCCAAACTGGACATCAAGACCATGCCACACTCTTGTCTCAAAGCTCCTTCTGCGCTCAGGCATCCTTTGCTAAAGCGGGCTGGTTTCCCCTGGTGGGAAGAAGGTAACTCGGGCAGGAGACACCTGCGGCTGACAGGAGACTCCTGGCGCCAGGTGGCTCTCTTCCTGTGAGTCTGTTCGCAGACCTTGCACAGGATGGCTGTGAAGCAATTAGACACCTTCTGTGGGCTCAGGGGATTTAGCTAATTGTTCCTACATACAGGCTTCTGCTGCTTACAGACTCCTGGAGTGTCTGCTGGCATTATCAACATTCCTGGTTGGATTAGCACAAGCCTTGAGCCAGGAGTCCACCCTGGCTAGGCAACAGCCTAGGAATAGCTGTGGAGGGGAAAGTCCTCTAGGAGCTAGCTACACTCTCTCTGCTTCACAGGGCTCAGGGTCCTAAGGTTGGTGCACTCTGGGGCTTCCCTAGCCACAGACTCCACATACTGCAGAACAGACCGGAGGTACAACTGACTTCTGGTCACCAAGCTACCTCACCGTGCGACATACACCACACACCATCCATTCCCCCCCCCCCCCGCCAACGCACGCACAAACAGACGCACGTGCACACACACACACACACACACACACACACACAGATGCACACACACCTGGCACTTCCTTGGTTTTGCAGGCCTGCTACCCCACAGTTAAAATCAATGATCAATTTCAACTCACTTGTCATCTTTCTCATAAATATTAAGTCCAAGGGCATCGACTCCAAGCCAAAGGTCTGTTCCTTTTTTATTTTTGATCTCGAAATAGTTGATCCCGTACATTTCCAGGTCCTGGGCAATCTTCAGGTATTCTAGCATAGCACTGTCCCTAATGGGAAAGAAAACATAGGTTTTGTGGTTAGCAATAATCACACCCAAGCACACAAGCCTCTGCAGATGCTGGGAATAGCGGCCAGCAAAGTAGAGCAGAGCGGGGGCAGGGCATACAGGCAGGCAAGGCATCCTGAGCCCTGTAACTTATCTGCTCTACACATTCAAGTAGAGCTAACTGATTTGCTCTGGTTTCTAAGGAGACAGATTTTTTTTTTATTCTCTTGCTAGGATAACCCTGTTTCTTGCATTCACAGAATGACCAGAGATCCCAACAAAGGACTCCCAAAGGCTCTTGGCCACTCAAGGACTCTGCAGCACATAGTTTCTGAGTCCCACACTGCAAGAAAGTAGTGAGGGCTGCGCATAAGGCCAGCAGCAGGGACTGGGATCTTCATCTGACCATCCTAAAGCCTCCATGCCTCTGTCCCTCAAGCTCCACCCAGGGCCCATGTTTAAGGGCAATAACCTTAATAAACAAGTGAACTTGCATCCCTGCCAAGAGACAGAAAACCCCATTCCACTGAGATCAATGCTCCCCTCAGCTAAATGAGTGTCGACTGCAGGATTTTCCTCTGAAGGGATGGATGGAGCTAGCATCTGAGGCTTAAACTGAGTTGCTTCTTTCCCCAGGCAAGAACACCAGGCCTTGTTTAAAAGAACAAAACCCTAAAATTTCTTCCCCTCAAGGGAACCCCACTTGTCTGTGCTGTACGTCACCAAGCACGAAGACCAAATGCTGACCTCTCTGGAGGTGCTACCTGGAGTCCCATGAGAAGGTGAGCAGAAAACAGCCGCACTCACTTGAGCATCCCTCGGTGTTCTGCGTGCCACACCTGGATCCGGTCCTCCCACTGGTCCCTGGTGAGCTTGTGCTGGTCCATGACTCTAGGTTTCAAAAGGAGAGATGCAGGGCTGTCACCTCGAGGGCTGTGGCATGTGAGCCAAGAGGCCACTTCCTCCATGCATTCACCCCTTCCTGGTTTTTTGAGTGAGACAACCATGTGGAGTTTTTGTTTCTACTTTCTGGTTTTCTTCCTTGAGCAGAAGCCTGAAGCTTCAGCTTCAAAGAACCCAATTCCACTGTAAGCTTTTAAAAAGTATTTTAAATGACTTTTCTTCCAAAAGGGGTCTTTTTTTGTCACCAGTGAGGAAGGGCAGACTTGCCAGAGGCCAGGTTACTGTATACCAGTCAGAGCTAAGCAGGCAGGTCAGAAGGGGGCCTGACCAGCAGACACAGGAGGAAGGGACTCGGTAACCCTGCTGTGTCTGTTATTCATCAGAGGAGCCAGCTGGCTGGCTGACCGCTTAGGACTAACCTCCCAGCCCCCCAGCCTAAGTGACCTTGACAGCGCTCCCTCTGCCTAGGCTCACCTCTGGGGGATCAGTCGCTCAGAGCTAAGGTACCCAGACTTGTGCATTTCCTTGTTATAATCTCCAAACTTGGCCTGCACGGCATAGGACCCCAGGAGCACAGCTGTCTCCGGAGGGCAGTAGATCTCGTCGCTGAGGATTCCCTCCTTGACTTGGAGGAAGAACAGCTTCTGTGTGATGTCCTGGATGAGCTCCTCTGCCACATCCTCGGGGTAGAACTTGGCCCGGAATTTGAACTGGACGGGGTTCTCCTTCCGAACTTCTTGTGCAGACACCTATGGAACAGAAGGCAGTTCTCAGTACCAGCTCGAGCCCATTCTTGAACACCAGGATCCAAAAGCTATTATATAAGTATTGTTCTTATCATTTGAGAGTGTCCCAGGCTTGCTTCAGACTTGCTGCATGATGGAGGATGGTATTGAGTTTAATGCTCCTGCCTCTGCCTCCTGAGACCTGGAGTTACAGGCACGACCCACCATGCCTGGTTTATACAGGGCTTCATGCATGTTAGGGAAGCATTCTACCAATCCAGCACATTCCCTAGCCCCAAAATTCATCATTGTAGCATGTGATGTCAGCCTAAAGCATCTTGGCTCTGCTGGAAACCCAGCTACTAGGCTGCAGGACCCTCTGCCATTTCTTGGGACAGTGCTATCGGTCCCAAAGAACCATTTAGGAATGACCCCAAGTCCTCACACTGGGACCTGCCCTCAAGCCAGCCTGTCCCTGGACCAGGAACTGTCCCCATACTTTGTTTCTCCACTCTCACACTCCTTGAAGTGACATGGAAAACGAGGTGGAGGAAAAACAGCACAGCCTGCAAGAGTCTGAAGAAAACACACTTAGCTTTCATTACTATGAGTGAGGTTGCCAAATTTTCGGAGCTAGAAGATAATTTACTGCAGACTCAAACAGAACAGCAGGTTCTGACAATATGGTAGGTGACTCATGATTTCTAGATTAATCTCAAATGGCGGCGGGGTGGGGGGGAGGGACACTAGGCCACAGGCAATTAGCCATCACCTGCCCCAACAGGGGACTCGGGGAGGAGTGCCAAGATCTGATTCTCCCTTCCTGGAAGCTCGCAGCCCCTCTGTCTATAAAAGTCTTTACACAAATAACAAGGAACAAAAAGGCAGAGTCTATGCCTCCTGCTAGCTGACGAAGAGAAGGAGCTCCCACAGCAGACATGGTGGAGGCATCTGGTTTTGATGCCCAGAGAGCGGATCAGATCCCAGTTAATTAATAGCCGGCAAATGGTTAACTCCAACTTACCTTTTTATCAAGTTTCAACCAGGTAGGAAATCCTTTATTGTCCACATACTGGAGACCAAAGTACCACACTTCACGGAGGCCAATTGTCTTTACCACCTGTGGGAGAACGAGAGGCCCACCATGAGAAACACCCTCACACAGGCAATGTCAGCCAGTGGGTGCCCTGCCATGTGTTCACCAGTCCCCAGAGACAGGGACTCTGACTGGTACAACAAACAGGTAGTCTTGAACACAACCTCTGACCCACATGCCATGTCAAAGCTTAACTGACACATTTTAGCCTAAATCTGACCAGATTCAAGGTTCTCTGTAAGCTTTCCCAGCTCTCACTCCCACCCGCTTTACCGCAGGCTGCAGGCTGGCTGTGATGAGCATGCAGAACCAACAGCCCACCTTCAGGAACATCTAGGCATACTGCCCTGCATCAGGATGCTCAGGCAGGGGACGGCTGGAAATCGCCAGCACCGCATGTGGTCCATGGAAATAATCACACCCCCACATGCATAAAAGAACTAAGTCCTAAACCTTAGATGTTGTAGTTTTAAAAGCTATGACAGGAAACATTAAACTTATAAAAAGGTTACTGTCCTTCTAAGAGTTCCTATGAGGTATAAACGACACGCTAGACTGACTGAACACACCAGAAACCACATAGGAAGCCAGGTGTTGATGGTACACACCAGATCCCAGCTTTCAGGGGTGCATGGCAAGAAGGATGGGAGTAAGGGACCATCACAGGTTACACTGTGAAATGCCTCATCTTCCCTAAAAAGAGAAACCATATACACAGGGCAACGAGGAGCCCTGGCCCCCTGTCACCTTCATCTGTAGAGGGGCAAATGCTTGCTACCTCCAGAATCTCTGCTTATTAATTGTCATGGGTCGCCCTGCTCGTGCACCCCACACAACAGTGGGGATGCACCACCCCCAAGACTATCAGGATGGTGTGAAGGAAACTTGGCTTGCTCCACACACTCTGCCCCCAGGACTTTGTGAAGCCCATGCCTTTGTGCTGAGTGCAGAAGGCCTCTCCGTCCACTCCTGCCAACTTCCTATTCTGCACAAACCAGCGCTTTATCATCCGAGGTGAAGCGGGCTGCACAACAAAGTCCTACACACATAGCAAGCGGGTGTTGGCTCTAATCCACCCTTTGCAGTTCATCCGCTCAACTGCAACCTCAGCCTGGTCCTGTGCAGCTAGTGAGAACTTCCTGTCTGTTTGACCATGGCTCTAGGCTTCCACCGACTTCCAAGGCCACCGCTCAGAGTCCTCTCCTGCACTTGTGTGGATGGACAAGTCAGTCTGCAAGCATCCCATGTAGCCAGGGCCATCGCTCTCAGTGACAAGCTGTCCCCACTGCCCTGACTTGACACTCCCTCTTCACTGTTCTCAATGGAGGTCTTCTGCGGTTTTATTTTAAAGGATAGGCTTCCCCCAAGGGCATGTTGAACACCTTCCCTCAGTACGTTCTGAAACCACCCATAGGTCGTGGTCCTCCCATAGGGGAATCCCGCGCTCCCACAAAGTCATTATTTCTGCTGCCTTCATGGTCCTATGATTCACCTCTCAGCTTCACTCAAAGAAGGGTCTCAGTAGCTTGGGGGCCGACCCTCACCTCTGCCTTGGGACGGGTTTGGATGACAGAATTTATGACACAAGGACAGGGGTGCCTGATTCAGTCAACCAAGCAGCAGCTGATGTGCTGTGTCCCATGCCTCCTGTCCCCACAGCACACCCAATGCCAGCTCTTGCTCTACATGGGGCTCCAGGTAGTCCAGTGACATGCTGCAGCCTGGACTGAAAGGGAAGAGGCTGCTGCAGCGGCAGGATGGTGGGGTGATGTCTCGGGGCGCTGTCACGGGGGTGCTGGCATGCCCATGTGCCCATGGTCTCTTTCCCTTGGCTCCATCAGGCTCTGGTTCTGGGACAAGCCTCCTTCCTCGGATCTGTGACTGTAGTCTGGTGTAGGAGGTCCTTCTGTATTTGGGTTGCTTTCATTGGCTAATAAAGAGACTGCCTTGGCCTTTTGATAGGACAGCCCTTAGGTGGGCGTAGTAGACAAAACAAAATACTAAAAAAGGAGACGGAGAGAACAAACTACCACCATAAAATCACCAGAGTCAGACATACTAAATCTTTCCCAGTAAGCCACAATCTCATGGTAAACACAGATTAATAAAAATGGGTTAGTTTAAGATGTAAGAGTTGACCAAAAAGAGACTAAATAAAATGGACCAGACAATGTTTTAAATAAATACAGTTTCTGTGTAATTATTTTAGGGGTTAAAGTAGCCGAACAGACGGGAGCCAGGCGGGACAAAACAAGGGACCCGTACTCGTTTTACTACAGTAGTCTCATTTTTCCCTCGTATGATAGTTTCCTGCTATGCTTTGGAAGCAATTTTGCTGGTGGCCCAGCCACCCATTTGCCAGTAAGGAAGAGTAATGCTCGAGAGCCAAAACTGATCAGGCTAAGGTCCTGGACATGGTGCCACATGGCACTTAGTGGCTGTGTCCAGCTTCCTCTGGGAAACTTTCAGGGGTGACCTTTAGATTTCATCCTTAATCTAGCCTCACCCCAGAGCAGAAAGTATCTTAAATCTCACTAGAAGAGAACACCTTCCAAACAATGGTGACTGGCAGCCAGCCCTGCAGAACGGGTCTGGGCACGCCTTGGCACCCAGGGTTCTGCCGCAGGCAGAGCCACCTGGCACTACCCTGTGCTCACTTTTCAGAAAAGACTGCACAGAGAATGGGCAGTGGTGCTGAAATTCCCCTCCCAGGTTTTCCCTGCACCAGCGCGCACTTTCAGGTTTGGACCTTGATGCAGAGGGCCACCCACTGTGGCAGTGGGGCCACTTGAGACAGCAAGCTCTTGGGTCAGGTGTGCGATCACCTCTGGCCTGGTGACCCAGACCCTTGTCTACTCTCTAGAGTTTGTGCTCATTTATCTCTGCCATTCACCTCAAGCTTTAGGAGGCACAGGAACATGGATGCGCTTGCCTTGCTGCCTCCAGGCAAAGCCTGTGCAGACCCCGCTGAGGGCCTGGATGCCAAGGGTGAGCTGCTGGCCAGCGTGAGCGACACAGGTATCTTTGGCGCATCCCCCACCATTGTCGGGGCCCATTTAGTCTGTGAAGCTGGGCAGAGAACAAAGAGGCAAGGAGGGTTTTCCAAGACCTACCAAGAGATGGGAACAAGAGGTACCCTCTCTGCCCACTCTATGTGTGAGTAATGTAGAACATTCTGGAAAAGCTGCTTTCCAAAACCAAGTGTTCTGCGGCGAAACTGCCTGTTGGAGCCAGCTACCTGAAGCATTTTGTTAAGAAACAGATGTAGGCTATCCTGTTTCCTCACAGAAGCGAGGGGACCACAGTACTGGCACACTGAGAACCATCCCAGGTGTTGGATGGGCTCCGCCACACCCGTCACGGTGCTCACATCAGCGAAGCTGCCTCTGTCTCAACCACAGAGGATTCTAAGTGAAGCAGAGGTGGCTAGCTCTGGCTTGGATGTCACATCTGGCCTGCTGACCATCTGTACAGTTCACAAGGTAAGAATGGGGTTCTGTTTTTTTTTTAAAGGTTCTGGAAATCCCTTTTAAAATGTGGGACCCCATATTGTCTTTTATCTGAACAAGGTCACTGTGCTCACAATTCATGGATTTGTGGCTGCTTTTTATAACAGTGGAAAGAATGAGCAGTTACGACACAGGGTCTTCAGACCTAACAGAGTGACTATCTGGCCCTTCTGTGAAAAGCTTGCTGACGCGTGACTCACAGCTGTTAAACAACACTAGATAACATTTTCTAGCCCACTTTGGGAAGGGCTGAACCATTTAACAAAATTGTATTTGTGGCAGTGTTGCTATGATAAACCCCAATATCTAGTGAGTGTTATCAGCTAACAGCTACTTAACAGAAAGACCCAACGTCATGGGCATGTCACAGCGGATGAGGTCGAGATCTAAAACAGTGCTCTGCTTTCTCAAAGGCCCCATTCATCTGTGACCTGGAGTGACAAAACACACTATCTGCTTGGTCCCTCACACACTTCTCATAAGCGGTCAATTCCGCTTCCCGATGTTGGAGGCTGACCTGATCAAAAAGCTGTTTCCCGGTGGTGTTTGGCTGGATGGCGAACTCCAGCTCGGCGTCCATGGTGGTCACCCGAACGTTGATCTGGAAAACAGGAAGAGAAACTTGAATTTCCCTGTGCTTTCTTCCCCTGGTGGCCTCCTCGACCTCCCACCTAAACCTAGAGCTGCTTGGCAATGTGGCTGCCGCACACACGCTCCTCTAACACCTGTCCTCACGCCAGTCACAAACACACGCTCCTCTCGAACACCTGTCCTCACGCCGGTCACAAAGCACTTGCCGCAGGTCCTAAAGGGGGACAGCTGACTGAAGTCACAGCAAGTACAGGGTCTGGGCTCAAATGCACGCTTACTGCCTCAATAAAGCACATGCGTGTCTGCAAAAATCTTTAAGCCCCCATGAGAGTCAGATGAGGCAGGCGGCGCTCCTGAGGTCCCAGCTGGAGGCTTGCACCAAGGTAAATCGTAGAGGCAGGAGGAGAGGCCATGCACCTGATAGTTTGGGGACATCAGGAACTGAGACAAACGATGCAAGAAACAAACATCAAAACCAAAGAGGACAAAACATCACACAGCCATTTAAGATGCTAATTATGAAGCAGATAAAAGGAAAATGGCATCTAAAGTTAAAACTGGGGCAGGCAGGTGGTGCAGTCTGTAAGTGCCAGCACAGACACAGATGTAAAGGCAGTGGGAGCTGCATGAACGGTGCCCTCGCCTAGGCTCACGGGGAGCTCAGGTGATCCCAGCAATGGGGAGAGCCCTAAAATGCTTCTACTCTCGCCATACTAGGGTATTTTTGGTTTTGTTTTTAAATAAGCTGGAGCTGGAGAGATGGCTCACCAATTAAGAACACTTGTTGCTCTTACAGAGGACCTGGGTTCAATTCCCCAGTACCTGCATCATGGCTCACAACTATCTATCACTCCAGTTCCAGAGGATCTAATGCCCTTTTCTGACCTCCATGGGTACCAGACACACATACATACATGCAGGCTGTGTATATGTATATGTATGTATTTATATATTTTTTTTAATTAAAAAAAAAGACAGTTCTCACACCTCACACTTGAGGATACCTAGGCTTACTAAGTATAGGAAACCGCAGTGGCTCTTCCTTATCACCCTTCCACGGGGAAAGACCACAGCACACGGCAGCTATGATTCATACAGTCAGAGGGGTCTCTTCCCAGCACAGGAGCCCTGTCATGAGGACAGCACTTAGCCCAGAGAGCTCAGAATCCAGTAGATACAGGATGCACCAGTATAGAGTAGACACCAGATGTAAGTTCCTTCAGTAGAAACAGAATTTGTCTACTTTCTCTCCAGCTGTGGCAGCACAGACATTTAATCCTAGCACTAGGGAGGCAGAGGCAGGCAGATCTCTCAGTTTGAGGCCAGTGTGGTCTCAAGGCTACACAGTGAGACCCTGTCTAAAATATAAAAACAAAAACCAAGAAGGAGGAGGGAAAAACAAAAGGTTTGCACTAGGGTTAAGACTGGACAAACCAAAGGACACATCCCAGATGCCGAGAGCATTGCTATCTGGCATCTCTAGTACATAGGAGAGATTCCCCAGATTAAAACAACAACAATAAAACAAAAAACCCCAACCCCCCCCAAAAAAACCAACCACCTCCCCATATCTGTAAGTTGAAGAATTAGAATTTACTGTAAAGAAACTTCATTTTATATTTTAATATGATTTTTAAAACTTAGAGTAGTAGTCACTTCCTGATAACAAATCCCTTTTTAATTAAGAGGGGACATCAGAGAACATAAACAAACATCCCAACACCAGGCCACAGATCTTCAGTGACCAATATAGGAAGAGCAGGCTGGATAAGAGAGCATTCAGGACCAAGGCTTTCTAAACTTAGGGCACTTCCCAGTGCACTGTTTCGGAGAGTGACTTCGGTGGGAAGGGCTAGCTTCTCACTTACTGCCAGAACACGGAGCAGCATTTTTTTTTTTAAAACCAAACCACCTAAAACTAAAAATGGGAATGGACTAAAATCTTATTTCTAAAAAATAAGGGTGAAACTAGCCAGTAAAAATTAAATTTAAACAAAACTCTGCGGTTTTGTTTTTGCTTTTAATGAAAAGCAGCTAGCATTTCACAAGCATTCACGGGGACCACTCAGCCACACCTTATTTGGGATCAGTACTGAATGGTGGTCTGATCCACACTGACTCCACCCACCCTGGTTTAATAAATCTTTTCAAAACATTCTGTTTGTCATTCTTATTCTAAGTTAGCTCATCTTAAACCTACTGTTCCCAGAACAGGAGATTAACAGGCCTGGCCCTCCTGGTGGGTACTTCCCACATGCTAGGCTCATTGAGGATGTATAGGCATCCTGTAGGCACCATGAGCAGAGCAGTTAGGGCCCAGCCATCCTCCCCTTCCTCTTCCTTGGGTGGGCTTCATCAGTTTCCTTGGAACTGCTGCTTATATGCCTGTCAGTCTCAGAGTCTAGGAACCTATATCTTCCTTTTGTTATTTTGAGACAAGGTCTGGGTATATAGCCTAGGTTAGTCTAGAACTCACGATCCTCTGGCCTTGACCCCCAGTGTGCTCAGGGGTTCATATTTCTTAAAACCAAGTCAAGAGTTTCTGAGGGCAGACCAAATGCAGGCATCACTGGGACACTGGCAAGAAGGAAGGTGTTTAATCCCAGCACTCCGGAGGCAAAGTCAAAAGAATCTCTGTAAATTCAAGGTCAAGTGGTCTACAGAGCAAGTTCCAGGACAGTCAAGACTACCCAGAGAAACCCTACCTCAAAATAAATAAATAAATAAATAAGTAGATAAATAAATAAAATTAAGGTGTCATAGACTGGGTCCTTTAACCCAGAGCAGAGGATGCTGTCTGTCCTTGGGCCTCAGTCACCCGATCCACAAAAGGCTGGTCCTGGGTCCGGACTCCCTTCATGTCTTAAAGGCTTGAGGCAAGCTAGGTCAATTTCTCAGCTGGCTGGGGCTGGTCCAGGGGAATGAGGTCTGTCCAGAGACAAAGGAACTGAGGGTACAGATGGCCTGCCTTCTTAGGGCCATGTAGATGGGACACAGGGCAGCCAATAACATCGCTTGACCAGGAAAAAAAGCAACAACAGAGCCAAGTAACAAGCAGCGGGGAGGACATGTTCATGGGCACCTACTTCAGTTTTCGGGGTGACCTTTCTAGGCAGACAAGCCACAGAGCAGGCCGGACTGCTTCTGTGTCTCGGAGATTAAAGACCTAATCACCCAACCTGGTTTTGCTTTGAATAAACCAGTAGCAGCTACCCTGTTAGCAAAACAAACCAGCCTCCCCTTTGCTTGGTCCCTCAATCACTGGGCAGAAAGGTCAGAATCTTACCCACACGCTCCCCTCCGCCAGCTGTAGTGGGATTATATATAAAGTCTGAAATCTGTCTTGGGTGTCTTCTGGCCACATCAGTGGCTGAGGGTTCTTTAGTTATGTGACTTTTAAAGAGAATAGGAAGACGGGGATGGGGCCACGTCTCAAGGTCCTGTGAGTGTGGAGTAACTTTCTTGTTCCTTTGTTTAGCATAGGCAAACTGTGAAATTCCATGAATGCCCAGGCTAGAATTCCCAGTCCCTGTTGCCCAGGGGCATCTCAAAGATGTAGGATTTTTCAGAATGCATTTTGAAAAAACACAATTTCTGGATTTTTACAGTTTAATTATCAAAATGTTATCTAAAACGTCTTTCTAAGAGTCTAAGGGTGAAAAAAACCAGATAGACTTGACAACGAAACCTTGTACCATCTATCCTATCTCTCAATGTGTAATTGCAGAGTTTGACTTCTGTCAAATTATCTCCTGGCCCTTTCTCTGGCCTTGGTAAATCAATCTTGGTTGCTCAAGTTTCCTTTGGGTAGCATCACAGAGAGACCTGACCTTAGTTTAAGATTTCTACTACACTCACTTTTGTTTGTTTTGTTTTTGGAGACAGGGTTTCTCAGTGTAGTCTTGGCTGTCCTGGAACTAGCTCTGTAGACCAGGCTGGTCTCAAACTCACAGAGATCCGCCTGCCTCTGCCTTTCAAGTGCTGGGATTAAAGGTGTGTGCCACCATGGCCAGCTTCTACACTCCCTTTTACAGAGTAAGTGCAAACACATCAATACAAGCTCTGACACAGGGATACATTCTAGACTAAATCCTCCATACACAGTCACGTGACACAGCCTTCAGGGAGCAGACTGAACTTCACTGTAGCACTACAGGTGAACTGTCCCCAGTGACTTTTCGTCTAAGTTCAAGTATCAGGAATGCCATGGCACAGAAAGGAAACTCAGAAAGTGGCATTTGAATGTTTGGATTTCAGGCAGGGGAGTCAGTGGTAAGGCAGCACCCAGTTATCACACCTCTCTGGGCTCATAGCTCAGTCTAGGCCCAAGATTGTGCTGAGAGTCCAGCCTTTCTTATCAAGGCAAACGTCAGTGCTGAGGTTCAACATTCCAGCCAGGAGTGCCACTTCAGCAACTTCCAACAACCTTGCGGACTTGGGCAGGACCTTTTAAATGCTTGTAAGTGCTCTGACTAGGAAGGGACATGGTAACGCTCTCCCACAGAGGGAGGAGGTTGGGGATGTCTGAACATCCCCATCGCTCACCTGCTGTTTCAGGTCACCTGACTGGATAATTGAGCCAAGTCTATATTTTCATTTCCATGTTGAGTCAGTGCTTTTGTCAGGCTTTGAGGAAATATAATTTACATGCTGTAAAAAATTAACACATTTGCAATGTGCAATTTGGGATTTCTATCATTCACAGCATTACACACAAACATTGTTGTCAAATTTTATATTTTTTTTTGAGACAGGGTATTGCTACACAGAATAGCTGGCCTCAGCTCACAATCTTCCTGCCTCAGTCAAGGATTCCAGGTGTGCACTGCCATAGCCAATATGCTTTTAGAATGTTCTCAACCACCTCAAAAATCAACACGGTGCCTACCAGCATCTCACCCCTCACTATTCTTAAGCCCCCAAACCTTGCTGACCAATAACCTTTTGGCTCTATGATTTCCCTATTCTGGGCATATCAGATAAATGAAATCTCCTGTCTATCACTTAGCACGTTTTCAAGATCATCTCTGTTGTGCATGTATTAGTACTTCATTCCTTTTTATTGACAAATGACATTCCACTCTATGGACACATCCCTTTCTCAATTCACTCGATGAATTACTGGATAAGCATTTTATTTGTTAGTTTGCTCCCTGTTGCTTCAGTGATTGATTGCAAACAGGACAGCAAAAGAGCAATGTCACTCAAGCCAGACTGTGTATGGTCAGCTCAACAGAACAAAGATGAGAGGAGACTAATTTTCAAAAACTAAAACATTTAACTAAGCTCACTTTGAGTTTTAAATGAAAAATTCAATGTTCTTGGGAAAGCAGGACTAGCAATCAAACAAACTGGCCAACCACAGCAACAGACAACTCCACCCCACTCCCACCTCAGGCGGTGGCAGGGTGAGCCCTTGGGACTGAGAGGTCTGCCCCTCTAGGGCAGGAGTGAGAGACAGGCTCTCCCTGGGTCCTGCTTCTCCCTAGACAGAAACAGGGACTCGGTCCTCTGTTCTGTATCTCACTCCAATGATACTGTTCACACCACACCCTTATGTTAACAGACTCCCCTGGCCCCCAAGGCCTGCTCCTGCTGAAAGAAATACGCAGAAATACACTTTCTATGGGGTCTGACCTAAGGAGGAAGCCTAAGCCACCTTTCCCAATGGTGTAAGAAGTGTGCACAGCTACACCTGAACACTAACATTAGTGTTGCTCTGGGATGTAAGCCACACTGTAGCATGTATTAGCCCAACAAATGAAGCACTTGCTTCCTAGGCCCCGGGTGAGACGGCTGTATGTGAACTTATATACTTTACTCAGGGGTGAAGCCAATGACAACCTGTGCTCATGGGAAAGAGCCTGACATGATGCAGGTGGCACCTCCTTCAGCTAGCACTAAAGCACCAGCTAACCATGACCTTCATGGAAATCACTGACCCTGGGGGTAGAAGCGGGGGTGGGGCGCGCGGGGGAGACAGAGGGACCCATATTCTAGTCCTCAGAATTCTGGTCCCTTCTTGATACAAACCACAGTCTCTGCAAATGCAGTGCCATCTTGTAGCATCTGCTAAAACATAATGGTCACTTTGCGCAAATGCTGGCTAACAAATAACCAAATTCTGTAAAACATTACCAGTAACTTAGCAAACCTTAACCACCCTCGTGTGGAAAGGCAAGACTCTGGAACTCTGTCAAGGTGGGCAGACTACGGTCCATGGCAAGTGGGTGGTTCCTGTGGCTTACTGTGGATAAGGAAGGTCTTTTCCTTCTGCAAACAACCCACTTTGGAAGCCTTCGCAGCAATGGCTAATTAAAAATTTTATTTATTTATTTTTATTACAGTGTGCCTGGACCCACCAGTGCCACAGGACCACTTTAAAAGCTGGTACTCCCTACCCGCCTTTATGTAGGCTCCAGGGAGTGATCTCACATAGGCAAGCTTGTGCACAGCACCTTTACCTGCTGAGCCACCCCCACTCCACCCCTTCCCACACCCCACCCTACCCTTCCCCCCTCCCTACTCCACTCCCCAGCCAATTGTTAAGGTAAGTTTGTTTCCATCTGTAACAATGTGACTACCTACATCTGCACCAGGGCTAACTGCTGTTTATATATGCACAAGGTCTATAAAACTGCTACAACAGCAGCTCCCAGGGCAGTGTTTTATATTGTTACTATTTCTATAAAGTAATTATTTGTAATGTTACCCCCCCTTTTAATTCCACGAAGCTACCCCTTCTTTTGGAGAGGGCCAAAGCAATAATTACTATGCTGAACCAGAGTTGACCAAAATATCGCCAGTGTGGCAGGGAGCAGTACCATAGCATAGGGTCCTCAGGACAGGGCTGTTTATTAAAGGAACTTCATACTTGTTACAATGCTCACATGCCTGTCAATTAAGCACTGGCAATGTGGTTCTTTGCCAAACCTCCTACCCACAGCTAGAGCTGAAACCTGACGTTCAAAGGCAGGCTGGTATCCATCTAAGCTCTGGCTCTTGCTGACAGGCGTCCTGCACATTCGGGCTGACGTGTGGAGGAGGTGGAAGCAGCAGGAATGACCACAATAGGGATGAAATAGCCCCAGGAGAGTCTGCAGTCCATTGCTGGTGATGAGCACACACGAGTGTCATTTACACCCAGCTCTCTAAGTCAGGTGTGGTCATCACATCATGCTGCCTCCCTACGAGTGTAAAGCAGCTTGATCACTTAGAAAGACTGTCATATGCAAAAGGAAGCTCAGCCTTAGGTCAATTACTCCAAAAACCGTTGGTTAGGCAAGGGGTAAGGTCTGTATGCATCACAGTCTCTAGCAGAGCAAGGCGAAAGATGCGTGTCCTCAGAATAATAAAATTTCCATATGATGATACGGTTCTAGGATACGTATCTTTTATTGCCTAAGTAATAACAATAATAAAGTCCAATGTCAGAGCTGCCACAGGTCCACTTGCCACTCAACCAGAGAGCCATTCCACAGAGGTCAAAGTGCAGGTCTACAGTTTGGCTATTTCTCTAACTTTCCCAGGAACCATGAACGCTGGTCACATCGCTCACAGAAATATAAAGTCATTGAGACCCAGCGGCAACATCTGGAGCCCAGGCCAGGGCCAGCAATTCCGCCGAAGACCTGTTCTTGGGAACAGGTGTGGCTGACTGGCAGGGGAATTCAAGCCCGGCTCCGTTGGAAGGACAGAATTCCTGGTGGTGGCATGAATGAGACTAACCCACCACCACGCCAATGCCTCTTTATTAGCACCATCCTGGCTAGCGTCTGCCCTGGCACTAATCACTAACGGAAAAAAAGTGACCGCAGAGGTTAGAGCCAAATGAGCCAGCTTGACTGCATGAAGGAGCAAGCAGTCCTCTCTCCAGCTCACTGCTCTTCTTCAGTGTTTAGAAAATGTGTTGTAGCAGGGCAGTGTTGGTCCCTGCCTTTAATTCCAGCACTCGGGAGGCAGAGGCAAGTGGATCTCTAGGAGCTCGAGGCCAGCCTGATCTACAGAGTGAGTTCCAGGACAGGCTCCAAAGCTACAGAGAAACCCTGTCTTGAAAAAACCAAAAAAAAAGAAAGAAAAAAAATGTGAGTGTAAATTCTAAATCAAGTAAGAGTCTAAAGGCATTGTTTCAACTTTAAATTATAGGCAGGTCTAGCAAAATGGAAGCTGCCAAATTTAAGGTGGTTTTTTTCCCCCAAGATTCAATTCTGCTTATGTTCACACACACAAACGTCTACAAACCCCTTCTGTCTACGCCCTGGGATACCTGAATACTTATGGTGTTTCAATATGACTGGGACGACTTCCCCCCGCACACACATTCAGTGTGAAGCATAATAAGCCATGCTTTCCACATTCCTGGTGTGTGTAGCCAGCCTGATGTGGCCTCCCAGGATCGTAGCAGGTGCACACCTCGCTTTACAGATGCCAAGTGCACTTGGAGGGACTCCGCGGGTAACTTTAATTATGAAAGCTAACATAGCACCCTCCTCACTTCTCTTTCCAAACTGTTCTCACTACACCACCACCACCAGACTACACCAACACTAAATCCTTAAAATATTGGCATAGATGCTAGGCCTGGAAACTGCCTGGGAACTGTCCTGGGCAGGTTCTCACTAAAACAGCGACAAGTCTAACTATTCTGTAAGTGACTCTGAATGGCTACTGCTTCCTGCCTAGGACTTCCTAACCCTCCACTCGGAGTGTGTGAATGTCTGTGTGTGCGCGCGCACGTGCAAATGTGGGCACATCTTTGTCATCTTTCGGCCCACCCCCATGCATGGGCACGGGCGCTTGCATGTATCTCTGTGTCTGCCTCTTTGTTTAAGATGGCAGTCTCCTTAAGTACCTAGATGAACCCCAAAGTTCCAGTCCAGCTGCCTCAGCCTCCTGGACAGCAGGCGGGCACACTTGCCTGGACTGACAGTCAAATCTTTTTAATAACCGAGGAGACTGGGACCCAGGAGCTGTCAGCAACTTTCTCAGAAATACTTATATTTGAACAGGGCGGTGGTGGTGCACGCCTTTAATTCCAGCACTCTGGAGGCAGAGACAGGTGAATCTCTGTGAGTTCAAGGCCAGCCTGGTCTACAAGACCAGGACAGGCTCCAAAGCTACAGAGAAACCCAGTCTCGAAAAAACAAAAACAAAAAAACCAAAAACCAAACAAACAAACAAAAAAACCACTTCTATTTGTACAGCCCTTATGCTTTACTTCTGAGCTTGTATCTAGGTCAATGGTTTTAAGCCTCTGAATTTAAAAGTCTGTATTACTAAATTCCAGAGTGAAAATGGCGACAGACTCAGATGGGCTAAGGCTTTCCCATAACTTCGAGAACATGTAATGAAATCTCAAGTTCTTCTCAATAGCTCCTTTCTGTCTCAGAAAGTAAGCCACTTCCTGCCCCCAGACCCACTTCCTGTCAGACCAAGGCTGCTTAACAAACACAAAGAGCGGACAAACCAGTCCTGTTTGTACTCATTACATCAGGAGAAAAAAAATCTGACCTTAGAAGTAGAAGGGAACTTTCTGAGCCTCACATTAAAAAGCGGGTTAGCTCCCTCTGCTTCAAAACCTGGCTGGGAACAGTCTGTGCAGAGCCCTCCCTACCAGCCTGCAGGCAGCAGAGAGAGACCCCCCACACACACCTCCAGCTCGCTCTAGAGCAGGAGGACCTGTGGGCAG
The DNA here is from genome assembly GCA_004026605.1 of Ondatra zibethicus. Classification (NCBI taxonomy): domain Eukaryota; kingdom Metazoa; phylum Chordata; class Mammalia; order Rodentia; family Cricetidae; genus Ondatra; species Ondatra zibethicus. Next base: position 101,485 of record PVIU01000483.1, on the reverse strand, counting down.
AGCAACCCAAAGGACACTTTCTGAACTTCTAAGTCTATGCCAGTGCTGCCTGGTGCCTGGCATCTATAACTTTTCACACGCTTTGTGTGTGCCTGTCCGTAAGTAGGTACCCATCTCTTCCGGCCTGGGGTTTCCATGGGAATCAAACAAGAATTCCCAGAGACCACCTCACATAGGGGAGGGGAGAAAGACAATGAAAGGACTTTACCTGCTGCTAAGGAGAAACACAAACAACCCACACATCCCTCACTCCACCAAGGCAGACAAAATACATTCTCACTCAAGGGCACTTTCTCTTAGCTATCAAACCAGTGGAGTCTGGATCCTGTGACATTTCACTAGCTACACGATACATACGTCAGCTTGGATGCATCTCACTGAAATACCTGCCTAATTATACACACAAAGTGGCTACCCCTGTAAAGACAAAGGTAGGGGCAGCCAAGATGGCTACTACACACTACACTGACTTTTTAATTCTTGGCTCACTGAACACAACACAGGACATGAAAGGCTTGTCAACTAAACCCACCTGGAATATACTATTTTCTTTGTAAATTTAGAAGTCTGTGAAGTCCAGTGGAGGAGGAGCGGCAGGGAAACAATGAAATTGTCAGAACGCCCCAATTTCTTTGCTAACCTGTTGTTCTAGGGATGGGACTATAAAGCCAATTACACTGGAATCCAGTGTGATTTCTGAGACAAATCTGCCCTAGCTAAGACCACAGGAGCAGTAATATTTTGTAGTTTAGGGAACATTTTTTCTATAAGAGGCTTAGATAAGGGTTATTTGAATTTATGCCTATGAAGTCTTTTATTTTGCCTCCAGCAATTACAGCCAGATCCCCAACAGCTTTTTACTTTTTTTTTAAAGAAAGAAACCCACTGTAAATTGGTATGTTTGTAAAATCTGCTTAAATAAGCAGACTTCCAAAAAAAAAAAAAACCTTCTATTTTTAAAACTTCTCTCGTTTTGAAGTTATATTCAGTTAAACCAAACTCTTCGATTTGCATGTTGTCACAGCCGAATGCCACAAAGGGGTTGTGAACACAGGTACTCGACTGGGGGTAAGAACAACAGGCTGTGCACTCCACACCTTGCTACCACTGACAAGACACTGTGCTGGGCCACAACACCTCCTTCCCACCCCGAGTCTTGAAACTATAGACTAAAAGCAGGATAGCTGGGAACTTACAGTTTGTGGGTTTCCATGCCAACTGCAATTCTGATGAGAGATCGTCTTAACAAATATGTGTGTTGAGGGGAAGATGAAGGCCCGGGTGCAATGATATCAGTTATTCATTTGATTGACACACACAGGTCATCTACAGAACCGTGATGCCACTTGGGATTTCACAGAGAACCCTCAGCACGCTAAGTCTATGTGCAGAGACAGGCTCCCCACACCAGGGGCTTCGCTGTTTGGATTTCCAACTGGAAGAAGATGCCGACATTTGGCGAGGAACAAAGTGAAGAATTCTCCCCTTATCTGCACCTATAACAAGGTTTAGTTAGTGTGCTACCGTGTGCCTCTGTGCACGTGCATGTATGTGTGCTTTGTGCATAGATGTCAGAGGGCCACTCCTCTCCGTCCACCATGTGAACCTGGGGGTGGACTCAGCTCGGATCCTCGGGCTTGGCGGCAAGCTCCTCGGCCTGCTGAGCCATCTTGCCTCCTTTCCCACCACAGACTTTAAAGATGCAAACTCTCCTACAGACAGCAGAAACAGTAGCAGAAGACAGAGAGAAGGAAAGCTACAGCAAAACTCCACATGCTCTTTCTTCCTATTGACCCCTGGAATGCTTCATCTGGGAGGGAGGAATGGAGAGAGGGAGGGAGAGAAGGAGGATAAATATTGTATATTTTAAGGATCTCAAACCCCATCTACCCATACACCTCAGCAAGCAGCCCCATGGGTTCTCTTATGGTCCAGCTAATACATCCTGCCACCCTGCTTCTCACTATCTCTGTACCATCCTCTCTAGCCAGCTTCTTAGGAAGATGTCCCAGCCCGCCTCCCTGGCTAAGGCGACCGAGGGATGATCACCCAAACAGCCATGCTCTGTGTGTGTATCTCGGTGAGAGCAAGGACAGCCACGGGTCCATAATGACAGGTCCTACTGAATTGTGCTGACCACGTCATCTCCACATCCGTTTCCTCTTCGGGAACACACAGACCAAGGCTGAAGAAGAAATCTACAGATGCTACCATGGAGACACAAGCAAACATTTCTCAACTGATGTCTCTGACCCACAGCATCTGAGAAACAATGGACGTGTCTTGGGGGACCCAGGAGATGCTGATGTACACTCACCGCCAAATCTGTTTGAAAACAAAGTCTTAGAGGAATGTCATTCAAGACAGGCTCACTGACAACAAGTGACTTACAAGAACAAACAAACAAAGCCATCACATCTTGCCCACTCTGGCCATTTTACTCAAAAAGCAAATAAATAAAAAGTAACTCTATCCCTTAGCAAAGCCCGAACATAGGCAGTGGTTGTCTGACTGCTTTTCCACATCTTATTAAGAATCTCTCTCCACCCCCGACCCCCATCCCGTACCAACCCCTCTTGAGAGCAGGTAGGTCTTACCTAGGGAGGAGTGGAGGGAACTGCTGCTCTCCTGTGGCCTCTTGGCAGACAGGCTATCTCAGGCCTATACTAACGCTCCTTGGCCTTTGGCCACTAAAGGAGGGTGGGGCATATTCAGGAAAGGCTAGAGTGCACGGCAGGTGGAAACCGGTGCCATGATGTGGTGACTATGGAGGGGATGAAGGCAACAGTGATCCAACCTCTTAGAAGGCCATCTATTGTTAGTCGGTGTAGTTCCAGGACTTGAGACCCCGGCCCGGAAGACAAACACTGTACGTTAGAGGGGTCTGAGCAGTATTGACCACGAAAGCAAAAGAGCTAAAGCAAACTGTATTTGCTGCCTAGGTCAGTGGGCTGTCTAAACCAGAGGGAAAAGAATGCCCAGCATGGGACAGGAGCGCTCTCAATTATATGAGAACTCTGTAGTTGAAGTAGAACCCACCAGGGTCAGGCACAAGGCTGAGTATGTGAAACACACACACACACACACACACACACACACCCATGTCCTTGGCCCATCGAAGCAGGCAGGTAAGTTGTGGTTTAAAGGCATAGAGAGAGTGGAAGCACCCAGTGAGAGGCAAGCTTGTACCAACTCTACTAGTCCCTATGTAACAGCCAATAATGCAAGAATGAAAAGGTCTTTTTGGAAGCAGATAATGTTTTTTAAGCCATCTGACCTCTCACTGTACTGCCAGGAAAGGTACCAAACATCAGGATAGACAGAGCTAAGGTCTATGAAATATAATGAAGAGGGCAAGGGGTAGGTGTCATTTCAGCTGGGTTTAATTTTTAAGTTTTCAATGATAAAAAAGCAACACATTTACAGACATTCTCTTTCCAACTCAAATATCAGGTACAAATTGCTCTTAGCATGTGCCAAAAATCTGTCATCAAACAATGGCTTAGAAGGTGACACAAGATACTGCCACTTTCCCTGTGCAACAAAGGGCAGCCACTAACACCAGCCTTGTTAAAATAGTACTTCAGACCCAATGCTGCACTCTGTGACAGTTTTCCCCATGGGAGTCTGTGCTCAGGACATGTGAGGGTTGCACTTAGAAGGAACTGACAAAAAAAAAAAAAAGACAAACAAACAAAAAACAAAAATGAGTCCTTTGTTTTCTGAGAAGAGTTTTGTAAAAACTAGAACCAAAGGAGTGGTTCTCCTTCCAAATATTGGCCTAGTCATAAAATAAACACAAGGTCTAACAAAAGCTGGACAATAGTTACCTTTATCCTGGAAGCAAGGGATTGGTCCTTTTTTCTGTAAAGGCCCAGAGGGTAAATACCTCAGGCTTTGAGGGCTTTATTTGAAGCCCACACTTGCTGATGTTTAAAAGCAAGGCTTCAAAAACCCTAAACATATTCTTAGCTGGGACACTGAAGAAAAAAACATTGGTTTGTATGTGTGATGGTTTACCTGTCATTTCCTTAAGTGAAAACAGAGACTCCACCATCTGCTGTGCCGAGTATCCCCCAAGCAATGCTGGGTTACCTTCTCTCAGGCAAAAGGAAAGGAAAACAACAGAAGTTGGTTGTGGAAAAGGACCTCGAGTTCACAAAAGCTAAGCAAAAATCTGCTGTGCCTGTGCTGACCCATGTGGTCCCACTGGAGGGACACCCATCTCCCCCTTACTGCCTGCGCTGACCCATGTGGTCCCACTGGAGGACACCCGTCTCCCCCTTACTTCCATCAGAGAAAGTAGAGTTGAAGTTAGAATTTTTTTTGTTTGTTTTTGCCTGTAAAGTTTGTTCTCTCAGATATATTAAACTAAAAGGGTGATGTGTTCATGAAGTTTTCGTTTCCTTTGCAATAGCATTACCATCTATCTATAGCATGTAAAAGGCCTTGCTGAATTAAAAAAAAAGTGGAACCAGCCTGAGGCCAGAAATGTTCTCAGCCCTCAACCCAGATCCCTTATCTGGCCCCTAGCAACTGGCCAATGTGGGGGCGGGGGTGGACGATGGACAAAGCCTGACTCCCCTTGCTCCTGGTCACTCTCCGACCTCACTCCACGTGACCTCTGCCCACACTCACCTGCTCCACTAGAACTCCTCCCAGGCAAAGCCACTGTTACTATTATTGACACCCGGCACCAGGCCCACAGAGGCAACTCACCACACACAGGAGACAGAATTCCCAGGGAATTCTGAAAACAGGAGATGTGAGAGACAGGGGGTTCATTTTTACTAATGTTTCCTGTGGCTTTTTCCTTGTGCAGTCACGGGTAAGCCTGACCGAGAACTCTACTTTTCGCTGACAGTCTACTCCGAGACTTGCACACGAGAGCCACAAAGCTTACAGCATGTAAGATTAGCCGTTTGCACTTCACAAACACAAGCCTTGTCTCAGTTTACCCTAGGGATCATCTTCTGCACTTAAAATCCTTTTACTCAAAATGGCAAACTGAGGTCTGTAGATGTTCAATGGCTTGTCTAAGAGCAGTGTACTTTCTTTTTTTTTTTCAGAGTTAAACATTTATTAGATGGGTGATGGAGGGAAAAGAAGAGAAGATAAAGAGATAGAGAGAGAGAGACAGAGAGAGAGAAGGGGGGAGAGGGAAGAGAAGCAGCTGCTGCTCCCGTGAGAGCGGAAGAGGAAGGAGCAGTGTACTTTCTAAGTCACGCTGTAACAGAATGTTTTTGCTTGGTCCTTTAACTTTATTTTATATGTATGAGTGTTCTACCTGCCTATCATACAGTACCCCAGGGATCCAGGAGAGAGTGTCCCATTTCCTGAGGAGTTACAGAGGTTGTGAGCTGCCATTCTGGGTGCTGGGAAACAAGCCCAGGTCCTCTACAAGAGCAGCAAGTGCTCTGAACCACTGACTACTTGTTCTTTAAAAAACTCTTGGGCTGGGGATATAGCTCAGTAGGTAGAGTGCTTGCCTGCTGTGCAAAGTCCTGGGTTTGATCCCAGCTCAGCACTAACTTGGTGTGGTAGCACAATCCTGAAACCCCAGTATTCAGGAGTTGGAGGCAGGAGGAGCAGATATTCCAAGGTCATCCTCAGCTACAAAGCAAATTCTAGGCAGCCTGGGCTACAAGAGAATGCTCCACCAACATCGAAAATATCATCTTTATTCCAAAGCCAACAGCTGTGGAGGGCAGGCATGTAAGGAAAGATGACCAAACCTCTGGGCTCTTCCGCAAGCATTTCATACCTCAACAGTGATAGCGCAAATTAAAAACTAATTAAGAATCAATGGGAAGTGCACATGTAGTTAATGTTGAAAAGAAAGAAGACTCAGTGTGCTTTCCTGATTTCCAAGGCCGACTGTGCATCTACCCGCTTCCACCTACCGCTTCCATCTACCCGCAGCCACCAAGGAGACCCAGCACACTGAGCCAGAGGGGTCGCCAAAGGGCCAGAGCCACAAGAGTTTCGGTCTCAAAACTTAAGAAAAAGAATCACAGCTCACTAGGTGGTGCTGTTCTCTTCTCCCCAGCTAGAAACAGACTTGTTCACTTTCTGATAAGAAATCACACTGTTATTGTTGAGGGCAGCAACTGACAGAAGCTAGTGTGGAAGGAACAAGGAGAGAAAGGAACAGATTCACAGGGGTAAGCTCCCCTCCCCCAAAAAACTAAGAGCCACTGCTAAATTAAGCTCTGCTCCTGGACCCCATGCAGAGAGAAACCAAGTCACTGGTGCCACCCTGCATCAGAGCTAGCTAGCATTGTCTTTCTGGAATTAGGGCCCCTTTCCCACCTCAGTCAAAAGCCAGAGTCCAAAACAGCAATATAAGATTGAGGTCAGACTTTAAGAAAATAAAACTTTTTTTTCAACTTTATTAACATGTACAAAAGCAGGTTCTCAACATCCCCCATCACTGGTTCTCCCCAGCACCCATTCATCTCTGCAGGACAGAACCCAGAAGGCCACCTGACGCAGGCCTTGTAGTCCTGGGTATCCAAAGCTGCCAACAATGCTTTCCACTTTCACCTCCCCTGGTCCAGGCTGCCACACCACGGACTCCTTCCAGAAGGTCAAGACCTGAGTTAAGATTAAAATGCCCCAATTCCTCCTACTTCCTCCCACTGTGGGGCCAGGGTGCTTGCTCCCACTTAGTACTCCTTCGTTCCTTAGTGCTCAACACCCCTTCCCACAACTGCGGGGTCACAGCTCAGCATTGACTGTGATTATTGTCTGCCCGGAAACCAGATCAGGAATCCCAAAGACTGGGGGGTTACATCTGCCATCCAGTGCCCTAACACCTCTCACAGGAACTTAGCAAAGGTCTGCTCGACTCCTGGATGAGCTATAAATATTCATCGTGCCTTATTGTGTGATGATGGCAGATCAGTAACCCTAGCCAGCATTTCTCACTGCCCCATGCCAAAACCTTAGCTACCTAATTCACCATCTGTCCTGGGTGAGAAGGACGGGGGTGGGGGACAGCATGTCCATGTGCTTTCTTCTCAATGAAGAGGTGTGTGCACACATGCACGTGTGTACTTAAAACCTATCGGTCTATTCATTACAGGTCTGTTCCTGTTAAAATATCAAGTGAAAAGCAATATTCCCAAGGAGGTACAGTGATCTCACAAATTATCTTGGCTAGTTGCCCAGCACACATGTAGCCCTGGGTTTAGTCCTTAGCAGTGCAAGACCGAAAGTTTTAGTTCACAGTAGATATTCCAACATTCTTTCAAGTTTTAACCGAGGGTAAATCTACTACATTAGAAAGGTCCATACCACCACTTTGGACATGAGCCTGGATAAGGCATCTTGGTGTAGCAAAGAGGCAGTTCCCCTTGAAGCTGAGATATTTGAGATGGTGGCTTGAAAGGCAACACCCTTCTTTCTGAGACTGGCCTGCAGCTTCCCACCAGACCAGGATAGCAGGGTGGGGAGAGAGAGAGAGGAGCTCCCAGGCCACCTTGCCTGAAAAGATTGGGCAGCAACTGCTTTCTGAACCAGTCCTTCTCGCCAACTCCACCCGCCAACTCCACCTGGTCGGTCTCCAAGGAGACCACACAGCGTCCAATCCTGACACCAGATGAGCAGAGCACCAGACTGCCTTCCTTGGAAGTCCATCAGTCCTATCAGAGGGAGCTCCAGAGCGACCATGGAAAAGTCAAGAGCAGACAGCAGGCCACAGCTATCCTTCCTCTGGGTACCAGACCCCTCCACAAAGCCTTACAAGCGTGCTGCAGTGGAAGTTTAGGTTTCTCCAGGGGATCACAGGTTTCCCCCACACCTCACCCCACCCAGAGGCTGTCTTAACTACTGCACTTTACTGGGGAATCTTTCCCTCTCTGAAAGCACGGTGGGGGGGGGGGCTAAGTTGTGTCGTGGTTGGGGAACCAGACCGTGAGTCTCCAAGGGGAAAGAACCGTGTTGACCTCTGTGCGGGGCACCCTGCTTGCTGTCATATAAACACCCGACCTTTGAATAAGTAGGGTCTAAATATCATGTCTTTTGTACTGTTTTATGAGCAAAGTTATCTGGCTCAGTCTGGAGAAGAAATCAGCCACCACATGGAAGGCCCAAACCAGCCATTCAGATGTGTCCATAGCTGACTGTGATTGTCCCCCTCACTCAAGCCACCCAAGAAAAAGCGCGTTTTAGGCTTAAATAGAATCAATAACCTTTTGTTTAAAGGACATACCTACAGAGTTTGCTGGTGTCTGCTTCATTTAACATTGACCCAGGCATGAAATAAACAACCTCCTCACAACAACAACAATAAAAAAACTAAACTAACAAACCCAGTTTCCCATCAACAGTCTTAGATGGCCACTAGGCTATTTCCAGCGCTCGCATCCTCCCCTCTCTGCAAGGGGGCAGGATGGGATTTCCTTCAATCAGCCTGCACCTTGCACCTCAAAGGAGCCCTCTCAGCAGTCTGGAAATTGTTAACTCTGGCTATTGTGGAGCTGAGGCTTCAAAAAAGTTACTCTGTTACTGAAGCTGATAGTGCACACAGTTTACTCATCAGCTGGATGACTCTCTTTACCTCTTGAGACCAAAGTTCTTACCATAGAAGACCTTTAAACCAGGACAACATTGAAACATACCAGCCATTAAGAAAGAAAGTGAGAGAGAACCTTAAAAATGAGGCAGTTTTGACATAGGGCAGTGTCTGGAATTATGAACACTTTATACTAATGGAAACCAGGCAGAACAAGTAACAAGATTCCATCGACAGAAGGTCCCTAGAACATTCAATTCACAGAGGTAGACTAGTAAGGTGATTGACAGGGTCTGGGGAAAGGGAGATTGTGTTGGAGTGTTAAATAGTGGCGTTGGAAAAATGGACGATGGTGATGGTTGATTAACAATATATTTAATGCCACTCACCTACGCATTTAAAACTGGTTATAAGGATAAATTATATGCTATGTATATCTTATAATTAAGAAAATAAAAAGAAGAAAAAGAGAAATTGCAGTTTTAAAGAGAGAAGAAAAAGGAGTGACTGGAAACAGGCTCTGGCTTTTTTTTTTTTCTGGGCACTATCTCTGTATGTTTTAATGAAATCAAGAAAACCACACCCGGAACTAATGTACTGACCACCCCCCCCCCACCAGCATCTGCTGTAGCACCAGAGCAAGACATCCTGGGCCAGTTTTATACCACAGGCATTGTAGGATACGGATGAGTCACTTCTGAGTTTGAAATGCATTTTGTGTAGGGGTTAAAAATACTCTCTCATGAATAACTCAGACCAAAAACTATATTAATGTCTGGATCAATTATCATTTTAAGAATAATAAGATTTCTAGATTAGATCCTCCTTTCAGAGAGCATAAAATGAAAAGTAGCAAAAACGGACAAGCTCTAGAGACTAGGAATAAATTCCTCATATCTTTGTCGTTTTGTTAATCTTATTTTCTCCATCTCAACTTAAAAAAAAAAAAAAAACTCTCCCTTTATCCAGTCACCAGCCCCCCAGGTTAAGGCAGGTGGAATATATTTCCCTGAGAACCGACTCTAGTTGTTTCTTCCCCCACCCCAACCCCGTCCCGCCAGGAATCTCAACACAATCAGATTCAAGAAGAGAGAGGCAAGCATACAGCACGTTAATTAGCCCAAGTTCACAACCAGCGCCCAGCGAACCTTCTTATCAAGCCTCTGGGACTACCTCATCTGCCCGTGGCTAACCCTGTCCGAGATAGGGATCCTGCTGCAACCAGCAAAAACCCTGCTTAGCCCGGCCGCGCCTCCCCAGAAAGGGCTGAGACCAGGCTACCCCAGACAGAGTCTCTCTCCTCCCAAATGCCCTTCAAATCGCCCAGGAAGGTGTGGGTTGCAAGTGGTTTCGGTCGCTCGAAGGAACTGGGCGGGCAGGTGTAGGTCGTAAGAAGCCACCCCAGTCTCCGTGCGATTTGCACTAGTTAAGAAACTTCGAAGTTACATTAGCAGACACTTTTAAAGCAGTCGGAAGACCCTGGGGTGGAGTGGGGGAGATCGGAGGAGAGGCCAGCGACCGAAAAGCACCAGCAAAGGTGACTAAAGAGTACCACAAAGGCGTCCCCAGGTACCAAGAGGGCGGTCGGCGCCCTTCACCAGAAAAAAAGAATTGCTGAGCAGCCTGCGCGAAGTGACTCCCCGCGGGGAGCCCAGCCTGGCACACACCACCCGATGACTTACCGGCTTGGGCATCTTGGCTGGCTAGTGGCTGCGTGGGTCCTCGGAAAGTCGGCTCTGCGGCGGCAGCTGAGACACGTCGGGACCTGCAGGCGGAGGGAAGCCCTGAGCGCGCCCCGCAGCCCCGAGCTTAAGAACGGGCCGGGCGGTGCCGGCTGAGTCACCGCCCAGCCCGGGCCGGGCGCGGGGCGGGGCGCGGAGGCGCGCGGGGCGCGGGGCCGAGCTCCGGGGAGTTTCACTTCGTCTAGCAACCGTTGCCCCAGAGCTGAAACCGCGACCGCGGGACCTTTTTTGAGAAACACTTTTTTCTTTTTTTTTTCTTTTTTTTTTCTTTTTTTCTACAAACTGGGAGCGGCCGGGAGGGGGCGTGTCCACGCAGCCCGCCGCGCTTCTCCTGGGCCCCGGGACGGAGGCGCGCACCGAGGCTCCGGCTCTACTCCCCCCTCCCCACACCCGTGCACAGGTGGTCCCTCCCCTCCTCCACCCCGCCGGGGAGCATACGCGGCGGGACACCGAGCGGAGCGGGGACCCCGCGAGGTGCGCCCGCCAAGATGGCTGCTGCCCGGCGGGGTCCGGGCGGAACGGGACCCGGGACTTCCCGCCGCGCGCACTCGCTCACGGCCCCGCGGAGTCTGGGGCCTCTGGCGAGCCCGGAGGGAGGAGCGGGCTGGTGGTGCGCCACGCTGTCCCGAGCGGAGTCGAGGAAATGCACCTCCACGTGGTGGGGCGACGGCCACCGGGCCGTTCGTGGGTGGGGCAGCCGGGTCTCACAGTGGTCATGGCCCCCGGTCCCCGTGCACGTGGCCTGCGCACCTCCGATACAGACCCGCGTGGAAGACCCCATTCCCGCATGCTTTAGAGAATTCACGTGTCGTCTTACTCGACTTGACTCTGCGGAGAGTCGCCTCTGAAGACCTAAACTAATTCTGAAAGTTTTTTTTTTCTTTCTAGTAGTCCTCAAAGGGACTCACACACACACACACACACCCCGGAACACTCTTGGGCACGTGTTCCCTGGTGATCTGTGACATTTGTTGGGCTGTGATCAAAGTATTGGTTCCCAAAGTCTGGTTCTGAGACAACTAAGCCCCATCGGGGGTTGAGAAGGTGGTTGGTGTTGGGTGAAGGTTGAGACCAGAGCTGCTCCCGGGTAACTTTCTGGTGCTAGCGTGGGCCGATTTTATGGCACCTCTTCCTTGAGGTTGTCACGAGGAGTAGATGGATTGGATGTGAAACACACTCAGTCCATTCCAGGACAGAGTATACAGTGACTGGGAGAAGGTCCTTTGGTACTTAGTATCCTAATTTGTAGAATAGGGACTGTAGGAGCAATGCCTACACAGCTGTAGCCGTAAATGAGATACACACGTGAAATTAGCTTAGTGCTGGATGCCTAGTGCTACACAGTCTGTTGCGGGTCACATGGCTCAGAACTGCACGTTTAGGCATGTCGGGCCTGGCAAAGAGTGAGGCGGTGGCTTGGATGGCCTCTCATCAGCACAGTCTAGTCCCTTGAAAGATGGAATTCTTCTTTATTAAAATGAAAACCATATAATGAATAATAAACTATGGAGGATGTTCAGATCACGTACAGCAAGAACATCTCAGACTGGACATACTCCTGACCCAGCCTACCTGGCTGCCTTCTTCCCCCATGCCTTGACAGTGCCTGCATCTAATCCAGTTCTGATCTCACTCAGTTTACAGTCTGAAGTAGCAGTGGCCCGAGGCCTTCAGAAGCCTTTCTGAACCTTACCCTCCAGAGGAATTTTGAAAAACAGCCAGTACGGTGTAGTAAAACTAAAACGATGACAGTGTTTAGAAATAAACAATGAAAGCGGTGTTCTGTCTTCAGCAGTTCCCAGCTGGTCACTGGGCAAGCCACACAACCCAGCGTCCAGTCCACCTCCTCATCCCTACCGTAAAGGTGCACATGTGTAGACGTCTTGCAGAATCCTTACAGCTGCTGAGTCAGTCACATGGGGAGAACAGAGCAGAGGAGAGCAGGCATGCATATTTGACATATGTATATGCTTTCTCAGATAAATTAGCATCACAAAGCCATATTTTGTACATACTTTTTTCATGCATCTCCCATTACTATAAACCCTAAAACTTACAGTTAAAAGTTACTGTACAGGGAAAAACTTCCTTCCAAGGAGGTTTTTTTGCCCCCACATATATTACATCTAATGATTGTTTTAGAAGGATGTGTCAGGAGTCATCTCTTTCTATCCGACTTAAATTCCCTCAGCCCAGCACTTTTAGGGGTCTGAACTACACGGCAGTCTCTGGAAAGGTGGCCTGGAAAGCTGTCTTTACCACCATCCTATCACCCCACGCCTGGTGATTGTGATACACATGTAATTTTGAGAACTTCTGACGTAGGATATATTAACAATAGGAATTACTTACCTTACATGGCTCTTTACCCTTTGGGGGCCTGTAACTGTATCTGAAAGTAGTGTTTTGATAACAGGATAATCAGTGCCTCTGAAGGCCAAGAGAAAGCTGTGTAGCCAGGGCTTATGGATATTGTCCCACCAGCTATTCATCTGGCCATTTACTCCGACTGAAGCCATATTTTAGGTTTTCTGACTTTCAGGCATGGGGGCCTGATCACATGTTGTCCTCAGGAGCCAGGAGGAAGTCTCTGGACACCTTGCTCAGTTCCTCCAACAAGGTTAAAGCTAACCAGACAGGGCCTCCCTTGGCCATATGTAGTTTGAGAAGTCACTTGCTCTGACATACCCTCTAGTCTTTGTATCAAATCACCTGAGAGCCTGTCTCCAGACAGGTGCCGGGTTAATCTTAACCAATTTAGGCAAGTCTGCAGAGAGTATGCCAATCTCTAGCTTTGAAAGGACAGTCAATAAACGATAGGGAAACAAATACATGTTGAGTGCCCTTGGCCAAACAAGGATCTGGGTACTCCTTCAGCACTTAACCTTGGGTGAAAATTAAAGACGGGAGACTCTGTCTGCAGACAGGGAGATGATCCGTGGAGGGGAGTTCCAGCATTGGCAATACTCCGTCGAGGTGGCATCCCCCATGTCTTTTATTGCATCCTTTCTAGGACTGGGATCTTTCTTTTAAACATAACCTCAGGGCAAGCTTTTCATTAGCTAAAATGTTCCGTGGAGAAACACAATCTTATAAAGTCCTGGGAACTGTTCATGTAAATTCCTGATAGCATTGAAGTTCCCTTTCCGGCTTCTGGAAGGGCAACAGGTCCCTTCTAAGCCAGTGGGTGAGAGGGTGGCTCAGCAGCCTGAGGGTGCCACTCAGCTGTGTCCAATGTGTGTTAACATCTAGAAACCGTGGTAAGGAGTTCTCCAGGACAGTAAGCCAGGGTGTGTCTGGGGTCAGTATTGACAGCACTCTTGCTAAGAAGAACGCTGCCCATAGCTGTTTTGTTTTAACTGTTTTTCTCATTTAACAATTTGCATAAATATCATTGAAAGTTTTATGGAAAAGAGTACCAGCTAGCATATCTTCTGATATTATAATATTTTCTTGTCTTTTAATCATTTTTCCCTTGTCTTGAAAAGAGATATTGTAGCTTCTTAGCCTGTGGTACAACTAGGAGAAGGAGGAATCCCTAGTCAGATCTGTTCAGATATGCTCATTTTATGAGAAAGCAAGCTGGGGACATGAATAGTCCTTCTTCTAGCAGACTTCCCCTGTCCAGACTGCCATTTACTTCTGACGTGCTGATTCCTGGGGTCACATCTTCCTGCCTCACCTGGACACATCTAAACACCATCCCAAATGTTCTACTCTTAGGGTTTCTGTGTTCTCCGCTCTGCCTTCACGCTTTCTCTCCATCCTTCCCCAGCCTTTCCCGGCGCACTGGGGCCTAGACCAGGCCCTCACTGGTCACACCTCCCCAGGGCTTTAGTTGCATTTCCACCTCTGACCTTGGTTTCCCCAAAGGGGTCTCCATTCCTCAAGCCTCCCTACCCCTTCTCAGCAAAGCCTTATGTAGCAGCCTTGTGTTTTCTGTCCCCCAGGTCTTCACCCAAAGGCCTGGCTATGGGGAGCACGTCCCAGCCAGCTTTCCAGAAGCAGCGCTCCCTTCCAGCCCAGGGTTGCTCTGCAGTTACCCCTGTTTCCCCTCACCCCAACCAAAGTCAACACTCCTGTCTCTCTGGTTTGCTGACCAGGCCCTCAGCACCAGAGCAGTGCCTGCGGCCCTGTGGATGTTCAAGCAATGTGTCATAGCAAATAAACAGACACTGCTAGTTACTGCCAAAGCTGGGGACTCAGGTTAGGTTACCTTCCTTACACCAACCCGCCTGTCTGCTAAGGATGATGACTGGCCATGATCCAGTTTACCTAGAAGTCTTTCCTTAACCACCTTGACTTTCCAAATTGTTAACAATAATTTACATGTGTGCTTAGAGGTTTTCTAGGTTCCCCCTTGTGGTCCATGCATTACAATTTTCATTGTGCTCATCGTTTGCTTATTTTTGGTACCTTTGTGTGCACGAGTGTGAGCCCAGGAGTGACCGTGCCACGGTATACACATGAAGATCAGAGGACAGCCTTGGCTGTTGGTCCTCACCTTCTACCTTGCTTAAGGTGTGGCCTCTTGCCCACCACTGCCTATGAGCTTCTGAGGACTCTCTTCTCTCTGTTTCTCATCTTCCTGTGAAGCGCTGAGATCACAGACATGTGCTGCTCTACTTTTATCTGGGTTCTGGGGACCCAAACTCCCATGTTTATACTCCCATGCCAAGTGCTTTCCCTATTAAGCCGTTCCCCCATCCTCATTTCGTATTGTGTTTGTTCTGTTGCCCTCTCGAGGTCTCACAAAGCTCAGGCTGACCTCGCACTTGCTGTGCAGCTGAGATTGACGTTTGGGGTTTTGATTCTCCTGCCCCCACCTCTCAAGTGCTAGGATTGCAGGCTTCTGCCATCATTCCTGGCTTTATGGAGCGCTAGGGACCAAACCCAGGGCTTCTTGGCAAGCAGTCTGCCAACACAGACCCAGCCCCACTGGGTTCCAATAAGCTTGATAGTCTGCTTTCCCCGGGCAGGTAGGTGACAGCAGGTCACAGGATGACACTAAACAGATACCGATTTAGAGCACAGTACCTGGGCTCGCAGGCACCACCAGCACATTCCTCAGGAGCTCCCAGGGCAGGCAGTACAGCGTAGGAATGGATTGACAATCACAGCAGTGACATCTCAGGACAAGGGTATGTACCCTCCCTCGACTATCAGAAAATGCATTATTTCACCCTTTAATTTTTTTTATAATTTTGTTGTTATGTGAGTAGGTGTTTTGCCTGCATCTATACTGTGCATCATGTGCAGGCAATCCTCTTGGAGGTTAGAGGGACATTGGATCCCCTGGCACTGGAACTATAGAAAGTGTTGGGGATTGAACCCAGGTCCTTCAGAAAAGCATCCAGTGCTTTTAACCACTGAGCCATCGCTCCAGACTTTATTTTGCTATTTAATATTTTAAAATTCCAGAAGGGAATTCAGTCTACAGATATGTGCCCACTACTTATAGATTTGATGATTATTAATATTTTACCCCATTATCTTTAGATTTTAAAAAGTATTCTAGATGAAGCCTACTTAGCCCTCACCAGGACAATCAATATTCTAAAGACATCATATCTTTACTGTGCACAGATCCATATGGAGAGAAGTCTGTTTACATGAAGCATGATATTTCCCAGATTTTTAAAAAAGTTATTAATTAAATACATAAGCATTAAGATTTTAAAGTCATGAGTCTTTTCTGTCCCCAGCTCAAGGTAAGACCAACCTTTGTCAGTCCTAGTATCTCGATGCCTGGAGCCTCACAAAAGACAGAGCTCAGTGAAGATCTATGAAATGAAGGAAACACAGAACACTGTATTCTTTGTGGTGCTGGTGATGGCTCACCAAACATGTAGCTAGCTATATGGATCCTGAGACTTGGCATGTAGCCTTGGAGATTTCCTAGTTTTTATTATTATTAATTATTATTATTATTGTTTCTTTTCCAGACAGGGTTTCTCTGTGTATCTTTGGCTGTCCTGAAACTCACTCTGTAGACCAGCTAGCCTTGAACTTAGAGATCCACTTGCCTCTGTGTCCACTACCACCAGGCTTAAAATTTTTTTAATTTAAAATAAAATAAAATCTTTTTGACACATCAGCAAATAAAACCTGTGGCATGTATTGCATGCATCGCGATTTGGTTAGATCCTAAGGACTCCCTCTATAATGAATTCATCTTCGTAATATCTTTGTTTGTTTGTTTTTTGAGACAGGGTTTCTCTGTGTATCTTTGGCTGTCCTGAAACTCACTCTGTAGACCAGGCTAGCCTCAAACTCACAGAGATCCTCCTGCCTCTGGGCGAGGGCCACTACCGCCTGGCTTATCTTTGTTAACATTTTAAGCAATGCTTTAGCCTAGGCTGAAACACATTGCAGACAGCCATGTATTTCTTTGACAAATATTTCTGAGCTACATGGATCTCTTCTTAAGCCGTGGGTTGGCTGCAAGGAGAAGTCCCTGAAGTCTACTTGTCATTGCAATTTGGCCTTTGGCTGTTTGGAGTTTACCAGATTTCCCCTGCATTTCTAAGAAACTGGCCTTGTCACTTGGCCAATTTATATTTCCAAGGCAATCCTCAGGCTGGGACCTCAGGTGACCCTGGGAATTTTATTCAGGAATGCGTGGACAGTGGGTGGTGGAGCCCAAAGACTCTGGGAACTGGGTCTGGCCCAGTTACAGTTACCCTGTAGTAACTGTGAGTATTGGCAGGCACTTTAGACTCTGGCCTAGTGACAGGCAAGGACACGGGCAGACTGAAGGCCCTGGGGACTTGGAGAAGCAGGATAACTGGGAGGACTATTGTCAAGCTAGAATGTGGGCCCTGTCTTGCCAATGTCCCAAGTCCCCAAAAAGCTGAAACCGTGATTTTTATATGAAATCTCTCAATTGTTTAATGTTGGCAACGAGTTGAACCTTTTGGGGTTTTCCTTCAAAACGCTCTCCTAGCCAGATGAAGCAAGTGAGCAGGCCAGGTGTGTGTGCATCCTTTGCCATATGTTCCACAGCCCTGTTTTAGCATCTGTTGTGTGGACTGGGTCCAACATTTGTCTCTCAGGGCATGCTTGGCACTCCCAGGCAACACCACTAGCAGGGGCTGTTCCTCTAGGGGGTTAGGGAGGTGGGGATATGACCTGCTGGCCGCTGGCCTGTGTGCGTAGATTCTCCATTCTCTGCATGAACAAAGACTGCTGGCGATTCTAGGCCTTGGATCTAGGAATATCCAAGGATGGAATTTCCCCTCGTTTCTGGTATATTCTAGCCCAAACTGTTGGCCATGAGTCTTTCTCTCTGGCAGCTTCCATCTGGGCTATGTGCTCAAACCCCTCATTTGCTCCACCACTGTATAAGGAGTATCTTGCTAGCATATCAACCTGTGTCCTCAGACTGACAGCGATGGATACTGTTCCCATGACTGCTGCATGTCCCATCTGCCTGTCTCACTGCAGAGTGATGAAACCTACTCAGAGACCAGTGGAATGACCACCCAATCCACTCAGGCAGCTTGCTTCTTCTCGAGGCACACTTACCTAAGCAGTTTACATGGTTTTTTTGTTTGGTTGGTTGTTTTTTTTTTTTTTTTTTTTTTTTTTTTTTTTTTTTTTTTTTTTTTTTTTTTTTTTTTTTTTTTTTTTTTTTTTTTTTTTTTTTTTTTTTTTTTTTTTTTTTTTTTTTTTTTTTTTTTGGTTTTTTGAGACAGGGTTTCTCTGTGGCTTTGGAGCCTGTCCTGGAAATAGCTCTGTAGACCAGGCTGGTCTCGAACTCACAGAGATCCGCCTGCCTCTGCCTCCCAAGTGCTGGGATTAAAGGCGTGTGCCACCACCGCCCGGCAGTTTACATGTTTTTCTTCTAGACCTACCAATAATAAGCTGGGGGCCTTAGGTACACATTTCCTGGGGCTTGCTTTCATTTTGAAAATTATTTCTTAAAAAAATATAGTTGGGGCTGGAGAGATGGCTCAGTGGTAAAAAGTACTTAACTGCTGCTCTTGCAGAGGACCCAGGTTCTGGTTCCCAGCATTTGCACGATAGCTTGCCACTGCCTGTAACTGTGGTTCCAAGGGACCTGACAGCTTCTCACCAGGCGTACACGTGGCATGCATGTGGTACACATACATGCATGTAGCAAAAGCACTCATAAATATCATATATTTATGAAATATATATATATATATGAAAAAGTCGCTCACTCACAAACAAAAGACTATTTTGCATCTCAGAGTGGTTTCCCGGTTTCCTTCTAGACAGCGAAGGGGCCTGTGCAAACTGGTGGGTGGAGAAGCCCATAGGAATGTGGCCAGACTGGGTCATGGGACTCTCAAGCTCTGATGGCCTCAATTCATTCCAGAACTTCTACAGCCTGTCTATCATCTCCCAGAACTTGCAACATAGAAGACCTTCTAATTGAGGGAGACCTCATTCCTGTCAGGGAGATGAGTTGTTCACTGTGAAGGAGCTCACGAGGATAGCATGCCGGCCCCTTCCTGATGCTGTGTGGAAGACTCGTTTGGCACCTGTAGTCTGTCCTTTACCCTTCAGAGAGAGCACCAAGGGCTCTTAGCCCCTTCCAGCACTGCTTGGCTTCTTCAAGTCTTCCGAGCCATAGTGCCAGCCCTCTGCCACATCCCACAAGGCAATGCAGGAGATCAAGGCTGCTGCTGACCAGGAGGCACCCTCATCCCCTCTGCCATTCAGTTCTGAGGTTGTCCCTTTACACACATTCTTCAGTGGCAGCCTTATCAGCAGCAAAGCCTTAGGGCCGTGTGTCAGAGCTGGGAAGAAAGATTACCCATCGAGTGCTGTGTCCAGGCCATAGATAACCATGGCAGCCCAGAGAAAACAGAAACTTCTTCAAGGCCTTCTCCAGCAATAAGCCTTCTCACCCTGGTATCTCAGAGTCCCGTCTCTGGTTTATCTAGACTGGCTTCCCCGGGGTCCCTCTGCACCTCCCCGTTCTCTGGCATCTTGCATGTTCAGTCAGGACCACCACCTTGAGCCCTCCTACCTTTCCATTCTTAAAATACCACTTAGGGATCAAGCTCCCCTCCACTGGACTCTGTTCACTGAGTACTGCACCAGCTCTCAAACCCTCTCAGGCCAGATTTACTTGGTCTGAATCTCCCTGCGTACGGTTAGTTACATCAGTGACACTCTAGGGCAAGGCAGATTTTGGCTCCTTGAAGACATGTCTGACACAGAGAATGTTCAGTCGTCTTAGCCCAGCACCGGGGTCACTTTTCCTCTGGGCCTCCTCATAGCTCCAAGACTTCTCAGCAAACAGCAATTAAATATGTGAGGCTGAAGTATGAAGTAGAATATCTAGTGTTGCAGACAAGCCTGGGCTACACAATAGGACCCTGACTCAGTGAAACAAAACAAATAAACATGAGTGAGCAACTGAGCTAGGGCACCGGCTAGCCCATGAATGTGTATCCCGGCAGATATTTTCTGGGAGAGCCCACCTATTGAAATTGAGTTTAGCTCTTTATGTTGTGATTATTTAATGTAGCTAATGCATATTTTGTTCCTAAGCATCTTCTACAAACTGTTTTATGCATATATTTTGGGCTATATAAATGATGAAGGTAAAGGATTCTATCTCCTTCATATCTCCCTACCCCTGACTCATCACTGTTTTCATTGCCCACCCATGGTGCCATGGGTTCATGGAATTTATTGTTTCTCATGCCTGCATCATCCTTTGTGTGTGCGCCTATCACCCTTCCCCTGCCCCTCCTCCCAGGTCCATGATCAGGTCTACCTCCAACTCCTCTGATTACTGATGCCAAGACCATCTCTGCAAGCATGTCTCTCAGGACTCGAGAATTTCCATCAAGCAGATGACCACAAGAGGGTCATGGAGAGATAGCCATTCAAACTAGGGCAACCTAGAGAATGAGTGGATTTGTGTTGCTGGAGACTGCTCATTTGTTTCCCGGCCACCCAGACCCGAAATAATCACACAGAAACTGTATTAATTAAAACACTGCTTGGCCTATTAGCTCAGATTTCTTATTAACTAACTCTTACACCTTAAATTAACCCATTTCTATTGTTTTGTATTTTACCACGAGACTTGTGGTTTCCTGGTAAGGCTCCAGGGTGTCTGTCTCCTTTGGCAGCTATGCGGCGTCTCCCTTAGGTTTGCCTGCCCATCTTGTGATGGAGTCACATAGTGCCCTTCCTGCACAATGCAGTTTGTCCACAGTGCAGCCTCTCAAGGAGGCGTACTAGAATACACCTGCTTTGAGGCCTCTGCCAAGCAGGCCCCAGAGCCAAGTCACTCCCAAAGCGCTCAGGTAGGTGCTCTTCATTCATGAAGGCTACTCCCAGCTTCTCTGCTCTCTCTTCCACCCATGTCCTCTGGCTAATCCCTCACAATTCCACTTATGGCCATCTCTTCTCTTCCAGCTCCCTGCCCCCTCCACTGCTGTTTCCCCAGACTGCAATAGACCCAAACCCCCATCCCTTAGCTTGAGCCATGCTGACCCCAAGGGCCATTCTGGACCTGACACCTGGGACTTAACCATGATATGCATCAGGGCGACCCAGCCTTGGCTTTGTGCTCCCACATCTGTTCTCACCTAGGACCTTAGATCTGGTCCTTGACGCCTCTAGTCTTTGTGGTCTCACACAGGCATTCCGCCTTCTCATTAAATGCCAATCCTGTGCAAGGTACGGGAGGGCCCTGACTATGGAAACTGTTTCCTTGGCCACACAAGGGTGTGTGCTCAGTAAGTCCAGTCCCCAGGTGCCCTGGGGCTTTGAGAACCTGGGCGATACTGGCTTGCGTTTTATTCCTTTTTCCAGGAATCAGGGTTTAGGGAGAGCCCTGCACCTGATGACCCATGCCCTGATTGCAGATCGCCATGAACTTTCGGGAAGTCACCCGCTCCTCATTTGCTCTCCTTGGGTGCTCTGAGGTGAATATTAACGTCTCTCGGGGCATAGAGGTTAAGTAGCTTATGTGAGATCCACGGCCAGGAGCAAGAGAGCCAAGATTGGACCTAGCCTGTCAATCAGCAAAGCACTCATTTTGGTCACCGTCACAGAGCCAGTCACTTCAGTTCCCACATCACAAGGGGATCGGTTATGTGGAGATTCTCATTTCCCCTGCCCTGGGTGACCACATTAATTTTCACACACCACCTCTTGATCCATTCATTTAACCCACAGATATTCCCTAAGTGCCTTGCTTAGGTCAGGCATGGCTTCCATGTGACTTATTGAGAACAGCCCTGACTCAGCTGGTAGAACTGTTTGGGATCTGTCAGCGTGTCTGCTTGTTCCCCAGCAACATCTCACAGGCCAATGGCTTCTGGGGCAGCCTAGCCTGGCAGGTGCTAGGAAGAGGTGGGGCCTGCAATGGAGTCTGCCCCCCACCCCCGGAGATAGAGAGATTCAGGGCCGGCAGGGCTGCAGGAACCAAAAGAGTCCAAGAACAGAGGCCTAGCCAGTGCGCAAAGGACACAGACATGGGCGCTGTCTATGTGGCTCGTGTGGGGTCTAGAGCTTCAGCTATAGGTTCAGGGTCAAGGTCAGACCCTCTAGTGCAGAAGCAGGACTCTTTGTGGGTCCTCTGAGAAGACTGGCAAAATGAATGGAGGGCCTTTCCCTGGACCACACTGCTGTACCTGCAACACAGCAGAGGCAGGGAGCACAGACCTCATGGGGGTTAAACGTGGGTCATTTTCATGTTGTCTAGCAGGAAGATGCAGGCTTCAAGCAGGACAAGTGGTAGACCAGCATGTGTGAGTCCTGGGTTCGATCCCCAGTAAAGAGACGGGGAAGAGAAGAGAGAGAGGGAGGGAGAGAGAGAGAGAGAGAGAGCAGAACAGGTCCTGTGACCAAATGAGGTAGCTCAGCACAGTGAGCAAGTGTCAGCTCATGTGGAGGAACAGACAGCCTCTCAGCTGCCCTCTGACTCCCTACCAGTCTTCTGTGGAGAGCCCAAGGCCCTCTGTGACACCCTTCCTCTGTCTGAGTCACACAGGGCTCCCTCTCCCCAGCCATTGCGGACAGTCCAGCTGCTCTGCTTTTTCTGGACCTTTCTTCCACCTAGGTGTGCTAGGTCCCGGCTTCTTCCCATCCAGGATCTGGCTTCTCTTTTAGACAAGTGCTTTCTTCCCTTTCCAGAGCTTGCCACCCGCTTTAGCCTGTCCTCCTGACCACCCCAAGCTCCTGTCACTCTTGCTATGTAGCTCTTTCCAGGCACCCCTGGTCTTTACCTCCTGTTGGTTTTCCAGGGTGGCTATAACAAAGCACACAAGCTTACTGGCTTAAACAATAGCCATTTCTTTTCCCAGCTCTGGATGCCTAAAGTGTGAAGTCAATGAGTCTGCAGGCTCCACTCCCTTTGAACCGTGGGGGAGAGAATCGACCCTAGCTTCTTCCAGCTTCTGGCCACCCCAGAAGTCTCTTGGGCAGTTCCAGTATTGCTCCAGTCACTCACTGCCTCTGTGGCTCATTGTCACCTCTCTTCTGTATCTCTGTATGTCAGTTCAATTGAACTAAGGGCTGAATGCACACTAGTGAGAACTCACAGTATCTTAGCATCTTCAATGACCCTGTTTCCAAATACATTCTGACACCCTGGAGGTTAAGCCATCAACACAATTAAACCCACATCTGAGAGTCATTTATTTGTATGTGTGTGTGAATATGTTTGTACATGTTTAGACATGTGTGTGTAAAGACCAGAGGACAACTTCAGGTCCACCTTGATTTTTGAGCAGGTGTTTCAGTGGCCTGGAACTCACCAAGAAGACTCGGTTGTTTGACCAGGAAACCCTGGGAATCTGCCTGTCTCTGCTGCCCTGCCATGGGATCATGAGTGTGTGCCTCCATGCCTAGCATTTTGTGTGTGTGGATTCTGAGGGTTGAACTCAGGTTTACTAACTAAATTGGTTCCCTATGCACCCCCTCCCCACCACACAATCTGGTTTTAGTTAACTAGGTTCCATAAGTCTAGATCTGTCTCAGCACCAGCATCCCGGACGGCAGCCAGGTGGTTTTGGAATGAGGCAGATGTGGAGTTGCCTTCCCCCAGATACATTTGAGCAGGGTCCCTAAGTCTTTTATCCCCTGTAGATCACCACAATACCTAGAATTATTATAGTCTTTATTAGAGTCCATTCATTTGCAGCGAGAGAGCCCAGTACAGGTTATGTTTGCTAATGTCATATGCTGGATGGGTGCAATAGGTGCCAGTGTCACTCCCTCTGATAGACACTAGGTGGGCAGCTGCAAGACACCTGAGCTGCTGGGTTTCCCAGAGAAAGCAGCAGTGACCAACAAGCCCCAGGGACGTTTTCCCATCTCCAGAACCGTGGGAATCCCCGAGGTGGTTTTGTGACAGGCCCGTCCCTACTTTGATGGCAGTGAGGTTCTGGTTCCCACTCCCACAGCGTGGAATCCTGGCTGGCTCTGTGGAAATGTGAAGGTAGGACAAGCAGGGACTCTACACTCTATCTACTGTCTGTTCTCAGAGGTGAGGTGTGCCTGTGTGTGTATGTGTGTGTTCGTGTGTGTGTGTGTGTGCCTAGAAAACTGGAGCAGGAGAACCAGGCATTCTTTTGAAGGAATGTGTCTCAGGTTGGACTGCAAGGTGGCACCAAAGTATACTGTCCAGCTCTGAGATTTCCTGATCTCTGTGGAGATCCAGAGTCTCTTACAGAAAGGGGTAAGGATGGACCCAGCATTTGGAATCAGAGACCTGGATCTTCGAGTGCCTGGTGACCTCAACAACAGTCCCATTCTGTCGCATGGGGTGATAAAATCTGCCCTATCAGAGAACCCGATGCAAATGCCAGCTGTTAATATTTATGTTCAGCTGTAACCCTGACGGTACGTTTCCAAAGTGTGCCAAGGCCTGCAGAGCACTCCCCAGCTTCACTTTGGTTTCCACTGCTACAACCAGGAAGGGGGGCGGGTAATCTACTAATTTACTAATTAGTGCTTGAAGTAAGGGCATAAGGCTTGATATTAATCTGCTACTGGTCACCCGTTAGTTTGCCATGCTTCGTTAACACCTCAAGTTCCTCACCTCTCCTTTGAAGTCTTTCCTGTCCTTAAACACAAACTCTGACCCCTTACACCTTGACTAAGACATTTTCCCAATGGTAGCGCAATTATCTCATCCTGGGGTTAACAAGATGGCTCAACAGTAAGGACGCTTGCTACTAAGCCCAATGACCTGAGTTTGATCCCTGGGACTCACATGGTGGAAAGAGAGAACTAACTCCCATAAGTTGCCCTTTGACCTCCACACATATGTCACGGCATTTGTGTCCCTCAGTAAGTAAATAAATGTAATTTTTAAAACATACTAAAGAAAAGAATGTGGTACGGTAAACAACACATTTCAGAAACACCTCGGTAGAACAAAATAACATACCTGGAGACCTAGGAAGTTTATTATTCAATTCAAATTTTCCAACTAGTGAGGGTTAAGGATCAGAAGCACAGAGATAATGTGAGAGAGGTCCAAAGTATGATGAGGTCAAAGAATAAAGAGCTGACATTCCTGAGGGTAATAAAGAGTGCACCCAAAGTCCCTTTCTGTTGTGAGAGAGATGCAACTGGATAAGGAGAAAGAACAAAGTTTAGGTGAACAGCTTGGGAGGAAAGCCAGCTGGTGTTCTGGGTCCTCCCTCACAAACTGATGGTTGCCTTCAGGTTCCCAGTCTTCCATAGCCCTAGCTGCTGGGTGCCTGAGGAAGGAGGATCTCTTGAGCACAGGACCAGGCTGTGCTACATAGTGAGATCTCAATAAAAGCAAAGCAAACTGGGACAAAATGTCTGTATTCTGATTCTGCCTGTATTTGTTGTGTTTGCATTTTTCAAGGGAAGAGAACACCGCTCTACAGGGCACGCTGTTACCTCCTCTAATGAACCGCACAATCTATGTAATCCTAACAGCGTGTTGGAAAAATGCTGGATTCTAAGTTCAGAAGGCTGGATAATTTGTGCAAAAGTCATCCCATAATGTCATCAATGAGAAGTTATGGGGAGCATTTAGTTTGCAGATTAAGAATTACCCAAATCTTCAACTGTGCTTGGATGGCACCGAAGAGTGAGATATAACTTTTAGTAGGTGCCCACACTTATAAAATTCATAATATCACAATGTTTTGGGGTTTGGTGTTGAAGATTGAACCTGGGCCTCGTCCATGTTAGGCAAGCAATGGGCCTTTGAGTTATTTCTCTAGTTCCACTGTGATATTTCAAGTGAACCTGGGAACTCCTATAAAAACTGTTTTTAATACATTTTTATCATCAAGCCTTTGTGTTTGTTTATAACACTGAAGTCTAAAATAAACTTAAAAAAATCATAAATTTTCTTATTGTCTGCATAACATAACTCCTTTCAACTTTGAGAAAGTTAGGTTTTCCATGTGAGTTGCCCTCTACCAACTGGGCTATAACACATCCCTAGCCTCTTTGCTTTCCTCTCCTTTCTTTTCCTTTCCTTTCCTTTCCCTTCCCTTCCCTTCCCTTCCCTTCTTTTCCTTTCCCTTCCCTTCCCTTCTCTTCCCTTCCCTTCCCTTCCTTTCCTTTCCTTTCCCTTCCCTTCCCTTCCTTTCCCTTCTCTTTTCTTTTCTTTTCTTTCCTTTCCTTTCCTTCCTTCTCTCCTTTCTTCCTTTCCTTTTCTTCTCTTCTTCTTTCTGTTTCTATTTACTTATTTTTGAGATTGAGCCTCACCATGTTATCTAGGCTAACCTCCAACTCAAGGACTCAAACGATCCTCCTGCTTAAGTCTTTCACGCGATTTCTGGAATGAATGAGCCAACATAGAGGACTGTGCCAGGCTAGTTCCAGCCAAGGACTCACTGTGACAAGATCTCAAGAAGTGTGGCATTTTGACAGGACTCAGGAGTGTGTAACCCCAGAGAGTCATAGCCACAGAGGGAAAACTCATTTAAGGCTCTGAGCTCTTACAAGACTGCACAAAGGTTGGGATTTGTCTTTGCTGAGTTCAGGGACTAGGTTTGTGTGACTTTAAATTTAGTGGGAGGAAAATCCAGCAAGAATCTCTAGGCACCTGGAAGGTGATGCACCTGGAAGGAAAAGATCACACATTGGAGAAGGTGACAGCAGCATTAATTAAGAACCCCACCTTCACCCCACCCCCACTCCCACCCATCACCAAATACCAGGACTTTGAGTACTGCAAAAGTCAACAGAAAATACAAATTCTTTCCTTGTAAAAGAAATAACTTGTCGGGCAGTGGTGGCGTGCACCTTTAAACCCAGTACTCAGGAGGCAGAGGCAGGTGGATCTCTGTGAGTTCAAGGCCAGGCAGGTCTACAGAGCAAGTTTCAGGACAGCCAGACCTGTTACACAGAGAAACCCTATCTCAAAACAAAAGCAAAAACAAGAAAAAACAAAAACTCACAGAGCAATGGGAAAGCACATGAATTATGGAGTGCTGTGGTAAGGATACACAGACACCAAACACTGTAATACTCTAATGGTGGCATGCAAATCACTTTTGCTTCTGGTATAGAATTTAGAAATTAATATCCTTTGCCACTGCCATGCTGAGCCTGCTGAGGAGTTGCCATGAGCTAGGTCCACCCTCAACTGAAGAAATGTGTCATTGATGGTGGCAAGCTGTAAAGGAATACTGGGGGGTGGACTTTGATCCTCTATGAATCTTGTGGCTAATGAGTGTGTCGAGATGGCAACTAGTAGGCAGCAGAATAACACTGGAATAGCAGTCATACAAGGAAAGAGCACCATCAGGCTAGAAGCCTTGGAAAGAGTCTAAACCAGGGCTGATCAGCAAAGTAGTCCGCATCTCTCCCCAAAGGGCCCATTTGTCTGTGATATAGAATTAGATCATGTACACTTCCACATGAAACTTTTTGCTAAATAAACTTTTGTAATAGTCAAAAATAACTAAATAACCATAAAACATTAAAATTAACTACATAAAGATATGTCAATAAATACAAATATAAGAATATATCATGTGTGATATGGACAGTAGTTGGAAGGAGAAATATACAGGGAGAGAGCTTTTGTATGTGACTGAAGTTAAATAGTTATCAGTTAAATATAGACCATGGCCTGGTGAGATGGCCTGGTGGGTAAAGCTGTTTGCTGCCAAGCAAAATGAGCTGAGTTTGATCCCAGGAACTCTTATGGTGGAAGAGAACCAAGCCCACAAATTGTTCTCTGACCTCCCCATAAATACTACCAAGAAGAAAATCGGTTGCCATAACATGTTCTATATAATCTTCCTATGTTTTGTTCTGAATGAGTTGTTCCCTATGGTCTTGGTATTTGAATATTTGGTACCCAACTGGTTTAAGAAGGCTGTGGTGGTTTGAATAAGAATGGCCCCATAGGCTCGTATATTTAAATGCTTAGTCATCAGGAAGTGGCATTACTTGAGAAGGATTAGGAGGTGTGGACTTGACAGAGGAAGCATACCATTGGAGGTGGGCTTTGAGGTTTCAAACCAGGCTCAGGCCCAGTCCCTCCCTCTCCCCTCTCCTCCCTTTGCCTTCTCCCTGTGGATATGGTTGTAGAACTCTCAGCTACTTCTCCAGCATCATGCCTCTCTGCATGTGGTCATGCTCCCCACCATGATGATAATGAACTAAACCTCTGAAACTGTAAGTGAGCTCCACTGAATGCTTTCTCTTCTAAGAGTTGCTGTGGTCAACCCAGTCAGCCTGTGGTCAGCGCTTTAATCCCAGCACAGAGGCAGGTGGATCTCTCTGAGTTTGAGGCCAGCCTGGTCTAGTGAGCAAGTTCCAGGACAGCCAAAGATACACAGAGAAACCCTGTTTCAAAAAACAAAAACAAAACAAAAAAGAGTTTCTGAGATCACTGTGTCTCCCCACAGCAATAGAACACTAAGACAAAGGCTTGGGAAATGTGGTCTTGCTGGAAGAAGTATGTCAACGCGGGTGGGTTTTGAGAGCAAAAAGCCTCACCTACTCCTAGTGTTGCTCTCTGCTTTCTCTGCTTCCTGCTCACAGTTCAAGATGGGAGCCCTCGGTTTCTGTTCCAGCCACCATGCCTGCTGCTTGCTGTCATGCTCCCTTGCCATGATGGGCTCTTAACCCTTTGAAATTATAAGCTCATATAAACTTCTTCAGTTAGCTTCCTAGGTCATGTTTTTTTGTTAATCACAGCAATAGAAAAGTAGCTAATATATGATAATAACAAGAAGTAGAGATAATCAAACTGTCTTTTAATTCCTAGATGGAAAGAGAGAATGTGGAAAGAGAGAATCTTCTTCAGTCAGCAAAAGGGAAGACATTCTGATACCTCACAATGCACTTCAGTATCTGCCATGGTCAACCTCTTAGATGAATGGTGGTATAGAGGGGCTAGGAGCAGCAGGAGAAAGGAACTGATCAATGGTGACTCTCAGTTCTGTAGGAGAAAGTCCTACAAATCAACTGCAAAACAGCATGTAAATGCTGAGCCTTGCTTGCATGCACACTTAAGAACAGTTAAGATAGGATGCTGGGGTGATAGCTCATCTGGGGGTGTTCTCACCTAGTTCCCAAGGGCCTGGGTTTGATCCCAAGATACCCATAAAAAAAGGCAGAGCGTGGTGCTTGGGAGATAGCTCGGTGGGTAAAGTTCTTGCCTTGCACACAGACACTTGAGTTGATTTCCCAGACCCATTTTTAAAAGCTGTATGTGGTGGTACACACCTGTAATCCCAGCCCTGGGGAGGCAGAGACAGGTAGATTCTGTTTCTATCCCACTTAGTGAGAGGTCCTATATCCAAAAAATGGAGGCTGGTGCCCAAGGAGCCCTCAAGACTGATCCCTGTCTTGATGGATGCAATAATCAAGATTGACCCCTGTCTTGATGGACGGTGACTAAGGAACAAGAATCAAGATTGACCTCTGTCTTCCACATGCATGCATACGCAAGTGTCATTGCACTCCCTTGTGTACACACACACACACACACACACACACACAAATAGTTAAGTTGATAAATTTTGTGTTGTACACTTTTTAACATAAACAAATAGTTTCCTAATGTTAGTTGTTATTTTTCTTCTCTATTTTCTGTTACTAAGGATAAAAATAGGCAAATTTAACTGCCCTGTGCTTGGTAGGTGCGAACTATAGACAAGTCTAGACAGAAAAACCTTATAATTTACGGACACAAGATTATGTTAAGATCACACTTAAGACACTCATTCTGCCTTGAAGAGAATCAAGGGCTTTAGAAGTGGTTTAAGTTGAAAGTTAGTGGCCTCTAAATAAAGCATATCTCTCTCTTACTGTAAGTAGTTGTTCTTTCTGGTATCAGCTAGCATTCATTTCAAGAGCCCTTTAAAGAGAGCCAGCTAAGTGCTTGGAAGGTATTGCTCAGCAGAGAACCGAGACTGAAAAGACTACAGCCAAATAATCCCATTCCCTTCTTTCAAGGAATTTACAACTGAGTGGGGACTAGAGGGAGAAAACGGCAACCAGGGTCAAACCACAGAGGTCTTGAGCACGCATTGCTCTGCATAGAGGCTCTGTTTTCTGCTGACCAACACTTTCCCCCTCATCTGAAAAAGCGTTTGCTTTGGACTGCTTGTCTACCCACCAGTCTCTGCCAAAGGACTGTGTGAGCTGAAGGGAACCTCAACTCTAATTCTGAGCTAGCGACCCAGCTGTGGTCAATGGGAATCCTCCTACATAGACACTGACTGAGCAGCCTTTCTTAACTCTCCGAAGAGACTCAATTCTACTTTTTTTTTATTTTTAAGAAATAGTCTCCTAAGTGTTAAACTAGTGATGCCAAGAAATGCCATATGGTAGAAAGCTCATTTGAAAATTAAGTGGCCTGATGCAATACCTCAATACTGTACAGGCTGAAAAAGGGGGTTACCATGAGTTTGAAGCCGGTCTGGACTACAGAGTGAGAGTTCTTGTCTCAAGGAAGGAAAGAAAGAGGGAGGGAGGGGAAAGGGAAGAAGGCAGGGAGGGAAGGAAGTAAAGAAGGAAGAAAGGACTTTTAAAACTTAGCTAAGTGAGGTCAGCCTTGAAATCATATACATATAAGTAATGTTATAGAACTGAGCAAGGCCACATATTTGAAAGAGAGCAAGTGGACAGGTACACAAGAGAGGTTGGAGGGAGGAAAAGGAAAGGGAAAAATAATGTATTTTAATTTTTTAAAAAATCTCAGCTAATAATAGTTCACCGTAGCCAATTGTAACCTGGAGGTAAATTTGGATCATCATAGAAATGTTAAAGCTGCTGGGAAGTGGTGGCACACACCTTTAATCCCAGCATTCGGGAGGCAGAGGTAGGCAGATGCCTGTGAGTTCGAGGTCAGCCTGGTCTACAGAGTGAATTCCAGGACAACCAGAGCTATGTTGAAGCCTAAGGCATGCACAGCATTTTACATAAGGGAAATGCTGTAACCCTGGTATTTAGGCACCAGGTTAATGGCCCAAGCATAGGGACTTTGTTTCTAAGAAATTTTCCCAGGGCACCACCCAGCAAATTTTATTCCCTTGGGTGGATCTACATAGGTTCTACACACGCGCGCACACACATCCTGGCTGCTAGAATGTATAAGGTGTAAAAAATAAATAATTCAAAACTTTTCTGCATTGACAAATCCATGTTGAACTCGTGTAGCTGCAATGAGCCACTCCAAGGCTGGGAGATAGTCGATGCCTTCTGTGAGGAAATGGGCTTGAGTAAGACCAATGAGAAAGCCCCTGCTCGTCCAATCAGGACAGCTCCCCTCTGCCCTGACCCCTTTTTGGCTTCAGTGCTTTCAGACTTATGGAACATAGGCTTGCTCACGTGTCCACACTCCGCGTTGTTTTCTAGTGCACACCCCATGAAAGCAGGCAACCCACCTGCGCATTCTTGGCCATCACCCTGGGGCCTCGTCAGCTCCTGCCAGCAGAAAACATTCAGTGAGCATCGGTGGGATGAGTGAATGAATGACGATTGTAAGCGTCGGTGGTGGATGAGTGACGATTTGGCTTCTCCGTAACTCCAAATTAGATTGACTGAGGAGTCACTACTGTGGCCTAAGGAAAGGAATTTATGACCGAAGAGGCTTGGTCACTTGCAGGTTAGCTGGACAGTTTCTCCTTCTTTCAGAATTGACATCTGTTGTTGGCGGTGGTGTTAACATAACAAGAAATTCTACTCTTTCTTTTTCCTTCTTGAGACAGGGTCTCACGTGTCTCAGGATGACCTCTAATCTGCTCCATAGCCAAGGATGGCTTTGAACTCCTGGTCCTCTTGCCTCTACTTCCCATGTACCATGATTGCAGGTATGTGCTTCCATACCTGGTTTTCTAGATTTTCTAAATAGCTGCATTATATGGACCAAAACCTAAGGGAAAAGTTGAGCTTTTGATCACAGTTTTCTGATTGCCTTACTCCCTACAAACTCTAAACATTAAAATTTTTTTTTGTTTTGTTTTGTAGTTTTAAGGAAGTTAGAGATCATGGCAGATTCCTTCAAGCCAGAGAAGTTAGGAACTCCAGCTCATCACTCCTGGGGACCCCAATCCAAAAGATCATCCATAAAGCGGAAGAATCATACCCTGGAGGAGACACTGGTGGGCAGAAGAGGGGCAGGTACTAGGGCGTGGGAAGACCAGGATGCCATTTGCTCCAGAGTTGGCATCACTTGGGGACTGTCAACTCATGTCTTCCTCAGCAAGTTAATTGTTCTGCTGCTGGACAACGGGTAAATCTCGCCTCTTTCTAGTCCCTCCTCTAGCTGGTGTGCTTGCCGAAAGGTGAGGACCTGAGGTGGTTGTGCAAGCCTTCTGTTTCCTTTGGTTGTGCACAGTTGATAACATTCTGCACATTCCTCTGCTCCTACCTACTTATCTTGCAGCCAGTAGTATGTGTTTACTCTTACGTGTGTGCCGAGGTAGATCGCGAACTCTTCTAGGCTCAGAATCCTCCTTATCCGAGCACAGCCCACTAAACATTGGCATGTCATTTACAGATCTTGTAGGAAGGTGCACTTTTGCCATGGAGTTTCTTCAAAGCCTGTGATGGTTGACTTCAAATATCAACTTGCTAAAATCTAGAATTACCTGAGCGGGGAAGCTCAACTGAAGAATTTTCTGCATTAGGTTAGCCTGTGGATAAATATATTGGGGTGGGAGGGAGGTGGGGTTCTTAACTGTTAATTGACCCAGAAGGATCCAGTCAGCAACTAGCATTCTTCTATGGCTTCTGCCTTCAAGTTTGTTCTTGAATTCCTACCCCGACTTCCATCAGTGATGGCCTGTGCCCCCTAAGAGTAAGCCAAATAAACACTTTGCTTTCCTAAGTCGCTTTTAGAACCCAGAGTGTTTTATCACAGCAACAGAAACAAAGCTAGAACAGACCCATTCAATATTCCGAGAATTTCAACTTAAAAGCTAAGGTTTTGAAAATCCTTACCTCAGCGCTGTGACACGGTTGTCTGTCCCCAGTCAGCTACAGTCTGCTTATCTGATTGAAAGGGCTGGATTTCTTGACAAGCCCTCTAAAGCTGTAATAGATTTTGTAGTGAATAGGGTATTCAGGAGACATCCTAATGGTGTTAGAAGAAATTTAATTTTCACAGAGAAAACCTCATAATAATAAACACCTCTGGTCAGGTATGGTGATGTACAGGAGGCAGAGACAGGTGGGTCCCTGAGCCAGCCTGGTCTACACAGAGAGTTCTAGGACAGCCAGGGCTACACAGAGAAGTCCTGTCTCAAAAACTCAATAATAAATAACAACACCAACTATAATAATAACAATAACAAACCTAATGACCCAAATCCAGGCTCTTAGATCCACATGGCAGGAATGAGAGACCCAATTTCTGCATCTGTCCTCTGCCATCCACACATGTACTGTGACACTTGGGAAGCCCCCCTCTCCAAATAAAGAAATACCTTCTGATTAAAAACAGAAAAACTGGTTCTTACAATGACACCCACATATTTATTAACCCTGCCCAAGTTCACTGATATTGTACTTTTTTTTTCCAAATACTATAACTACTGCTAGAGCCCAGGATCAGTATCTCTCCATTCTTCTGAAGGGTAGGGCATGCGTTTTATTCCTCTGTATCCTCAGGCTTAGCATATCATAGCTACCACATAGATGAATTCAAACAAATGAAGGATGTGTGGGGGGGTGTTCGAAGTACCACAGGCTAGCCCACTGAAGTAACAGAGATTTGTTTTGTCGCCATCCTCGAGTCCCAGACAGACAGCATGTCTCTTCCTGAGGGAAGGGTCTTTCCCAAGCCCCTCTCCTTATCGTGGAGATGGCCATCTTCTCCCATGTCTCACATTCCCTTCCTCTTTGTGTGACTTCAGGTCCAAAATTATCCTTCTGTGGCACCAGCCATATTGGATTAGAAATGTCCTTATGACCTCATTTTGAACTTGATGAGCTCTGTAAAGACCCTGTCTCCAAACAGGTCACATTCAGAAGGGATTGGTAGTGGGACTTTTAACATATGCCTGTTGAGGGAGGCGGAGGGGGACACAGTTCTTCTCACGAGGGGGGCAGGGAGCAGCTATGCATGTTGGTGACAGCAGTCAGTACTAGAGGGATTTAGCTAATTCAAAAGTTACCTGTCAGCTCCTTGTGTGCTGCACTCTGAAACGTGGAGTGAAAGACCAGAGAATCCCCCCTAAGTCTCCTCAAGCTTGACTCACTTTCTGGAGAAGGCTTGACCAAAATAGATTATCCCAACCTTTATGCGTTGAGCCATATCCCTCCAACCATTCCCCTCAAAATAATTACATTATTTCTGAGTGTGGTAGCACACACCTTTAATTCCAGCATTCAGAAGGCAGAAGCAGGAGGATCTTTGTGAATTTTGGGCCAACCTGGTCTACACAGCAAGCTCTGGAGCATCCAGAACTACATAGAGAAACCCATTCTCAAAGAAACAAACCAACCAGCCTGATCGTGAAGAGGGGACCCGAGATAGGAAGAAAACAACAATCATGATGTCACAAAGAGGCTGGGGAGTCTACGCCTTCAGTGAGCAGAGTCAGATGCACTCACGCCGAGGCCACTGTTTACACAAGAGAACCTCTGCACACACTTTGATGGAATATACACAGACTGGGATGTGCAGACCGCATGGCTCCAGCTAACACCCAAACCTGGAGGCCTTAGAAACTGACCAAGCAAAAGTGCAAATTAGCACCTGTTTTAAACCAGGGCCAGGCAGTGTGGCAAAGTGTTTAATTCCAGAACTCAGGAGGCACAAGCTGGCAAATCTCTGTGAGTCTGATCTAGGTCAGCCCATCTCAAATAAACAACTGATGACAATAACCAAGTTAATAGTGGCTGGGGAGATGGCTCAATGGATAAAAGCATTTGCTTTGCAATTGTGAGGGCCTGAGTTCAAATTCTACTACATACATGCTTACATACATATATACATACATAAATCTGAGCTATGCATTCATGCTATCCCAGGTAGACCTCAGGAGCTTGCTAGCCAGCCCACTTAGCCAAAGTGGCTAGGTTTTGGTCCAGTGAGAGTCCCTGTCTCAAGGCAATAAGGTGAAGAACAATGAAGGAAGACATCCGATGTCCTTTATGGTCTCTGTATGCTCATACACAGACATGCTCACATACACACTCACATACTGCATGCTCATGTGCGTGCACACAAACTGCACACACACCAGCATGGCAACAATGACAGCGACGGTGATAAAAACAGCAATCAAGACTGAGGGTGTATCAGTGATAGGGTGCTTGCCTATCACACGGGAAGGCAAAGCCAAGAGGTAATGAATGGGTGGGATGACTCATGTGATCTCAGGGAATATTGAACTCTCTTGAATCTAAAACTGCCTACATGGCTAGATAGATTGAAAGTCACACTTAATTGCTGGGCCTAATGGCTGAACTACCAAAATTTGCATTTCCCCTCCCTTACAGTCCCTACCAACAGCGGAAACCTATGGAGGGATAACTGTAAGCCACGCACTTCCACCTTTCCTGGCTGGCAGTTTCTGCCTCCTACGGATATCCTCAGGGC
This sequence comes from Ondatra zibethicus, assembly GCA_004026605.1. Lineage (NCBI taxonomy): Eukaryota > Metazoa > Chordata > Mammalia > Rodentia > Cricetidae > Ondatra > Ondatra zibethicus. The sequence continues at coordinate 66,219 of PVIU01000483.1, read as the reverse complement.
CACTCAGTCTTGTCTGAGATTTCGTGGAAAAAGCAGGTGAGTGGAATTTCCCAGACTCGGAGGGGTTAAGCCCTGAGTCAACCTAGAGCAGCTGGCACACCCAGTGTGAGGTCCACAGGCGAGGTGACTGGTCTCTGACTCACACTGCTGGATACACTCTGTTCTATAGAATGTTGGTTAGCAACTTCACCTCCAAACATTGCGTCCCGTGGCTCTGTTGCACAGGACGTTTGAAGGGGAGACGGGTTACTCATTTTGACTCTCAGCACCAGGCAATGAGATGATTGTGGTACTGGAAGGGACTTGGGCTTTGACTCTGAGAAGTAGTGCTTTTAGTGTGGGATTCCATTTCCACACCAAGGCAGGAAGCCAGAGAAAGATTCCCTTGCCCCCAGGCTGAAGAGCAAAGAGTGAGGCCACCACCAGGCTTTGAAAAACGCAGAAAGAGGAATCCAGCCCAAAGGTCCTCCCTCCTCCTAGCTATGCCCTGGCTTTTTCAGAGGCACCACGTGACTGCATGAGGAGACGCTGGCAGAACATCACACTGGTTGGTGTTTTACTCTAGAAACTTAAAATGCAGTAACAGCCACCACAGATCCTATTAAAAGATCTTCCTTCTTTGTTTGTGAGCCTGCGAGAGGGCGGGGCCCTGCGGCCATGGCTGGAAACAAGGTGTGTGAGTCGCTGTTTGGTTGCTAAGCGATGGCTTTTATGTGAAAACAATTCCTTTCCTCTCAAGAACTAGAGTGCTCTTTCTTGTTTAATGAAAGCCGAGCATTTTCTTGGTACAAGAAGTACACACAGTTTACACGAATTTGTGGTAGTATAGTAAACAGGGCTCATGAAAGAGAATGCTGTTCTATTCTTGAATTCGTCTGTTTGTTTTACATCACCACCGTACAAATCATTTGCCTGAGGGGACAGGCTGCTTCTTCCTCTGGTTTGTCAAGTCTGACTGTGGCCTGCATGGGAGAGATTGTCTCCAAGCTTCTAACCCCCGCCACATTGCCAAAGTGCTTCTGAGCCTCTCAACGACTGAAGGTGTGTTGTAAATGTGTTGGCGTGTTGAGGTGGGGATAGAAAAGAGCACGAGTAGGCAGTGAAGCCCCTCACCGTAGGATCCAGTCAGCCTGTCCTGATGACTGACAGCCAAGGAAGTTCAATATAGTTTACAAAGTCAAAATTGCCTTGTACTGGCTAGTTCTATGTCAACGGCACCTGCACTAGAGTCATTTGGGAAGAGAGAACCTCAGTTGAGAACTGCCCCCACCAGATTGGCCTATGGGTAATCTGTGGAGCATTTTCTTGATTAATGATTGATGTGGGGGAGGGCCTGCCTCACTGTGTGTGGTGTCACTCCAGGCTGGTGGTCCTGGGTCCTATAAGACATCACGTTGAGCAAGCTAGTCAACAGTACTCCTCCACGGCCTCTGCAGCAGCTCCTCCCTCCAGGTTCCTGTCCTGACTTCCCTTGATAATGGATTTATGAACTGTAAGATGAAACAAATCTTTTCCTCCCCAGCTTGCTTCTGACCACGGTGTTTCGTCACTGCAATATAAACCCCAACCAAGACATACTTCCAGATAGTGTGTGTTTGCTTAATGGTACCTCAAAGAAGTCTGTTAAGAACAACGGAGCCATACTTACTCAAGGGGAGAATGTTTGTGGCCCTGAATTTTCCTGTGTTTGTGTCTCTCAACCCTAAACATAAACAGCACTCCTCACGAAAACCACCTTACAATTTCATTAACAAAAGGCTGCTAAGGTCAAAAACAGATTGAAGCCAACTCCTGCATTTTTACTTAGTCTTTAAACTTTAAGCTTTGCTTAATCTTTAAACCTTGTAAATTGTATCCTTTGAGGAATGTAACTTTGAAAGTCACAGGATCAGGCAAGATGGGTCAGTAGATAATGGCTCCTGCTGCCAAGCCAAATAGACCTGAGTCCAACCCTAGGACCCAGGGATGGGTGGATGCTAAGTCAAATAGACCTGAGTTCCAGCCCTAGGACCCAGGGATGGGTCCCAGGAAACTGTACTCTGTAAGTGGTTCTCTGACTTCCACGTGTGACTTACGTGGTCACAGACATACATTCAAAATAATGAATGAATAAATGCAACTAGATACCTAACAGAAATTTCAATTTAAAAGAAAGAATGAGGAGCTGGACAGACGGCAAGAGGTTAAGAGCACTGGCTGCTCTTACAGAGAACCCAGGTTCAATTCCCAGCACCCACATGGCCGCTCACAACTCTCTATAACTCTGGCACCCTCACACAGACACACATGTATGCAGAACACCAATGAACTTAAAATAAAAATAAATTATTTGAAAAATGAAAAGAAAGAATAAAATGTCACAATTATATACAGCCATTCTAAAAACACCTAAGCTTGGCTCTCTAGAAAGCCACACCCATTCCTTAGGCTTGCGTGTTCTTTCTCTGTGTGTCACTGTCTAAACAATACAGTCTCCATCTTTTCCTGAGTGGAGGTCCCTAAGGGGGAAGGGAACTCTCAAGCTGCTGGTGTCTGTGCTGGGCTGTGTCTCCCTGCTGCCGCTAACAGTATTTCTTCTTTCGTTGCTTTTTAATTACATTTTTATTTCCTCACTTACTTGTGTGTATGCATGTGCATAGACCAGAGGAGAACTTGCAGAAGTCTATTCTTTCCTTCTGCCATGTAGAGACCAGGTCATCGGGCTTGGCGTCTTCACTCACTGAACCATCGCCTGGGCCCTCTTGTATTGATTTTTATCATAATATGAAATGTTATGTATTATTTTTAACCTCTGTACTATATCTATGAGTCCCTACAACCTTAGTACCCTCTGATGTAATATTTGACATACAATGTGTTAATAAATAATTGTTGGCTAGATGAAGGAGTGGATACACAAATGATTAATATAGTATTGTGTGTTTTGGTTCCATGGATTTATTTTTCTAATTAATTAATTAATAATTTGGTTTTTTTTTTTCAAGACAGGGTTTCTCTGTGTAACAGCCCTGGCTGTCCTAGAACTAGCTCTTATAGATCAGGCTGGCTTTGAACTCACAGAGATCTACTGCTTCTGCCTCCCCAGTGCTGGGATAAAGGTGTGCACCACCACCACCCAGCCCATGGATTTATTTAAATAGATTTGAGGCTCTGAAAACAGTGTGAGGATTGGTATTAAGGGTGTTACAAGAAGCAAATCTCCACAGACTTCATTTAGGATCCTATCTTGTCTGTCTTCATTAAGCCATGTGTTTAGGTAGAAATATCAGTAGAAACTTCCCAGGTATCGATTCAGAATGTGGATATTCTCTTAGTTTTAAGTTCATAAAATGCATTTTCAAAGTAGAAAGTTTTAGGCCCTGGGTGTTCTACAGTGGCAGACCACTTACTCAGCTAATGTGAGAGGCCCTGGGTCCCATCCCCAACACCACCCATCCCCGCGGAAGGAATGCACACAGGCTCACAGGCTGTCTGTAGGGACAGTGTCTTTCCCTTGGGCAGTGTGTGTGTTTCCTGGAGCAGTGCTAGAGCTTTGCCACTCAGCACATCGTCTGAAAAGGTGTCTGCACAGCCGGAAATCAGATGTGTGCCGGTCTTACTTCCTTTCTGCTGGGTAGGAAATTCCATGGGTGAATTTTACCCTCGGGGTTCCAGAGGATTAAAATGCAAGCCCTAACAGGTCATTGGTGGATTATGAGTCTCATAGTCCCCAAGAGTCATGGCTACTAGTCATTGGGGGTTCTAAACTCTTTGCCAAACCCCCGAGTCTCACAGCAGCCCCATGGAGTGTGTGTGTGTGTGTGTGTGTATGTGTATGTGTGTGTGTGATTCTACTATACTTCTTTGTGAATGAAAGGATAAATAAATTGCTTAAGGACTCTGTACGTAGTATGTGACAGAACTGAGTTTGGTTCTAGATAGGCGAGGTCCAGAATTTATACTCCTATCACTTCTAGGTCTCTGCTTCTAAATCAAGAAGGGAAAGGAGTACCTACCCAGAGCAGCCATCTAGACTGCCTTTTATAACTGTGCTCTCCTTGACTTTGTTCTGGGATGGGCCTGATGGCTCACATGACCCGAGGCTCAAAGGTCTCATACATGTGAGGCAGTGCGTAGATCTAGCTCACCTATACTTGATCTGAGATGGTACCGAGGTGAATATTATCTTCTCTGGGTTTGGCTTGAGACCCACCCCTGAAGACTCATATCCTTAAAACCTGGTACTGTACTTCATAGGGAGTCATAAAAGACACCGTGAAGCCACTGTAGCTCGTCTCCTGCACCTAAGAAGAGGAGCTGACCCTCTCTCATCATTAGAGAGAACAGTCTACTCTGCTCTTGTCGAAGACCACCAGAAACACAAAAGACCTCTGCAAGAGAAGAAGGCGGAAGCACAGAATACAACACAGCACACACATACACACACACCACTTACCATACACAACACTCTCACAACAGGTGTGCCCCGAACACCACACACTCACGTACTATGTGCTCCCCACCACTTTCCTTTATCAGCAAGCCCTTTCTGGGGGCATGGCCTACACTAGCATTCCAAAGACAGCTCAGTTCACTCCCCTGCCTGCAGAAAGCCTAACTCCCACACTAAATCATAGCAACTGTCAAAGAGCAAGCAGCCGGTGGGCCCCACCCTTCTCACAGGAAGTGAGGAAGAGCAAATAGCTAGTTTCTCTTCAAGGGCTGGTGCACACGTTAAATAAGTGATTAAAAGGAGAGGGAGAGCGCTGTTTAAGAGGCAGTGACAGCTCTGAAGAAGCACAATAGGGCAGGATCCAGGCAGCAGCTTGGCAGAGACCACAGGATTCCTATAAAGTCTTTTATGAACCAGGTTCTGAAATTCCAGAGCCCGCAGGAGGTGGCTCCCTCTTCGGTTCAGTGGGGGCTGTGCTGCCAAGAATGCACAGCACCTTCAGTGCCCCTGGGACACCTGAGCTATGGGTCAGGGAGGTGGCCCTAGTGAAGGATGCCAGCCTTGGGCCTGGGCTCTTTTGGCATTAAGAAAATCAAAGTGTGACATCTTCCTCGAATCTGGGGCTGTACCTCAGAGGGCCTGACAAAAAGCAGGGCTTGCCTACGTGCCTTCAGGACCCAGAGGAAGGTGGGACCTGAGAGGCCTGGAGACATCAAGGTCTGATTAACAGCATACCACCCTCTATGGAGCTGTGATCCATCACTCTGGGGATGAGGACCTCCTGTTGCCAGCTCTGCTCTAGCCACTATGCAATCCGGACAGACTTGGGCTTTGCAGAAGCTGGTCTCAGCACTTACAATCCCTTAAGAACAAAAGGAAACAAACAAAAATTGAAGGACCTACAAGCAGATAGCTCTGGAATCAGAGGATTGGCAGTTAAGGGCTCTGGTGTATCGGGAAACAGACTTCAGAATACAAGGCGCTTTGGTCCCACCTGGAGTTTTGTTAAGATGTCGGTTTCAGGACTGGGGAACACTGTTCATGCAGTAAAGTGCTTGTCAGTGAAGTATGAGAACCAGAGATAGAGCCCTAGACCCTATGTGGAAAACTAGATATGGTGATGTGTGCCTGCAATTCCAGGACTGGGAAGGTAGGGACAGAGGCATCGATGGGGCTTATTCTCCAACCAGCCTGTTCTAATGGGCCAGCTCCAGAAAAAGTAAGAACCCTGTCTCAAAACTGACATGGAGGGGCTGGAGAGATGGCTTAGTAGTTAAGATGTTGCTCTTGCAGAGGACCCAAGTTAGGTTTCTAGCACCTATGTTGGGTAGCTCACAACTACCTGTAATTCCAGCTCCAGGAGATCTAACACTTCTGGCCTCTGGATGTACCTGCACATAACACATGTGCACACATACACATAAACGCACACACACACATACACATAAACGCACACACACACACTTAAAAATATATAAATATCTTGGTGGTAGTGGCATACGCCTTTAACCCCAATATTCAGAAGGCAGAGGGAAGCAGATTTCGATTTGAGGCCAGCCTACTTTACTTGGCAAGTGCCAGGCTAACCAGGGCTATGTAGTGAGATCCTGTCTCAAAAACAGTTGTGCTGAGAAGTGGTGGCATACACCTTTAAACCCAGCACTCAAGAGGCAGAGGCAGGTGGATCTATGTGAGTTCAAGGCCAGGCTGGTCTACAGAGCAAGTTCCAGGACTGGCTCTATAGTTACTGGGAAACTGTGTCTCAAAAAACAAAAAAAAAAAACAAAAAAAAAAAAGAAAAGAAAGAGTCAATAGTAATAACAAATATTTTTAAAACAAAGTGGAGAGCAATTGAAGAAGATATTAGAGGCCGACCACCTCTGGCCTCCATACACACTTGCCCACATGTAGACACACATTGCCCACATGTACACATACATGTATGTACACACCAACAGATATGTGTTTCAAGGAGGATCTGGTATCTCAACCAGTCAGTGCCAAGGCTTCTGGGCCTTGGACTCTTCTTTGACTATTAAAGGGGCCAAGAAAGGACCTGGGAGGGTTTGGTAAGTGAGGGCTTCCCTCCTTGTGCTCAGGCAGCTGGGAAGGCTTCCTGGAGGAGGGGTTCTACTGTATGCTGTTATAAGACTGCATGGAGAAGATGATAAAGATGCCCCAGGCCACCCGATATGTGACCTCACGAGTCTTCATCATGCACGGCCATGTCTAGTCAAAGCCAAGGATGAGATGACTCAAGACCCCTGGAGGGGAGAAGAGGAGGCTGAACAAGCCTTGGGGACTGAAATTGCCATTTAGTAGCTGGGAGACTAGGCAGGCTCACTCACATTTAGTCTTTCTCTGAAAATATGAGGGACACAATCCCTAGGCCCCAATGACTGGGGCAAGGATTGAACCAAGTGACGTAACGATGTGCTTACTATAGAGCCTGGCAGAGGTCGTGAGCCATAGAAAGAATCCTTGTTGAGGACTATTGTCTTGTTACTACAAGTGGGGGAGTGGCAGGTCTCCTGTCGGCTTCTGAGCTCTAGGTCAGCCTACTCCACACCCCATGACTTCCTGTTGAGGCACCTGCCGTCCTTTCCTTGTCTGTGGTTTTTGGGGTGCAGGGCAGCCATGACTCTAGGATGGATGGATATAGCAGCTTTGTCCCCCAAGGCCAAGAAAATCCACTGCCTCTGCATGGAGCAGAACTCACCGCAGAGCAGGCAATTCGAGCCCTGGAGGAGAAGCAGGAGGGGCCGGAGTTTCTGGCTACCCTACTTACTGAGTTTGAGGCCAGCCTGAACTGGACAGGACCCTGCCTTAAAAAGAATGAAGAAAATCAGGAGGTGGTGGCACATGCCTTTAATCCTAGCTCTCGGGAGACAGAGGCAGGCAGATTTTTGTGAGTTCAAGGTCAGCCTGATCTATAAGAGCTAGTCCAGGACAAAGCTACAGAGAAACCCTGTCTCGAAAACAAAAAACAAAAATAAAAAGAACCAAAAATGAAACAAACCATCCAACCAACAACGACGAATGCTACCAAAACAATCTAAATTGCTCTGCCATTCTGCCCAGGATGGCAGGCTGTCTATATCGCGAAACACAACAGGAGAGCTGTAAGAAGAGGGGGCCCAGCTCAGGACAGAGACTCTTCAGTGATGGCTGAGCTAACATCTACTTTCCCAGCTTAGCCCTCTGCAAAAGAGCAAGAGCTTCATGAAGAAAGGTGCTGAGGGGCTGGCAACGGAGGGCGGACAGACACGCCTCCCAAACATTCCCTTCCACAGATAACCAGCCCAAGAGGTATCAGGCACCAGCTGGACCCTGCTGGGGAGGAGCAGCCAGGCTCACGATGGCATGACAGGAATCTAAACAGATGTGATTTATTTCTCCAACTCGCTGGCAGGTTTCATCCTTACATTTTTCTTCCTGTCCAGCAGGGCAGAGCGAATGATCTTTCGGTCAATTGGCAATGTTCCATGTTTTGTTTTGTTTTTGAATGTATTTGTATATGAAACTTGAGTCTGTTAAGTGGGTTGTAGTAGACAAAGTGTCTCTCTTTCCTTTACTCTTTAACTGTGTCTGTTGTGCGTGTGCATTGTGGGGGGTCAGAGGTCAACTTTGGATGTCCTACCTCAGGAGCCAAATGCCTTTTTTTTCATATTGATAACATCTATTTTGCTCCTGAAAAACAAATACATATTATAATGTTTAATAGGTTTTAAATTTTTGATAGAATTAAAGTACAAACTATTTTATCAACTTAAAATTTTTTACACTTAAAAAATTTACACTTTAATTATTTTATTTTTTATACTTTATCATCATTATTATTGTTAGGTTTTTGAGACAGAGTCTGTCTACATAATGGCTACTCTGGAACTTGTTATGTAGACCAAGCTGCCCTCAAACTCACAGAAATCCACCTCCCTCTGCCTTCTGGTGCTGGGATTAGAAGTGTGCACCACCACCCCCGGCTATAGTTATTTTATTTTTTAGGATTATAATATAATTACACAACTTCTCCTTTCCCTTCCTTCTCTCCAAATCTTCCAATATATCCCTTCTTATTGCCTCTCAAATACATGACCTCTTTTTTCGTTGTTGCTGTTGTTGTTGTTGTTTTGTGTGTGTGTGTGTGTGTGTGTGTGTGTGTGTGTGTGTGTAAAGGCAACTTGCTCAGTCTGTATAATGCTATTTGTGTGTATATTTTCAGGGCTGAGCACCGGGGTATTGGGTAATCATTTGGTCTGCTCTTCCCTGGGAAAAAAGACTTTTTCGCCCACTCTTAGCATTCCTTAGCTTAGTTTTTTGTGTAGGGTTGAGACTTTAATCTCTCTTGGTTTTTTTTTTTTTTTTTGAGATAGACTCTCCCTGGAACCTGGGGCTCATTGATTTGGTTAGGCTGGCTGGCCAGTGAGGCCCCCAGGGCTCTTCCTGTCCCTACCTCCCCAGCATTGGGGTTATAGGCATGCACCATCATGTCTGGTTTTGTACATGGGCTCTGGGGGATGGAACTCAGGTCCCCACGCTTGAGCAGCCAGCACTTTAACCACTGTGCTATCTCTCTGCCTCCTGCTCCTGTTCTTTATCTGATCTTTAAGGAACTGACCAGATACTGCTGTTTCCCAGGTGAGAGGCAGACAAACACGAGCAACCTTTACTCTTCCATGCTGAGCACAGAGCCCTACTCCCTGTGAGTGGTTGTCCCTGGCCCAGTGCCTTCCTAGAGAGCCCCACACCTGTCTCACCTTCCTGGGGAGCCCCGCCTAAGAGAGAACTCCCTGTACACTCTCACAGTGCCTCCAGTGAGCAAAGTTTACTGGTGCTAGAAGGCCCTCCCATCTGTGGACTTCCCTCAAGATTTGTGCCATAAAAGATGTCATCTCACTGGAGGGAAGGGTAGGTTGCTCCTCTCACCCTGAGTCATGGATTCATTTAACAAATGACCTGATAGGGGACTGGCAAATAAATAGTAAATAGAATGCTTGTTGCTATTATCAGTGCCATGAGGTAACCAATAGAAACAATGGAGGGCCAGCCACAGCAGTCATAGCCCTGTGTGGTGGGTTTGCAGGCCTGAGGAGGATGTGGCCCCTGCCTCTGACTGCATTCTGAACACTGGGAAGTGACTGCTAGGGGTCATATTACAGAAATTAGGGGCGTTGGAAATGATCGTGGGAATGGCAGGTTCTAGGCTCCCTGACCATGCCCAAGGAACAGGGTGACTGTGGGAAGCGAGGTGACTTTTCTCTCCAGAGAGAGACAAAAGGAAGGAGCATCAAGGAAGAGAGAATCCTGTGAAGGCAAAGAGGAGAGAGAAAAGCAAGGCCTCTAGGGAGTGACCTAGTCTAGCTTGGCTGGAGCGGAGTGGGGACAGGAAGTAAAAGTGAAGTGAAGGAAAGGGAACATTGGAGCTAGCTGAGGAATGTCCCTCTGAACCACTCAGGAACCAGAACCTTGTCCTGTGAACATCAAGGAACTAAGAGAAAAACGGCCTTTGTGAGCCATGGCAGCTCCAGCAATAGGAACCTGGAGGGACCTACAGGGGAGTGCATTTAGGGAGGATCAGAGGAAGAGGCCAGGGACTCCCTGAGGGAAGTTATGTAATACTTAGCTCAGTGGCACCTACACACACCCAGTGTGTCATCCATTGGGGTCATAAGTGACACTTCCCAGTGTACAGATAAGAGAAACACTGTCCCATCATTTTGCTACACTCTCCCACGTGACTCTACAGACTCCAGTGTGAAGTCCACAGCTCTTCTCCAGGATTTTATTCTTTGCTGTGTATTCTCTGCATGTGGAACATGATCCCTGAACCAATGGACCTGACCGGTTAACAAAGCCACAGACCCCTGGCATTCCACTGAGTTCAGCCCGCCACATTCCTCAGTCTCCCCTTGTTTCTGTCATATGACCCCTAGCAGTCACTTCCCAGTGTTCAGAATGCAGTCAGAGGCAGGGCCACATCCTCCTCAGGCCTGCAAACCCACCACACAGGGCTATGGCTTCTGGAAACTTCCCTCTGATTCTTGGCAAACCATGTGTTTTTCAGGAGCTGCTTATGGTTTTCTTTTTCTTTCTTTCTTTTTTTTTTTTTTCAAGACAGGGTTTTTCTGTAGCTTTGGAGCCTGTCCTCTTGTAGACCAGGCTGGCCTCGAACTCACAGAGATCCACCTGCCTCGGCCTCAGGAGGATTAAAGGCGTGTGCCACAACCGCCCGGCTGCTTGTGGTTGTCTATGGTTTCCTTTCGTCTATAATTTCTGCACTACTTGGGGGGCTGTGCTGTGGTCCCCAAATTTGGCTGTGTCTACCCGAGTAGCTGGACAATAGTGCTAGTTTCAATTGCTTCTCTCAAGTTTTAGGTCAGGCTTTTTCTCGATGAACTGTTCTCTTTTCATTTTTAAATAAGGGCTTGAGACCGTGCAAATGGCCCATTTCTCATAAAATTTGCCGCTAGATTTAGGATCTGCTGATGTCTCTTGCTTTAATTATTACTACAAAGGCTACTAAATGTGATTTTCTTTTTTTTTTAATATGGAATGCTTCACAAATTTGCATGTCATTTTCACAGGGACCATGCTAATTTTTCTCTGTATCATTCCAATTTTAGTATATGTGCTGCCAAAGTAAGTGCTAAATGGTCATTGATTGGCATGCTATTGTAAGGTTGAGATAAGATTATCTATCTATCTCTTTATCATTTATGTATCTATCATCTATCTATCTTCTTACTATGGACTCATAGATTTCAAATTTATTCAATGGATTTATAATTTTTTGCTGCTACATATATAAATATTTATATTTAAGATTTATTTATTTTTACCTTATATCTTTAAGTGTTTGTCTATATGTCTATTTTATACAGTGCCTGCAAAGTCTAGAAGATGGCATTAGATCCCCTGGAAGTAGCATTAAGGATGGTTGAAAGCAGAGAAAATTGGTTCCTAGGAACGGAACCTGGGTCCTCTGCAAGAGCATCAAGTGTTCTTGACCACTGAACCATCTCTCCAGTCCCCATCATGCATTTTACTCTTTGGACTGTTCCAGATTTGGCTAATGAAAGCAAATTATTCAAGTTGGCTTCTGTGTCCTCCTGATTTATCTCCATCCCATTTTGGGAGCTTCCTGATGTTCTAACTCTACAGGGCATTCTTAAGTTTATCTTCTACTTCTACTGATCGTTTTAGTTTCATCTCAATCGCTTTGATAAAACACCACGACCAAAAAAGCAATTTAGGGGAGGAAATGGTTTTATGCCACTTTACAACTCCAGGCCACAGGCCACAATGAGGGATGTCAGGGTGGGAACTTGGAGCTGTAAACACGGGGGAAACACTGCTTGCTGATACATTGCCGCCCTTTCATGGTTAGCTAGCTTTCTAATACAACCTAGGACTACCAGCCCAGGGAATGATTACACCCTTTATGGGCTGGGCCCTTCCTGTCAATGAACAATTAAGATAATTCCCTCTAGGCATGTCCACAGGCTGATCTGGTCTGGGAAATTCCTCCATTAAAACCCCCTCCTTTGCCTGGTGGTAGTAGCACCCCTCTTTAATGCCAGCACTTGGGAGGCAAAAGCAGGTAGATCTGTGAGTTCGAGGTCAGCCTGGTCTACAGAGTAAGTTCTAGGACAGTCAGGGCTATCAAGAGAAACCCTTTCTCAAAACAAAACAAAACACCCCCCAAAAATGAAAACAAAAAACCCCACACAAACAAACAGAAAGACTCCCTCCTTTAAAGGGGGCTTTGGCTTTCCCCATGCCAGGTAGGCATAGTGAGTCTTCGTGCGTCCTTCTGCGTTTCATTCCGATGGGCTCTGTGGGATGTATTCTTCACCGAGAGCTGTTCTTAGATTATCTAGACGTGCCATAGATGTATCTTTTTATCTTTTAAAAAGGAATCCTGTCTTTGTATAACCAGTAAGTAGTGTCAGTGCTAGAAGGTGCCCCCTCAGTGACTGTGGTGTTCTGTAATGTCACCTCCACAGCTAGAGCCTTCAGTGAAGTTCCTGGATAGGTGCCAACAGGGAGTCTCATCTTGCCCTTTGTAATGTCAGGGAAAAAAAAGGCCAAGTCTGCATGTCAGTAGAATTAGAGCTGCATGTATTTAATGTGATAATTATCCCCAGTGCTGTGGTGCATTTGCTTGCTCTTCAGGAACAATGATTTCCGGCAGAATGATTGCCCCCAAGCCCTACAAAGTTACCTCAAGTTCTAGTCCTAAAGTAGAGAGCAAAGTACACTACAGAAAACCAAAGAATCAAAATACCATAGGGAAGGTACTAGGGACAATAGTACTGCTCAGGAGCCCTGCATACCACATCCGGTCCTCCGTGACATTCAGTCAGCTGTCTCCTCCAGGAAGTGGCTTTTCTGATAACACATTGCCTTCAGGATGAGGTCAAATGCCTTTTTACTATAGGCCTGAAGCCACTTTTTGTTTAATTGCTTCATCACAGACACTCAGGATCCTAAGGCTTTATGCCTGGCGTTGTCTATAATCTCCATTGCCTCCTCCATCCTTTCAACTTTGTACGTATACTTAAATTCCTGCTTGTGTGTTATTTGCTTGCCTCCCTCACCCCCACTAGGCTGCACTCCCTGCCCTTCCGTAGCAGGAGCCACAAGTCACAATCCTTTGCATACACCTGGGACACAGAAAAAGATCAAGAATTCTTTGTAGGATAGATGAATGCTTCTAAGGAGCCTACTTAAAATGTAGATTTGAGGTTGACAAGATGACCCAACAGGCGAGGGCATTGTTATCAAGCCTGACAACTTGAGTTCAACCCCCGGGACCCTCATAGTAGAAAGAGAAAAGTGACTCCTTCAAGTTGTACATATACATACATACATACACAAATAGATGAAATTAAAAAAAATGTAGATTGATCCCTAAGGTGAGAACTGTATCCTTTTGTTTAGGAAAAAAAAATAAAGCAAACTTTCACTACTATTTGGCTTCTCAGTTTTGTCAACAAAAGGTGTTTCTTAAGACAGGCAGTGGTGGTGCATGCCTTTAATTCCAGCACTTGCGAGGTAGAGACAAGCGGATCTCTGTGAGTTCAAGGCCAGTCTACAGAGTGGGTTCCAAGACAGTCAGAGCTGTTACACAGAGAAACCCTGTCTCAAAAAAAAAAAAAAAACAAAACAAACAAAAAAACAAAACAAAACAAAAAAACCCCCGATGTTTCTTTGATGCATCAGTAAAGAGTTAGAGGAAATGCAAGTTTTCAACAGCAACACTTGGTTGAAGCAATGACAAGCATGAAATAACCTGAGTGTCAAACCACATCTCAAACCACTGCCCACAAGGACATGAGTTAAAAGGAAAACCAAGATTATTCCAAGAAGAATACTGGCATTGGGCATTCATTTTATTTCATGTTCTGTTTGGGTCACTATTTTTTGGTAGCTAATTATTTGTCAGTTATTATATGGTGGGTGCTAATTTCTCATCACTAAAACACAAATTTTGTGCAAAATTGCTAAAACTAAAAGTTTCGATAATATAGTCTAAAAAGTGAGCCTGTCTCATTTCTTTTCTATTGTATTGGCTGCTCAACAGATGGAATCAAATGATCCAAATAAGCACATGGGTGTTAAATATATGTTGTACAAGTCACATGGTTGAGTCAGGAAAAAATTATTCCACTTACATTCAAACCATTTAGTTAATATTTTGTATGTTTCTGTTCAGTTCACTAAAAACATATTTGGATATTGTATTAGTCAGGGTTCTCTAGAAGGATAGAATTTATAGAACAAAGTATATACTACATGGGGTGATTTATTAGACTGGTTTATATTATGCTTATTATGAATATTATATTTATTAGATTGGTCTATATGCCGGAGAGGCTGAGACTCAGTAGCCACTCAGTCTACAGATGCCTCTGCCACAACCTGGCACTAAAGTTCCCGATCTTTAGCCCACATTGTAAGGCCTGAGAAACTGGGTTCCCATGGTGATGAAAGATGCGGCAACGGAGTAGATGCACTCACCAGCAGGAAGCAAAGATGGGCAAGGAGAAGCCCTGCTTTCCCTCTGACCTTTTTATTCTGGTCATCTCTAAGCCTTGCTGTAAATACCCCCAGATCCTCCCAGACCCCAGGTCTTCCCAGATGTGAGTGCCTTAGTTAATCCCAGATCCAGTCAAGCTGACAAGCAAGGTTAACTGTCACTGATAGATAATGGCTTGTGTCCTGACTGAGCAATGTCAGAAACATAAATCAACATGTTTTTCTTTCTACAATGTCAGAACAACAAAAAATTCAAAAGGTACATCAGTTTTGTTGACTTAACTCACCAAATACTCCTGATTTCACTTAGTATTTATGACCATTGACAGTAATGGATTCTTTTATTCTAATCCTAATTCTGAGAACACACCACTCCACACAATAGTACATAGGTTACAGAATAACTAAAAATGGTTAATTAAAACTGTTTGTGGGGAGGGCAGGCATGGTGGCATACATCTTGAGTCAGGTATAAGGGTCTTCTAAATTCAAGACCAATCTGGTCTACATAGTTAGTTCCAGACTAGCCAGAGCTACACAGTAAAAACAAACCACTGTTGTAGGGTTCAAAGGGCTTATAGGAATAGAGAGTTGAAAGTCACTGTAGTTGGTTAGTTGAGTAACAATTACAGAGCTGGCTCCAGGCTTGCTGGATCTACACCCACAACAATTCAAGTTGTCTTAAATCAGGTAGGGAAGGGGTCTGCTCAGCTGAAGCCCCAAGGACAGAATCAGGAAGTTTGTCCTTTGTTGAGCCAATCACTTATGCACCAGATGGTTTGATGGTAGCCAGTGGGTGCTAGCGTAACCAGTATTAGCTGTGTTTCCTTTTAGAAGGTCCAGTTGAGGGGGTTGCATGCTGACTGGCTTGATGTGCTCAATAAATTCACTGGCCAGTTTTTTCCTGATATGGTTTTATAAACCCATGTGTTCTTGATTTAATCTGGTAAATTCATAGTTGATGCTCTTTTTATTTGTATAGATATCTTATCAGTTTGTGTTTCATGGACAGACAGTGACTGTTAACTTACACAAGCAAGATGCAGAGTCACTGTGCCTCTGCATCTATATTCACAATGGAGTCAACTGCTCTTCTGAAATGGAATTACTTAGGACAAGACACGTAAAACTCCACTGGTTCCATTCTGTGCTCTACTTGATACGCTCTATGGGAACTAGGCTGAAAATTTAAAAACACACAGACAGAAACAGACAGACAGACGGGACCATGGGGACATCCTTGAGATAAGAATGTCCACTTTATTGTGCTCAGGGGCAGCTTATATAGGGCTCTGGCCACGCCCCAGATCTTTCAGCTGCAAACTCATCAGAACCCACTCTCCTGCCATCAGGCTGCTCAGAGCAAAGGAAAACAAACTGTTTACAAGAAATTCAGGGTCCGGTGGTCCACAGTCCCCAACAAAGACACAGTCTGAAAGAAGTAACCAAGAGTAAGATATAGCTTTGTTTTAGTGTTTCTATTGTTGTGAAGAGACACCATGACCTCAGCAAGTCCTATAAAAGGAAGACATTTAATTCAGATGGCTTACATTTTCAGAGGTTTGGTCCCTTATCATCATTGTGCAACATGGTGGCATATAGGCAGACATGGTGCTGGAGCTGAGAGTCCTACATCTCAATAGGCAAGCAACAGGAAGTGGTCTGTCACTCTGGGCGTGGCTTGTGCATATATGAGACCTCAAAGCCCACCTCCACAGTGATACACTTCCAACCAGACCATACCTACTTCAACAATGCCAAATATCCTAATAGTACCGTTTTCTATGGGGGCCATTTTCTTTCAAACCACTACAGACTTGATCTCAAGTTTGTCAAGTTTGCTGGTAACTTCCACTACCACCCAGTGTTCACCATGCCCACTCACAGACACTGCCTGCTTTACAGTTTGGTGCTTAACTTAAGTCTCTCTTTGATTAGCAACATTGGAAACAAACTTTTATCTCTCTCCTTTTTGAGACAGGGTTTCTCTGTGAAGGAGTCTTGACTGTCCTAGAACTCACTCTGTAGACCAGACTGGCCTTGAACTCACAGAGATCTGCCTGCCTGTGCTTCCCAAGTGCTGGAATTAAAGGCATGCTCCACCACTGCCCGGCTCTTTTATATCTCTTATGCAAAATCAATTGGCAAAAAGTTTCAATAGCTTTGATGGTGAAAAAACATCCTCTAAAGTGTGTGTGTGTTTGTATTTATATTTATATTTATACTAAACAGAACATCTTTACTTTTTGTTAAAATTTGTTTTCTTTTTTTAAGATTTATTTATTTATTATGCATACAATGGTCTGCCTGCATGTGTCCCTACAGACAGAAGTTGGCACCAGATCTTATTACCGGTGGTTGTGTGCCACTATATGGTTGCTGGGAATTGAACTCAGGACCTCTGGAAGAGCAGTCAATGCTCTTAACCACTGAACAATCTCTCCAGTCCCAAAATTTGTTTTCTGTTCTGTTATTTTGTGTATTGTTTTTAGTAAATTTTTGTTTTCTTTTGTATGGACATACAAGAGGACTTGCTCTTGCCAGATTGAGTCATATGCATAAAATGTTACAAGGTTGGAACCACAGAATAGAAAGAAAATACAGAATTACCATAAAGTTGACCTTTATTTTCCTGAGGACTGTTTGTCAACCAGGTTCTTTGGTTAGAATGTTCTCATTAAGTTCTACTAAAGAATAACAAATATGGTATTTGAAAAGGCTCAGCAGGTAAAGGCACTTGCCCCAACATCTGAGCTCTATCCCTGGGATCCACATGGTGGGGGAAGAGCACCGATCCCCAAAAGTTGCTCTTAGATCTCTATAGACACATCACAGCCCCAACACATAAACAGACACTAATAAAGGAATAACTGTGTGGTAGCTTGAATAAAAATTGCCCCATAGGCTCATAGATTTGAATGCTTAGTCATCAGGGAGTGGCACGACTTGAGAAGCATTAGGAGATGGGCCTTGTTAGAGTAGGTGTAGCCTTGTTGGAAGAAGTGTCTCACTAGGGGTGGGCTTTGAGGTTTCAAAAGCCCAAGCCAGGTCCAGTGTTGCTGTCTCTTCCTGTGGATTCAGATATAGAACTCTCAGCTACTTCTCCAACACCATGTTTGCCTAATGTGATAATAACCATGATCCCTACCATAATGATAATGGACTAAATCTCTGAAACTGTAGGCAAGCCCCAATTAAATGATTTCTTTTATAAGGGTGGCTGTGGTCATGGTGTCTCTTCACAGCAATAGACAACTATAATATAACTTTAATTTAAAATACCAAATGTCTTATGCCTCATAGATTTGACAAAACCATTTGTTAGCACAATCAATGACTGCATCTCTGTAGAAGGAGCAATAAAAATACAATGGTCACAACCCAGATATGTTTTCTTCTTAATCATTCAGAGGAAAGGGCAAGAAAGAGAGCTCACAGTTTTGAGTGCCAACACATGTCATTCACTAATTTAGGAGCGTCAAAGGTCTTAGTCAGCCTTTTCAGTAAGTAAGCTACAGATAAGGAAACGGAAATTCAGAGGTTTGGAAATCCACACAAAATCAGACAGAAGGGAGGCTGGGGTTGAAACACAGGCTCTACTCCAGGCAGCTCCCACTTAAGCTTTCTCCGTTGTAGTCAGAGTTCAGAACCTCCGTCAGGTAGCAGGGAAGCATAGAATATTTGAAAGTCATTCTCATGACCCATTTGCTTCCTAGTTCCTAATCTTAAATGAATCTGAGGTCACTCTGTAAACAGCTCCGTCTCCAAGGCTGTGAACACGGAAGAAACCAAGGTCTTTGAAAACTCTGCCCTGCAGATTTAATATATTCTGTTGGTCATTGTCCCTCTTACATCAGCAGCGGGACAGATGTCTTCTTGATCTCAACTCCTACTGTGCCTGCCTTCGACTTAGTTTCCAGGTAAATCAGACGAGGGAGCACAGGAGAACAACGTCGGGAGAAAAGGAAACCCCCATGGCTTCAATCTCCAATGTTTCACAGTGCTATGCTGGACAGAGCATAGTGCGGTCTGTAACCTCTATAGTGGCTGGAGCCACTGTGAGGAAGACAAAGGAATAATTTGTCATTTCAGTGGAAAACAGGTGGTCACTGAAGATGACTGTGGAGTTTGGATCTGGATTTATTTTGCCAAATCCAGATACCAGCTGCTCTAAGAATTTAGGATGGCCAGGAAGTGATGACTCAGGCCTTTAATCCCAGCGCTCGGGAGGCAGAGGCAGGCAGATCTCTGAGTTCAAGGCCAGCCTGGTCTACAGAGTAAGTTCCAGGAGAGCCAGGGCAAACCTGTCTCAAAAAAAGCAAGTAAGCAAACAAACAGAACTAAAAATGCTTTCATTTGTTTACTGAACAGATAGGATTGGCTGGAGAGATGATGACTCAGCCGTTAAGAGCACGTACTGCTCTTGCAGAGGACCCAGGCTCAGTTCCCAGCACACTCAGCAGCTCACAACTCAAGCGGCTGTCCCCTCTTACAACTGACCCTAACAGGGCCAGCTGGCTTTTAACTTATTTTATTTTTTTCCCCAGGGGCCAGTTTGCTGAGACCTCTGCCCCATATTACCTCACCATCCTATGTTGACTCATGTCTGGCTTCAGCCAGACCCTCAGGGAGTACATCCAGTCCAGTAGCCAATCAGGGTCCTACCCAGCCACAAGCAGGAACCGTTCTTGCTATTCTTGGTCACATGACAGACCCCTGACACTGCAACACAGTTGCCGACCAGATGTCATGAGCCAATCAAAACGATTCCTGTGCCAGTAAGGGTCTATATCCAATCACTTCACAGTGCACTTCGCCACAGCTGGAACTCCCCTAATCCTGCGAAGGAGCCTGTGAGCTTCTCTCTGGTCACCATTTTGTCACTGTGTCTGATGGTTTGACCTCTGCATGCTGGAATTTTTGCTCTCAAGAATTAAATGTGGGGGCTGGAGAGATAGCTCAGTGGTTAAGAGCATTGCCTGCTCTTCCAAAGGTTCTGAGTTCAATTCCCAGCAACCACATGGTGGCTCACAACCATCTGTAATGAGGTCTGGTGCCCTCTTCTGACCTTCAGGGATACAGACAGAATATTGTATACATAATAAATAAATAAATATTTAAAAAACACAAGTAATAAAAATAAAAAATATTTTAAAAAAGGAATTAAATGCTCTTGTTGATTGCATACATGTCAGGTGGTCTCTTATGGGACTTCTTGTGAACCCTAACAACTCTCTGTAGCTCCATTTCCAGGGATCAGATCCTCTCTTGTGGCTTCTGAGGGTATAAGGCATGCACTTTTGCGATGGACCAGCTCAGCCAGAGCACTGGGACCGATGGGACAGGGTCTCAGGAATAGGTGGGAAAGGAATCGGCAAATGACAGACACAAGACTCAAAGGAATTGCATCTGAATGAGTCTTTACTAGGCATGAGATGCATCCTTTATACAGAAAAAAACTGCTTAACATCATGTATTGTTTTTTCATGTGATACAGATTATTCTTAGAATCATTATATCAGATACATGAGAATAGAATTTTATCAGACAGATGTCCCCAGTGTGAGTCTGCAGTTGGTCATGCTAGACATGGCTTGGCATTAGTTTTGATATAAATCTTTATCTAGGCTATGAGTTCATGGCATATTGAACTAAGAGCAATCAGTTGTGGTTAACAGTCACACCGTCTACAGTCTTTTTATATTTCTGCAATCTATGCAGAAGAACAACTTCTTTCCTTCTTCTCCATATTTCTAACTCCTTTTCAAAACCTTTTCTAATTCCTTCTCCAAAACCAATCTCAAGATGTTACAGGCATTTATCTCTCTCTTTTATCTTTATCCCATCTTTGCTGAATCTGTTTTAATTGCTTAATTAAGTTTGCCTTTTGTTCTTTATTTAAAAAGGTTTAACCAGATTAAAACTTTTTCCCTTGAATGTTAACCTATCTTCCTCCATTAGCATCACATACTTCTGTATATGGCAATGGCTGATCAGTAGACTCTAGAAACTAAAACATCCGATCTTCCCTTCCAGAAGAAACCAGATTGTAGTCCTTAGAACATAAGCAGGTAATGCCAAAAGTGCAAGGGCTCCAATGCAGGAAGCACAGCACAAACACACCTTCTCTGCAGGCACTCTTCTTGGAAGCTTGTGCCACAGCCTATGTGGGAGATCACGCAGACTCCACAGGAGGTGGCGTGACACATGTGGTACATATACACACATGCAAGCAAAATACTTACATGCATAAAATGAAAAGAAATATTTAAAAAGAATATTCTAAGTGGTTCAATGTCTTTAAAACACAGTTCAAGCCTTAAACTCAGACAGCAAACTAGATACCTGTTTTGTTTTGTAAAAGGTTAAAAATGTTTTTATTTTTACGTGCGTGTACGTGGACCATCGCATACAGGTATTCAAAGAGGCTGATGAGGGTGACGTCTCCTGAAACTGGAGTTACAGTGGGACTGCTGTGCGTAACATGGGTGCTGGCACCTAAATCTTACTCATCTCCAAGAGCAGCAAGTACTCTTACCAGCTGAGCCAACTCTCCAGCCCACAGAAGAGGACATAAGAGCCCCTAGAACTGGAGTTATAGCCGGTTGTGAGGCACCATGTGGTACTGTGAATCGATCCCATGTCCTCTGGAACAACAGCAAGTGCTCTTAACAGTGAGCCATCTGTCGAGTCCCAAGAGTTGTAATTTTTTAGATGATGTCTACTCATTAGTTCTAAATTCTGAATAGTTCTTCAACATTTTCCCCCTGCATTCAAATGCAATGATTTTCAAGGTTGTGTATTCACAAAGTCCCTGAGGACCTAACCTACTCTACTCCCCAGAGTGGTAGTTCTTATTTTGAGGAAGAAAAATTCCTTGACAGAATGTCTTTAAAGCAAAGTTCCCACCCAGTATCGAGTAGAGGCTACCCAATAGCCTCTCTAATCTTAAAGAAAAAAACAAAAAAACCTTTGTGTATGTGTTCTAAAGCTTTCCGGGATTCTTTGGTCTTGTCTTCAGAGCTCTGGCATTACAGATGGAGGTAGCAGAGACATGGTGTTTGGGGACTCACTTAGGTTCTCATGGTTGAACTATCTCACCAGCCTTTTATAAATATCCTAAGGATATCTGATGAATCACATGGGCGCTTCGCTTAGTCACCAACTCACCAATATTTGAAACCTGTCTGTCAGGAAAGATATTCACATGCCTTGATACTCACATAATAATGCCTATTAATGGACAGGCTGAAAGCAGAACGCCATCAGGAAGTCCCCGTTCACACTGAGCACTGTATGAAAATGGGGTAGAATGAGAACACTTCGTTATACCTATGCGAGGCGCCATGTCAGGCCAGGGAAATGGGGAAAGACTCGCTACTGGCAGATGTTGAGGCCAGGACATTAGCCCTCGGTGGCTTAGCAAAGGGCCAAGCAAGGATGGCAGAAAACCGCGGGCAGACAGATGATTTAAGGTAGCTCTGGGCTCATGTCTGGGTAAGTTTTGCCTCTCGTCTCTGCCATGAGGCAGCTTGCTCCCCGAAGGGCGAGGCTGGCTCTTGCCAGGCCCCGGGAACACACAGATTTTTTTATGGCAACACATCCACGAAGACACGGCTCAGTAGCTGGAGGCCGCCCCACATTCCACAAAGGTACAGCGCTGCGGACCAGGCAGCCGGAAGCTCACGTCCGGCGACTCTCGCTTCCACCTCTAGGCGCAAGTGGCGTGTCGTCACCCCGGCTGGCCAATCAGAGCGCGCGACCAAAATAGCGCCGTATAAATACTGACCGGCGGGCGCGGGCCGCGCAGAGCCAGCGCCGGGCGGGGCTGCGTGCGCAGGTGAGGGCCGTCCGCCCCGCCCACCGCACACCTGCTTCCGCCTGACGTGGACCCGGAAGCTCCTGCACACACTGACGGTTTTGGGTTTGTGAGTGAGTAACGGGCGCGCAGTCGGAGCTCTCCCGCCTCCCTTCTGTCTTCAGAGGGAAGGCCGCCGCCGCCTTGCGTCATCCAGGCCGCTGTTGAGCGCGGGTGGTAACCGCACGTTCGGTGGGAACGCGCCCCGCCCGGGTTCTGCGGAAAGACCAGCCCTTCTCCACCCTGGGAGCGTTCCCGCTCGCCCTTCAGGCCTTTCGAGGAGGTGAGAAAGGACAAAGGCCCTGCGCCCTGCTCACCTCTCACCTGGGCCTCGTCATCTGGTCTGTGACGTCACTGCCCCAGCCCCTGCTCACAACTCTTCCCCCCAGTTATCTGTAAAACATTTAAAGATGTCTTTATAAGGGAGCCTGTAAAATTATTTAGGAATAGGATGTCGGGCAGGAGAAATGGCCCAGCGGTTAAGCAAATGGGTTTGGTTCCCAGCAGCCACGTTGCTCACAGCCATAACTCCAGTTTCAGTGTTCACAGGGGCAGTCCCATGTACCTTCTAACTTCAGGCACCGTGCTGCATGGATGTACATGCAGCAAAACCCACTTATCCACGTAAATAAATCTAAAGAAAATGAAAGAATAGAATATTGACAACGTGAAATTCTAATATATTTCGAAATTATGATGGGAGGCAGGTGGATCTCTTTGAGTTCGAGGCCGGTTCAAGTTAAATGTAGTATAGTCACACACTAGGATACCACCAGCAAAAGCAATCTATAAACTAGTAGCATTATCCAAACATGGTTGAGTTTTAACAGCATATTGAGTAACAGAAAACAGACTAAATAAAGCACATGGCTTGATTACAATTATATGAAGCTTAAGAATGGTCTACAGTGGGAGTTCCAGGACAGCTAAGGCTGTTACACAGAGAAATGCTGTCTTGAAAAAGAAAGGCCGGGCGGTGGTGGCGCACGCCTTTAATCCCAGCACTCGGGAGGCAGAGGCAGGCGGATCTTTGTTAGTTTGAGACCAGCCTGGTCTACAAGAGCTAGTTCCAGGACAGGCTCCAAAGCTACAGAGAAACCCTGTCTCAAAAAACCAAAAAGAAAAAGAAGAAAGAAATTATGAGCAATTGTAATTTTCTGGATATATTTAATGACATTATCTCGATTGAATGATGCAGGGCATTGCATGAGCCCTTTTTTTGAGCCTTTCCCTCCATTCTCTTTCTATTTTTCTCCATCTTTATTATTATTATTCGAGACAGGGTTTCTCTGTAGCTTTGGAGCCTGTCCTGGAACTAGCTTTTGTAGACCAGGCTGGCCTTGAACTCACAGAGATCCGCCTGTCTCTGCCTCCCTAGTTCTGGGATTAAAGGTGTGTACCACCACTGCCCGCCTTTATTATTTTTTTTAAAGACACAGTTTACACACAATAAACTGCACAGATCTTAAGAAGACAGCCATGTTAACGTCTGCATAGGAGTAGAAAAGGAATTAGCCCCTTGACCAAGGTCTGGACCATTAAAACATTACAGGTTCCCCAATGTTCCTTTCCCGCCAGTACCATCATCCCCAGGTCATCACTACTCAGACTTGCATTGCTATTTGTCCATTCTTAAACCTCATACAATTGTAATCAAGCCATGTGCTTTATTCTGTTTACTTCCTGTTACTCAGTATGCTGTTACAATTCAATCATGTTTGGATATGCCACTAGTTTATAGATTGCTTATCGCTGATGGTATTCTAGTGTGTGAATATACTCCAGTTAATTCTTTCTTCCATTGGTGGATTTTTGGATTATATTCAGTTTGGGACAGTTAAGAATAAAGATGCTGTGAACATTCATATGGTTTTGGTGAAAATACACAGATTTAAAAAATTACCACTGAAAGTATGTGTGTGTGTGGTGTATGTTTGTATTGTGTGTATGTGTAGTATATGAGTGTGTATGTATGTATATGTGTTGTGTGCATGTGTAGTGTATGTGTGTGCTTGTGTGTGTGGCAGATGTGTGGTGTGTGGTGTATTGTGTTTATGTGTAGTATATGAGTGTGTTGTATGTGTGTATGTGTAGTGTATGTGTGTGTGTATGTATGTGGCAGATGTGTGGTATGTGTGGTGATTGTGTGTATGTGTAGTATATGAGTGTGTTGTATTTGTAGTGTGGTGTGTGTTTGTGCACGCATGTGCACGCGTGTGTGTGACAGAGGAGGCTGTTGTCTTGTTTCAGTGCTATTACTCCCTGCCTTATTCCCCTGAGATAAGGGTCTGAATCTGGAGGTGGCTGGCATGTAGGAAGCCCTAATGGTCTCCTTTTGTCTCAAATCCCCATAATGCTAGGTTTTAGGTTGACTTTTCATGTGGTGCTGGGGATTGCATACAGTCTTCATACATCACCATGCCCACATTTTGCATGGATTCTGGGGATCTGATTGCAGATTCTCAAGCTTGCAGAGCAAACACTTCACCATGGAACCATCCTCAGCCCATGCCTGTACACTTTATATTTTAATTTGTTTCTAAAATTTTACCGCAATAACAATGCCTTTGAGAAACACAGTCAGGTGGTAGTGCACACCTTTAGTCCCAGCACTTGGGACACAGAGGCAGGTGGGTCTCTGAGTTCAAGGCCAGCCTGGTTTGCAGAGGGAGTTCTAGAACAACCAGTGCCACACAGAGAAGTCCTGTCTCAAAAAGACATGCATATTCTATGAAATTTCACAGATACACTAAACAGTGTGGTCATTACAAATCAGAATCCAGAGCAACCCTTCACCCTGGGTGCCCTAGCGCCCCCTCTTTGTAGACACGCCATTCCTACCTGTAGCCTTTGGAAAGTACCAGTTTACTCTTTGTTGCTTTGGTTTTGCCTTTCCCCAGAAGGCTCCTTTAAAAAGTGTCATGCGGTGGGTACTTCAGATCTGGCTTCTTTCACACCTGTCAGATCTGTCAACTGTTCCATGTTTCAACAGTCCTTCTCTCTTTGTTGCTTAGTAATATCCCATAGTATGATTATAACTGTTCATTCATTTTTTAGAAAGAAATTCGAGTTGCTTATCTCCTGCCCCCACCCTTCACTCTGCCAGTTTCTGGATATTTAGCCTGTGCTGACATTGAACTCAAAACTCTCCTGCTTCAGCCTCCTGAGCACTGGGAATTGCAGGCATGCAGCACAATTACAGTCTCACTTATGACAGTTAGGACAGTTGCCAGAAACAGTTCTCATGTAAAGGCATGATTTTGTTTGTTCCACTTTCTTATTTTTGAGAGAGGATCTCATCATCTAGACTGGCCTTGAATTTATTGGTCTCAAACTCACAGTAATCCTCCTGCTTCAGCTTTTTCATTACTGGGATTACAGGCAAACTCCACCACATACAGTTTTCATTCCTTTTCATCCTTAGGAGAGGATATTTGACTCTACAGAAATCTTTTAAGTGTTTCCCCGAGGGCCATTGTGTGTTCTTGTTAGCCACATGTGAGAGTTCACAGCGCTCTGTGCAGGCCCCACCCCTGAGGACATCCAGCTAATGAGCCTTTCCAGATAGATTCAGGTGGCCAAGCTCCACCCTACAGAGTAAAAAAGCCTAAGTTCAGTATTTGAAAACCCACCAATTCCTGAGCTTGAAATCCCACCAATCCCTGGGCTCACCTCAAGCCCAGGATTTGAAGTTCCACCAATCCCTACCCTGGAAATCTTTACCCTGGAAAGTTCTGCCACTCCCCCCAAGAAACCCTATATAAACCCTGTCTTCTGCTCAATTCTCTGCTGCTTCTCTTCATTTTTTTTTTCTCCCAATAAATGTCTTGTGTGAGGTTTGTTGTGTGATGTGACTTTGGCCCCCTCACTGCAAGGACACCTTTCTCTTCAGAAGTGTAACACTCACATTGGGGAACCCACCCCCAGCAGAGTTTTTACACACTGTCCTCACTAGCACTGTCACCACACTCACCACCCTTTGTAACCTTTTTTAATGGCTCATACTGGAATCTCATGGCTTTTAATCGTTTTATTTTATTTTATTTTGTGTTTTATCTGCATGTACACCTTTATGCCAGAAGAGGGCACCAGATCCCACTATAAATGGTTGTGAGCCACCATGTGGTTGCTGGGAATTGAACTCAGGACCTCTGGAAGAGCAGCCAGAGCTCCTAACAGCTGAGCCAGCTCTCCAGCCTGGAATCTCATGGCTTTAAGGAACCTTTTCCTAAGGGCAAGCGGTGTTGAGGCTATGTCACATGCGTTTTCACCATGTGTTCATTGTGAAAGATTTGCACAAGCCTTTTAACATTATTTTAAAAAGTCAGGTCAAGAGCTTTGGGTGTAGTCAAATAATAGAGTGTAGGCCAAGCCCTGGGTTCTGTCAATAACATATCAGCTCATCCCCATGCCCCCAACCCTGCCAAAGAACTGGCTGTGCTGGTTAGTTTTGTTTGCTTCCTCCTTCTTTTTTTTCTGTCAACTTGTCACAAATTGAAGAGGGAACCTCAGTTGAGGAAAATGCCTCCATCAGATTGGGCTGTAGGCAAGTCTGTGGGTGCATTTTCTTGATGACTGTTTGATGTGGAAGGGCCCAACCCACTGAGAGTGGTACCACCTTGGGCAAGTGGTCCTTCCCGGGAGGTGTGAAAAAGCAAACTGAATGTGAGCCTGAAGAACAAGCCATTAAGCAGTGTTCCTTTGTGGTTTCTGCGTCAGTTCCTGGCTCCAGGTTTCCACCTTGAGTTCCTGCCCTGACTCCCTTCATGATGGACTGCAGAGTGCAAGAGGAAATCAACACTGTCCTTCCTTGCAGCAACAGAAACAAAATTAAGACACTGGTTTGTTTTCCTGATGAATTTTGAGAGTTCCTTGTGTGTTCAGGATGCAAGTCATTCCTTAGTTAGTGAAAGTCATCCTTTGATGTGAGATGTCCTTCCGTATATGTGTTGCTTTTATTGATTGAGGAATAATGGCCAATGGCTTAGCAAAGTAAAGCCAGGCAGGAAATCCAAACAGAGAGATATATACAGAGAGAGAGAGTAGGTGGAGTCAGAGAGGCACTGTGTAGCTGTGGAAGGAGGCAGAGGCTATGTAGCTGCCCAAGAAGAAAGGTAACAAACCATGAACCTCACGGTAAAACATAAAGTAATAGAAATGGGTTAATTAAAAGAGGTAAGAGCTAGCTAGACATATGCCTGAGTCATTGACCCACCAGTGTTGTAATTGAAGTTTCTGTGTGATTATTTGGGTCTGAGCAGCTGGGAAGCAAATGAGCAGGCTCCGTTTATGATCCTTGCCCTGAATTGACTTTGTGAAAAGTCCCCTGGCTCCACTGTGTAGTATTTGTTTTGGGGATTTTCCATTAACCTGTCTATCTGTCCCTTTTCCAGTCCCACATCATCTGGAAGATCGTGGCTTTCCAGTCATTCCTAGAGAGCTTAATTTTGTCATTTCTTAGCTATTTCTACATGCTACTTCCTTTGACTTTCCATAGAAAATATAGGCTTGTCTTCAAAAAATTCCCTATTTGTAGACCAATTATATGGGAACTGACATCTTTTTCCTTGGTGGGTATGTTCTAGAAATTAAACCCAGGGCATCTTTTGTCTAAGCCTTCCTAATTCTGAACCTTCCTAATGCTGTAACCCTTTAATACAGCCCCTCATGTTGTGATGACCCCCAACGATAAAGTTACTTTCATTGCTACTGTATAACTGTAATTTTGCTACTGAATTATGTTATCTGCCTTTTCCGATGGTCTTAGGTGACCTCTTTGAAAGGGTTGTTCAACCCTAAGGGGTTGTGATCCACAAGTTGAAAACCACTGGTCTAGGCACATACTACCACAGACCTACACTTTTAGTCCAAGAATTGATGTCTTAACCACAGAGTTTTTTATTCTGTGACTGTAATATGTCTGTATATTTATTTAGGTTGCCTTTTATTTCTTCACTCAACATTTAGAAGTATTCCTCCTATAGTTCCTTTACCTGCTTAGTTAGATTTATGCTGTTTTAAAGCAATATTCTCTCCATTTTTTTCTTAATTTTAGTTCCTAAGTGTGTTATTTGCTATTTTAAAGAAATGTGGTTTGTTTCTGAGTGTCGACCTTATATATTCAAAACGCGGTTGACTGATTTGTTTTTTTCTGGAAGGATTTTTGGAATCCGGGGACTTTCCACATAGACAATTACCTTGCTTGTGAATGAGGATCGTTTTCTTCCCTCCTTTCCAATCTTTGTAACTTATATTAACTTTTAGTGCTTTATTTCATGATGGAACATTGTGACTTGGATGTCTCTCCTTGTTCCTGGTCTTCTGGGGAGTACAACATCCAGTCTCAACATTTAATATGTTAGTTATAGGCATTTGTGACTGTGTGTATTACTCTAATTTTTTTTACTAGTCTGTTTCTTATTACTGTAAGAAATAACCAAGGTAGGCTAACTTTATAAAGTAAAGGGGTTTATTTAACTCACTTTGGAGACTGAATATTCAAGATCAGGAGACCCTGATGGTTTGGCCTGAGATGATGATGACCTGATTGACATCATATTTATCAGAGCAAGAGGTCATCTCACCCAAAATCCCTTTTGAGGCTTTGGCCTCAGTTCATCTAAGGACCTCCCATTTAAAGATCCTGCCTGTCAAAATAAAAACAGAGAACCATGCTTCTAATGCACTGAGGAGTGGTGTGTTTATTGGGTTCAGTTCCTCACTAGTCCCCACTAAGGAGCATGTGTTTAATCTTGTCACATGTCTCTTTTGTACCAGTTGATGGAGTCTTTGTTCAGATACTCCCTGGTGATGTGGGATTTCCTTCTGTATGCTGTGAATACCATTGGTTACTAAAGAAGCTGTTTTGGACCTGTGATAGGGCAGAATAGAGCTGGGTGGGGAAAACTAAACTGAATGCTGGGAGAAAGAAGGCGGAGTCAGAAGCTGTGTAGCCCTACCAGAGACAGACACTGGGCGGAACTTTACCTGGTAAGCCACAGCCATGTGGTGATATACAGATTAATACAAATGGGTTAGTTTAGGATATAAGAGTTAGCCAGAGATACACTTAAGCTATTGGCCAAACAGTATTGCAAATAATATAGTTTTTGAGTGATTATTTCTTGGTCTGGGCAGTTGGGAACAAACAAGTGGACTTCTACCTACATCATGGTTTTCAAATACTGCACTAGGATAAATCCCACTTAATGTGTAATTCTTTAATTATTGTATTCCATGTGTGCTTTGCATTTGTGTTCATGAGAGTTATTGATATGTGAGGCTTTTTCTTGTCTTACACTTTATCTGATTTTTGTGTCATGAAGTCAGGACAGCTTAATGGAGGAAAGGTTTCTGATGACTTGTTTCAGAGGATTTTAGTCCACCATAGCAGGGATGGCAGGGCCCAGTGGCTCAGTCTGTGGTGGTGGTGGCGGTTCCCATGGCAGTGGATCAGAAAGCAGAAAGGAGGGCCCACTAGATTGTTCAGTGAAGAAAGATACTTGCTGCTAAACGCTATGGCTTGGGTTTGAGCCCCAAAACCCACATGGTGGAGAGAACTGACTGCCACTAGTTGTTTTCTGACCTCCACATATCACACACACTTACACACACACACACTCACTCACACACACACTCCCTCACACATACACTCACACACACTCACACACACTCACTCACACATACATTCACACACATACACTCACACTCACACACACTCACACACACACTCACTCACACATACACTCACACACTCACATACACTCACACATACACTCACACACACACTCACACTCACACACACATACACACACCCCACACACCCATAAGAATAATTTTAAGGAGGGGCTGGAGAGATGGCTCAGTGGTTAAGAGCACTGCCTGCTCTTCCAAAGGTCCTGAGTTCAAGTCCCAGCAACCACATAGTGGCTCACAACCATCTGTAATGAGATCTGGTGCCCTCTTCTGGCCTGCAGGCATACATGCAGACAGAATACTGAGAATACTGTATATGTAATAAATAAATAAGTCTTTAAAAAAAAAGAAGAAGAATTTTAAGGAAAAACAATCCAGAGAGAATTAGGCCAGATCTAGAGGTAGATACAACCTTCAAAGATGTGACATACTCCCCCTCCTTCCCTCCCTTCCCCCTCCCTCCCTCCCTTCCTTCTCCCTCCCTCCCTCCCTCTTTCTCTCTCTTCCTATCTCCCTACTTTCTTCTTTCCCCTCCTCCCCCCTTTGAGTTTCTTAGCTTGTTTTTTTGTTTTGTTTTGTTTTTGTTTTTTGACTGAGAAAGGAAAGCCAGGGGACTGCCTGTCGTTCCTCCACATGGGATGAGTGTCTTAGAGTCAGGCTTATGCCACAGAGACCCTCTTTCTCAGTGCAATTCCTTGCCTGGGCTGCAGCCCTTGTGAGGTTTGTAGAAATAAAACCCACACATGAGACTCTCTAAGACGGGTCCCATGACAGTTGAAACTTTAGCTTCAGAGATTTTCTAGCTACCTTTCTCTTACCAGATTTCCTAGACATCAATTCTTTTGAAACCATCTTCTTTTCTTTATTATTATTATTATTTTTATTTTTTTATTGATTTTTATTGAGCTCTACGCTTTTCTCTGCTCCCCTCCCTGCCTCTCCCTTAAGCCCTCTCCCGAGGTCCCCATGCTCCCAGTTTACTTAGAAGATCTTGTCTTTTTCTACTTCCCATGTAGATTGGATCCTTGTATGTCTCTCTTAGGGTCCTCATTGTTGTCTAGGTTCTCTGGGATTGTGTGATTTGTGGGCTGTTTTATTTATTTATTTTGCTTTATGTTTAAAAACCACTTATGAGTGAGTACATATGATAATTGTCTTTCTGGGTTACCTCACTCAAAATGATGTTTTCTAGATCCATCCATTTGCCTGCAAATTTCAAGATGTCGTTATTTTTTTCTGCTGTGTAGTACTCCATTGTGTAAATGTACCACATTTTCCTTATCCATTCTTCGGTGGAGGGGCATTTAGGTTGTTTCCAGGTTCTGGCTATGACAAGCAATGCAGCTATGAACATAGTTGAGCGCATGTCCTTGTGGTATGATTGAGCATCCTTTGGATATATACCCAAAAGTGGTATTGCTGGGTCTTGAGGAAGGTTGTTTCCTAATTTTCTGAGAAATTGCCACACTGATATCCAAAGGGGCTGTACCAGCTTGTACTCCCACCAGCAATGCAGGAGTGTTTCCTTTACCCCACATCCTCTCCAGCATAAGTTGTCATCAGTGTTTTTGATCTTGGCCATTCTTACAGGTGGAAGATGGAATCTCAGAGTTGTTTTGATTTGCATTTCTCTGATGACTAAGGATGCTGAACATTTCCTTAATTGTCTTTCAGCCATTTTAGATTCCTCTGTTGAGAGTTCTCTGTTTAGGTCTGTACTCCATTTTTTATTGGATTATTTGTTCTTTTGATGACCAATTTCTTGAGTTCTTTGTATATTTTGGAGATTAGATCTCTGTCTGATGTGGGGTTGGTGGAAATCTTTTCCCAATCTGTAGGCTGTCGTTTTGTCTTGTTAACTGTGTCCTTTGCTTTACAGAAGCTTTTCAGTTTCAGGAAGTCCCATTTATTAATTGTTTCTCTCAGTGTCTGTGCTACTGGGGTTATATTTAGGAAGTGGTCTCCTGTACCAATGTGTTCAAGTGTACTTCCCACTTTCTCTTCTATGAGGTTCAGTGTGGCTGGGCTTTATATTGAGGTCTTTGATACATTTGGACTTGAGTTTTCTGCATGGTGATTGATATGATCTATTTTCCTTCTTCTACATGTTGATATCCAGTTATGCCAGCACCATTTGTTAAATATGCTTTCTTTTTTCCATTTGATATTTTTTGCTTCTTTGTTAAAAATCAGGTGTTCAAAAGTGTGTGGATTAATATCCAGGTCTTTGATTTGGTTCCATTTATCCTCCTGTCTGTTTTTATGCCAATACCAGGCTGTTTTCAGTACTGTAGCTCTGTAGTAGAGTTTGAAGACATGGATTGTGATGCCTCTAGAAGTTCTTTTATTGTACAGGATTGTTTTGGCTATCCTGTGCTTTTTACTTTTCCATATGAAGTTGAGTACCGTTCTTTCGAAGTCTGTGCAGAATTTTTCTGGGATTTTGATGGGCATTGCATTGAATCTGTAGATTGCTTTTGAAACCATCTTCTTTTCAATAGTCCATCCTGGGTAATGATCCCTGGGAAGAAAGAGTTGGCTGAAGAACTATACAAATACCAGTTTTCAGGCCGGTGTTTTTACTGACATTTAGAGAGAGGTGTTGAACTCTCTACTCTCCCTTTTCAGACACTTTAAAGCTCTTAGGTGCATGTAGGTTCAGGTGGCTCTTAGCATAGTGACGTCTTTTTTGCTTGCATGAATGAGGAAGGTGTGGGGTTCTCCCTGTGTGCTCCTTCCATTGATCATCCCACAGTCTCATGGGCTCTGGAAAAGACAAAAGCAATCAGCAATCTGGAAAAGACATCAGTAAATGGGAAAAAGTCGGGGCATAATAAGTCACAAGGGATCAACTATGATGTATCAGCATTTGTATCAGTTCCTTGAATCCCACCCAGAGGAGACAAAATGACGTCTCCATGCAGTAGTGCATTGTGGGAGAGGACTCTTGACGCTGGGGAAGCCATACAAAGTTTTATGATGGGCAGAAGGCCACTGTAGATGAATTCAAAACAAACCCGCTCTTTGCTGGAGAGAAGCCCATGTCTTTCTCGTGGTGTGGACTGTGTAAACATCCTTGAAAAGATATTCAAGTTCCAAGGAAGTCATGGCCACAGTGAGTCACAAAACCCTCGGAAATGAGAGGGACTTCGGGGAACAGCTTTCAACAGTGTTGCTGCTTTTTAGCTTTGGTAATCTTTCTTGCCCACAGATCTTCTTGGATGTGAACACAATGTTTGACTGTATACATGAGAGGACCATCTGCAGGGGCTTGTTTGTGTGGGGGTCACGGTTTTCAGTCTTTGACACTGTTGTCTCTGGGCTTGTGGTGAAGCAGGAGGATGTGGCTGACTCCTCCACACACAGTGGACAGAAGGGACTGGGAACCAGGTGTCAGTTCTAAAACATGCCCCTAGTGACCTACTTTGTGTAGCTAGGTCCCAGCCCCTGGTTTCTATAACCTGACCAGCTAGGGACCAAGCATTTAGAATTTGAGTGCCAGTGTACTGAGTCTCAAGGTACTGCCCTTGCAAAGACCTGGATTCTGTTCCCAGCATCCATAAAGGGTGGCTCACAACCACCTGTAACTCCTGCTTCAGGGGGTCTGACATCCTGGCTTCCAGGAGAACTGCACTCATTTGCACATGCCCACAAGTATATATACACAAACATGCACTTAAAATAAATCTTACAAACAGACAAGCAGAATCTTGAGTCTTTGGGGACATTTTATACACAAACAATTACTTGTAGTTATTTGAAATTTTCTTGGTTAGTACTTGTCTGTGTTTTGTTTTAAGACATGGTTTCTTTGAAGCTTTGGAGCCTATCCTAGAACTCACTCTGTAGATCAGGCTGGCCTCGAACTCACAGAGATCCGCCTGCCTCTGCCTCCCGAGTGCTGGGAGTGTGCCACCACTGCCCAGCTTGATATATCTTTTCTATCCTTTTATTTTTAAACTGCTTATCTAATTTAAAGTGGGTTATGTGTGTGTACTTGTGATTGGTTGTTTTGTAGATAGCATATAATTTGTCATTAAATATTTTTATTTATTTGGTAATAAATCTTTAGAAAAGACAGTCGTGTTTGTTTGCTTATGTATTATTTTGGTCGCTTTCAGCTACAGAAGCAAAGGTGAGCATAATTGCAACAGAGACCATGTGCCTAGCAAAACCAGTAGTTACCATTTAGCCCTCTAAAGAAAAATTATGGTCCCTGCTTATGTCATTTACACTTGGTTATTGAGATGTTTGGAGTTAGACTATATTTATCTTATTGTTTCTTGTAAACTTATCCCCTTTGTTTTTTATTCATCACTTTCTCTTTTCTTGCCTTATTATTGATTGTGATAATTTTGTAGTATGCCATCTTAATTTTCCCATGTTTCTTTGTATGTATTTTTAATGGTTGTTCTAGGAATAGCATGTATAACTTAATGTCCCTAAGCCTCACTTGCACTAATATCTTATCAATGTTTGATAATGGAAAAATTCTGAGACATTCCCAGTTTAATCACAAAGGTTGGAGGATGGGGCCTAAGGATATGGGAAGTAGTCAGCAGCTACAGACCAAAGAAAGGACTGTTGAAATCTTGACTTAAATGACACTCAGGGCAAGGTCACTGACTGAGTTTATGTATAAACTTTACATATTGTTGACCCCAGCCAGTGCAGAAGTCCTGGTCACATCTTGTCCCAAAGCCTTCCTCACAGCAATAATGCTTTAGCCCAAGGTCAGTAGGTGTTTCCCCATTGTTGCCAGCCTGACTGCTGGTAGTCCTTGGAAATCTGTCCCAGGGACTGGCCCTTCTTTGGGCGAGCATCTGGAAGGAACAGGTCAACAAACTCTTTTATTTCAAAGATCCTCACAGATCTGGCGAGTGGTTTCTGTTTGTCAGGAAGGCTCTTACTTTCCTTACCTGCTCCTAACAGTCAGCTATCTCTGGCAAAGGGCATTTAGTTCCTGGTCAACTCAAACAGCCTACCCCAGTTCAGACTTCCATGCTAGCGCCCAGGCAGTTCTGACCTTACCTGATCTCTTGACACTGCTTTCCCTCTGCTTGCTATGCTCTGCCCTCTGAGGCAGCCTGGCACTTTAATCCCCAATAAACTGTTCTTTCTACCCACAGAGTGGCCCAGTCAGGTGGCTTCACTCAGGCTTCCAATCCCTCTGAGAAACGTACTGCACTTCTCAGCGGAGAGCTGGGTGTGTCGCTTCTCTAGATTTATTTCCAGATGTTTATGCTTTGATCCTATTATAAATGGTAATTGTTATTTTTCATTTAAAGCTTTTGTTATTGGTATGTGGAAATACAAGTTATTTTTTTAAACATTGTGTAGCCTGTGACTTTGATGCATTTATTTATTTAAAAATTTGCCAAGCAGTATGTAGGCAGAAGTTTCTGTCCTACCCATTCCCACAGCCATTCAGTCCCAAATAAACACACAGAAGCTTATATTAATTATAAACTGCTTGGCCTATTAGCTCAGCTTATTATTAACTAGCTCTTATAACTTAAATTAACCCATAATTCTTGTCTATGTTTAGCCATGTGGCTTGTTACCTTTCCTTAGTAAGGCATTCTCATCTTGCTTCCTCTGCATCTGGCTGACAACTGCATCTCTGTAAAGCCTGCGTTACTCTTGGTACAGTTCGTGCACCACTGTACTGTTTGCAAGCTGGGCAAGGGCCTGGAGATTGAAAAAACACACAAGAGACCCCGGTCATTTGTGAGGAGATAAGCCAAAAGCCCTTTATTCAAGCTTAGGAAAAACCTTATATACCTAGCTGCTGCACAATGGAATTTCCCCCAGGCAGGTGGGAAATTACCACGCCCTAGGTGGGGTAAACAAAGCCCTATAGCTAATCACCAGGCAGGGCAGAAGGAGCATAGGAAAGCTGGAAAATGCAGCAAAATATCTGACCAGAAACTGTCCTCAAGATGAACCCCGGGAGGAGGGGTAGACCAGGCCCTACACATCTCTGCTTTTCCTCTTCCCAGAATTCTCTTAGTCTGGTTGCCTATACTTCCTAGCTGGCTACTGGCCAAACAGTGTTTTATTAAACTAATATGAGTGGCAAATCTTTACAGTTGTACAAGAGCATTATCCCACAGCAGCAGTGGTGGCCTGTGTCTTTAATCCCAGCACTTGGGAGGTGGAGGCAGAGGCAGGTTGATCTCTGAGTTCAAGGCCAGTCTGGTCTACAGAGAGAGTTCCAGAACAGCCAAGGCTACATAGAGATATCTTCAAAAAACAAGACAAAAAACAAAACAAAAAAATCAAAAACAAAACAAAGAAAAACATTCTTTAGATTTATTTATTTTGTTTATGAGTGTTGTGCGTGCATATGTATGTGTACCCATGCTTACCTGGTACCTAGGAGGTCAGAAGAAGGCACTTATCCCCTGGAACTGGAGTTAGGGATGGTTGTGAGCCACTGTGTCAGTGCTGGGAATGGAACCCAGGTCCTATGCAAGAGCAACAAGAGCTCTTAACATCTGGGCCATCTCTCTAGCCCCGCATTTATTTATTAATCCTGATTGTGGTTTATTTACTATTTCTATAAGCATGTCATCTCTAAATATTTTTCACATCCTTCAACCCAACCATTACCCTTCTTTTGTAGAACATGAAAGCATGCTCTTCTACCCTTACAGATTCTGTGGCTGATGAAAGAACTGACTGAACAGAAGACAGATTGATGGGAAAAGCATTATTTAAATTACAAAGTTATGCATTGTGGGGAGTCCGAAAAAACTGTGCCACTCAAGGGAGTGACCAGACACTGAGGCTTATACGTGAGCCTGCCCTATAGAGAGGAACAGACTTGATTAGAAAGTTTGGGGAGGAAGTGTGTGGTGTACCAAAGTTGCCTAGAAAGCAGGCAAGAGCCTGTATGGATAAAGTTGTTTGAGAGCAGCCTTCTTCCTGGTACACCAGAGAAAATGTCCTTCATTGGTGTAAATTCCCTTTACAAAAGGGAAAACTCGTAGTTCATGCTGGGTAGTTGGGGTCCTAACGTAGTCGTAGTTGCCTTAAGTCAACACAGTGAGCAGCCACCTAGGAGCAGCTGGCTCCGAATCCCTTTTTTGTTTTTTGTTGGTTTTTTTTTTTTAAACAATTTCTTGCCTTAATGCACTGTGTGGGGATGGTGTACAATGGTAAGTAGAGATGCTGAAAGTGGCACCCTGCAAAGGACTTGGAAGGATGAGGTTGACCCACCCACCCACCCACCCATGTGTGTCGGTTAGCATTATCTCACATGGGCCCTTATTGTTTCCTGCAACATTAACTCAGTCTTTGGCAGGCTCCAGGGAGGCAAGAGGCCCTAAATTCTGTGTACCTTAGTTCTTTTGTCAATATCCACTCCTTTGGTCAGATCATAAAAGCCGGAGCTCTTTTCTCTGAGCTGTTGTTGACTAGCTATGTCTTGGGACACAGCAGGTTGAGTGTGAACTGGCTCCCTCCCACTGTTCCCTTGGCAGGCTCTCTGCTGAACACATTGGACAGTCTAGGGGGGACCAGGAACCCTTCCTCAAGGACCCACCGCTTCCAGTTCTGTGAAACAGAGGACACGTCTTTCAGTGTTTCACAGGGTTTCTGACCCAGATCAATGGATGTCAACCTCTGATGCACACAGATATTACATTCCTCAAATTAGAAAATAGCTTCCAGTCCCAGTATTAGGAAGACAGAGGGCTCTCTTCACCTTTCACTCTCTGGTGTCATTTGCATTCCTCCCTCTAACCCCTCACACGCTCCTTTCAGCATGAATGTGCATGGTCCCTGTGCAAAGGATTTGAGCCCAGGGTCAGCTGGATTTAGAGGTCAAGGGAACATAGCCTGGATTGGGAGGTGAAAGTTAAGAAACATTCACTCCCTATTACAGACAGATCTCTAAACAGGCAGATACCTAAACTCTCCACCTGAGGGCATTTATTCTTCCCTGGTTTTCTATTGTTTTGGTTTATTATTATTGTTGTTATCAAGGACTTTAAAAAGTTTCTGTTATAAAATGTAAATGACCCTAGAAGGAAAAGACATTAATTCATTACCAGCTTTTAGCAGCAGCCTGTGCCTTCATTAGCACACTATTACGTATTTATCAGTTCACTTCCTAATGACCCAGCATAGTTTTGTTGGCAGAACAGGTGGGGAGGTATAAAGACAGTGCCAAGGGAGTCTCATAATCTGCAAAATAAGGGAGTGTGTACTAAATCATCATTTCCAGCTCCTCCAGCTGGGGTTCTTAGCAACACCTGCAGTGCACAGTGGGAGGAGGGAGGTGAGAAACAGAGACGTGATCACACTAGTGGTGCCTGGGGCCATCTGATCCTCCACCACAGCTCCTGGGAGGGAATCCATCTACCTAGGGGCATCTCCTCATTGATCCTGGCTCCTTGAATGTTTTCCAGTCTGGCTCTGAAGCCTTGCCAGAGGGTGCTGACGCAGCCTGGGGTGTGGGTGTAGAAGGCAATACTCATCAAGTGGGATTAGAGACCTTCCTTTATGGCCCACAAGTTGCTGTGCTCAGAGCTCAGCTTTTATAGCTGCCCTGTTGCTTCGCTTTAGGCTTTTAGTCTCCAAGGCAGATCTCTCTCTCTCTCTCTCTCTCTCTCTCTCTCTCTCTCTCTCTCTGTATGTGTGGTTTATATAGTCTGAACTCCTAGTCCTCCTGTCTCTGCTTCTTGAATGCTGAAATTAAAGGTGTGTGCCACCACGTCTGGTTCCTCCCTCCAGCTCTTTTACACAGGGGCTGTCACATAGTAAATGCTCAACACAATATTTGGTTGATGAATAGATGTGAAAGGAATAGGAAGGTGGGTTGAATTTCTCAGGTCTGTAGTCCCACTCTCTTTGATTCTTTCCTTTCTGTGGACCACTCATGTCTACTTAAACACTAAATTCAATGGTTCTGATTTCACAGTAACTGTCTTTAAAGACAGTTACTGTGAAATCAGAACCATTGAATCCCCACCCAAGGTGCTTTCTCTCCTGTGTAGAGTCTAGTTCCCTCATTATAAGATCTTCCAGCATCTCTATACCAAAATCAATCTTGGCTGTACTGTATGACCTTCTTAATATGTCTTGAACTCAGCTTACACATGTAGGACCCAGCCGTGACAAGCTCCACAGAGGCCAGAGTCTCAGTAGTTTACCCTGAGGCAATACCTGGACCACAAACTGAGACTACGCAGGCTCCACCCAGGAACAGACCATCCTAAGGAAATTCCTAACATTCCAACCACTGTAGATAGGATCACCTCCCAGCACACACCCATCGCTTTTCACCAGGACACCCCTAGACAAATATCAGCCACCTAAACCTTAGAAATCCCTCACCCCCATCTTTGCTACTATAAAAACCCAACTTTAACTGAGCTCTGGGCTCTCTGATCATTCCAATACATTGGACTCACAGAGAGACTGAGTTTGCAAACTTGTGAAGAATAAAGGCTCTTTGCTTTTACATACAGGACTCTGTCTCCTAGTTGGTTTTGGGGGGACTTATTGGGGGGACTCTGTGATCTGGACTAACAGCAAGTATTTTATTGGGACATTTTGCTCCAATATTCATCAGGGATATTGATGTACAGTTTTCTTTGTTGTGTTCTGTTAATCCTGCCAGGCAAAACTAAGACCACTACCACAATTTTTGAGCAAGCTTTATAAAATACTGGCCAGGATGATGGACACTGGCCAGGTCCATGCCTGCGATTCCCAGAGTGTTGCTCCAAATTATATTAGACAAGGGCTTGTAAGGGCAAACCTCGCAAGGCTGTGTACTTCCCATGAAGAACCAGCCTGCCTCCATCTTAGAGACAAACTAGGTAGGTTCATTCTTGTTTATGATTAAACCTCTATTTTACAAGGATTGGGCTATGCCCCACCTGTAACCTTAGCTACAATGGTTCTATACTGCATGTTCCAGGAATGGCAGCCATGTCTTTGTTTCAAAAAGTTGTTTAAAACTATCTTGCAAACCTTACTTTTGTTTCAAAAGTTTATATGAGCATCCTTGGCTACCTGTTGTTATGACTACCTTGTTATGCCCAGCTTGCAACCATGTCTTTTTTCAGGAGGTCATTAGGGTTAACTTGTTAGGATGTTATACTCCTGTAACCCCACCTATTTTGCTCACCAAATTCCCCATTTGGAACCCCCCTACTCCTGAGCTGTAAAAGCATTATCTTCCTCAGATACAATGTTGGCCTCTCAAACCCTACCTTAGGGGGAGGCAGCCTATATATACTAATAAAATATCTTGCTTTATGCTTTATGCTGGGTGGTAGTGGCGCAGGCCTTTAATCCCAGCACTCGGGAGGCAGAGGCAGGCAGATCTTTGTGAGTTCAAGGCCAGCCTGGTCTACAAGAGCTAGTTCCAGGACAGGCTCCAAAGCTACAGAGAAACCCTGTCTCAAAAAACCACATACAAAAAAATCTTGCTTTAATTAATTGCTTACTTTAATAAATTTGGCCATGATGATTTGGGTCAGTGGTCTTTTTCCTCCCATTTTTAGAATTAATACCCACCTTCACCCAATCGGGGAAAGCATACATTTTGATATACTCCCTGCCTACATCCCTCCCCTCTATGTGTGGTCAAGCACATCCTGTGAATTTAGGACGATCAATCTTGTTTACAGAAATGAAAGCACATGACTTGTTATCTTACATGAATAATAGCTCCAGCATTCTGGGGAGTTATTTGTCCTTGGGCAAGTGGGCTTACAGGTTAGAGACATTTTATCTATCTATCTATCTATCTATCTATCTATCTATCTATCTATCTATCTATCTATCTATCAATCTATCTATCTACATACCTACATACCAATTTATCTGTCTGTCTATTGCTCTCTTAAGCACAGTAATTTAAACTTAAAACATAACTTCAGCCGTCACAGCTCTTGTCTGATTTTAACGTCAGAGTGATGCTGGATTTGTAGAATGCATTTGGTAGCATTCTTTCCCTCTTTGTTTTCTGGACCAGTTTGAAGAGCATTATTTCTAAAGGTTTGATACATTTTACCACTGACTCCATCTCCTGAGCCTTTCTTTGTTGAGGGACTGTTAATACTGCTTCAGTCTTGTTCTTTATTATGGATCTGCTTAAATTATTTGTAACTTCTTGATTTAATTTTAGTAGGTATATGTTTCTAGGTGTTTATCTATTTCTATAGAGTTTTTAAGATTTTTGAAACTTAGGTTTTCAAAGTATTCCCTAATAATCCTCTGGTTTTCACTGGAATGAATTATATCATCCCCCTTTCATTAAAATTTTATTCATTCTGACCTGCTCTTTTTTTTGGTTTGATTGGTAAGGGATTTGTCAATTTCTGCTTTTTTTTTTAAGAACCACCTTTTTTTAAAAAAATATTTTATGTACTATTCTATTAGTTTCCATTTCATTTTCTTCATCGATCTTTTAAAATTTCTTGCTACCTAATGTCTTTTCAATTTGACTTGTTCTTGTTTTTTTTTCTCCTGAGATTTTGAGTTGCATCATTAGGTTATTTAGTTGTGATCTCTCTGATATACTAATGTAAACACTCATAATTACAAATTTTCCTCTTAGATTTCCTTAGCTACATCTCAAAAGTTCTGGTTTTAGTGTTCTGATTTTGATTTGATTCTAGAAATTTTAAAATATCCTTTCTGTTTCTTTCAGTGACACAATGATTCTTCAGTTTCTCCACTGAGTTTTAGTTTAGATGATTCACGTAAAGGTGAAAGTGAGGTACTGAAGTCTTTACTATATCAGAGAGGACTCTTTCTAAATCTTTGAAAACTAGGGTTTCCCCCTAAGCAGGGCAGGAGGGACCTTGGAGCGTGTGGACGCTTGTTGTTCCTTATGTGTTTCACTGGGAAAGGCCTGGTAGACAAATGTCTAGTGCCTGCCAGAGATGTCCTCACTTTAGTAGCTTCCCTTCTTTGCATAACAGAGGTCACTGCTAACCACACCTCAGTTTGCAAATCTGTGGGCTGGGCAGGCTCTTCCACTCTCCCAGGACTCCCTAGTTTTAACCTCTTGGGGTAGCCTGTGTTCTAACATTGGAGGGGTCTCCCAAGTGCATTGGGAGTGTTGGAAGCAACCATGGCAAGGAAGCCTGTATGGGTGACTTTGTTTTTGTTTTGTCAGATCTTTCTAGATAGAGTTAATCAGCCTTCTAGAGGGATGTGGCTGTGGACGGCAAGTGGTCTTTGCTCTATAGCAGTGAGCCTCATGGCAAATAGAGGGCATATCCATTCACTGACCTCAGCCTTAGAGCAGTCAGACTGCAGAGGGATTCTCAGTCATTGAGGTTTGGTCCCAGACAAGAGGGAAGCCATCTTCCCCTATCTCCCTCAGTGTCTAGGCCAAGTCTCCTGTTGCTCTTACTGTTTTGTGTGTCAGTATAAGGCCCTCCTCCTCTCCACAGCTTCCTCCTAAGGCTGTCTCTCATCTTGGAACAGTGGCAGGTTGAATTTAGGCTCCCCAATTTGGGATTCCCTTATTCTCAAGCCTCCAGGATAGTTCAGTTTTGAACAATAGGTTCTCTCCCCAGAAGGTACCTGATGGCACTGGTGAGATGGTTCAGCATTTAAGAGCCCTTACTGCTCTTGCAGAGGACTCAGTTCTCGGCATCTACATAGTGGCTCACAACTGCCTGTCACTCCAGTTCCAGGGGATCAAACACCTTCTCTGGCCTCCACAGGCTCCTGACCACATGTGATGTATGCAAGCTCATTAAGGCAAATACATGTGTACATTAAATAAATAAACATTTAAACAAAAAGAAGAAGTGCCTGGCCTCAGCCCTCCATCTCATCCATCTTATTTGAAGTCATTGTCTTGTCAAAACCACAGCTGGATTCGAGGCTTGTACGTTATATTGTAATCTGCTGGGCCCTCTCACCTCAGGGTACCCTGACCCTTTAAGAGACAAGCCCCACCCACTCCCAATCTCTCCCTTCCTGCAGAAGCAAGCTGATCGCCCACCTTCTCTCTCTGTCCATCCTTCTTCTGAAGAGATAACTACTGCCTCTCCCTCCCCCTTCCCCTTCTCTCCTCTTTCTCCCTCTATCTCTATTTCTCTCTTCCTTCCATAATCCCCTTACCCATTAAATAAATACCCAAGCTCTCTCTGCATGGCATATATATCTGTCTCCTACCCTCTGTGGCCTTGGGTCACCCATGTCATAAATGATAACATTGGTGCGTGACTTGGTCAGGCTTTCTCCTTGTTCCCTTCTGACTGTGAGCAGGCTGAGGCACACAGGAATCCTGGATCTGGACCACTTTCTAACTTCCTGTGTCTGCTCCATTGCTGCACACAACACCCAATAAATGGTAAGGTCCCCTTCTCCAAGTCACCTTTCACTGACATTCATCTCTGCTAATTCCCAATGCTGAGGAGTGGGATCTCGCCTCTCATCTTGGACTGTTGTCCTCATCTTGTCTACTTGTTGTCCTAGTCTTGGGCCATTCAGAGTGGTCTGCCTGGTCCTCATCCTCTGAGCTGCATACCCCTTAAATAACAACCTAACGTGGGAACTTTCAAATTTCTATCAGCAAACAGAAAAGTTTCTACCCAGCCATGCGAAACTCTGTCCCGCTGGCATCTCATGCCTGTCTGCTTTTCCTTTCGCTGGGGAGCCTCTCGCAGCCTGGAAACACCCCTTTTCTTGTTTTTATTCTGTTTCTGCCACCAGCTACCACTGCGGGTCTCGCAGAAACTGGCAAAACTCATTGGATCCACGAGGCGACTGTTCCAATCCCAGCCCTTGCTGCCCACCACCACTGGGCTGGCGGTGCTGAGTAATTTTCCTGTCTACTTCATGTATGAAATAATGTGTGAATGGTGTGGCCACACAGATGTGATTCTGTTTTAAATGTATGTTCTACATGTCCTCTATGTCTCTCTTGTTATCTGTTTAAAATTTTTAAAATATTTGTATATGTTTAAAATTCCCACTGTGGCTCTGAAAATGTGGTTTTTCCATGCAACATGTGACCACCGCCATGTTGACTAAGGGCAAGGAGATTAGGTCAGAAAACTTCACCATCATCTTGACTAAGGACAGGGCAGTTAACCAAGTTGCCATCTTTACTGAGGTACTCCTTCCCTTGTTTTGCCATTTACTTGAGTTTTTATCTCTAAACTCCTCTTACTGACTCTGTTATGTGTATGTTTTGCGCAGTGGCATACTTTTAGTAGGGTCCACCAGATGTCCACTTCACCCAACTCCTGTTTAATGTGTGTGTGCGTTAGCTCTCCAGGCAGATCCTATGCTGTAGTCTTAACTTTAAATATATACCTGATAAACAGCCCTCAATTGCTCAGAGACATATGACTTTTGAGTTAACTTTATGTGTCAGCATAAGTTAGCTTTAACTCTGTGTGTGTATGTGTATGAAACTTAAATTCAACTTTGTATATTTGTACATGTAGTTACTGTTAAAAATGTTTTGAGTAGTCCCAGTCCTAATGAGCTGTGTTCATTGTATCTTATTCCAGACTAAGAAAGCAATAATATTTTAAAGTCTCAAATATTTTAAATTGATATGTACTTTTAAATCTGTTACAACACACTGTATATGTAATCCAACTCTACTTTAAAATATACTCTACATAATGATAAAAATTTAAGGTTATAAAGATCTATTTCAGATTAACAAGCTAAC
Organism: Ondatra zibethicus; assembly: GCA_004026605.1. Classification (NCBI taxonomy): domain Eukaryota; kingdom Metazoa; phylum Chordata; class Mammalia; order Rodentia; family Cricetidae; genus Ondatra; species Ondatra zibethicus. The sequence continues at coordinate 21,522 of PVIU01000483.1, read as the reverse complement.
CTACAGCCTTTCATGTGAGCTGTTCTTCACTATGGCAGTTCTACTGTTAAGCTTTTATGCAAACAGTTTTCTTTTCTTTGTCTGTCACAAATATAAATCTCACTGGTTAAGTTAAAAACCAGTACAGCCAGGCTTGGACCCAGCTCTCCAGGCAGATCCTATGCTGTAGTCTTAACTTTAAATATATACCTGATAAACAGCCCTCAATTGCTCAGAGATCTGGGGAATATGGCATTAAATGTTTAATTATTAAAAGGCTTTTCATAATAGAGAGACAGGTTGACTCCTAGTAGCAGTACCCCATTTCCTCCAAAGAAGACAAAAGACAGATGGACACAGAACAACGTCCATCCACAATTCGCTTCAGCAAGTGAAAGTGCTATTGGACAAAACTGCCTTTCATCTAAACTCCTGAAGATCTCCAGACAGTGGACAGAATTGACTGGAATTGACTGCCTAGCTGCTCAGGTCAAGGTAGGCTTATCTTCCTACAGATTTCCTAATCCACAGGATCTTCTAAAGCCTGGCAGGCCCTGCGCTAAACAACAGAAGGCAAATATAGCCCTGAAAGCCCCTGCCCTCAACGACCATGGGTGCCCTGAGGAGTGGCTCTCGGTAGCCAATCGAGTAAGTTCTCTGTCATTTTTTAATTCAATAACTCAATTAAAATTTTATCCTTCTCAAATATCTCTGATGCAACTTGATAGCTGAGAGGCTTTGCCAGTTTAAAAAGGACAACCTCACCAAACAAATTTTAGTATAACTTCTTTCCATGTTCTAAATAAAAGGTGTTTTAAGATATACATAGGCTAATTATTAAGATGTGTACCTACAAGTTATAAAGGTCTGAGGACAAATGAAAGTTCTCCCATTTATTTCTTATGCTGCCATTCATAGTCTTAACATTATCAATAAAATGATGATGAGCTATTAATCTAACTCTGGCAGAGTACTACCACTACTGCAAGATCAAGATTTTAAATTCTCTTTGATCATTTTCTAAAGATACTTTTTGTTGTACAGAAATATCTATCACAGTCTCATAGTTATTCTGGCATAACTATATGCTGCTGTTTATACAATGTATGTGTCTAAAACTTATGTTTCCACAAACTTAAAGAATTCTTATGTTGTATGTGTCTAAAATGTATGTTTTCACAAACTCAAAAAATTCTTGTGAGTTCCAGGGAGCCAAATTGAAGAATTCACCTTAAACAGGTCAGATACACCCTCTCAATTCCCTGGTCCTGATACCCTCCTCCTCAATTACCAGGACCTAAAGAAAAATTTTTTTCTTCCTAAACAAAAGCAGAACCTCTTTTCCAAAGCAACAAATTCTTAGGCCCAAATTTTGGAATCAAGATACTTTTAAAATATATAGGTTAGTTTAGTTTAGCAGCCCATGCAATGAAATCTCTCTCTGTACTTAGCTCCTTCACAGTGAAAAAACTGAAAGAAAACACAACAATATACATAATTCAGACTCTCAGTGTATATTCCATCTTTACATGGCTTATTTGATTTTACTCTATTACTTTTTAGTATTTATTTTATCTTTACTCCTTTAATCTATGATTGTCTATACTCTTTTATATTATATTTACTGTCTCTTTACTTTTTCTTCTTTCTCCCAAGCCTACGTACATTTTTAAAACATACTATGTCTCATTTAGAGGTCTTTTATGTCTGAATCTGTCCTATTGTGTATCTGAAATATTTTTCTGTCCAGGAGCACTTTTTAAAATGCTAAGCAATATTACTAGGATTAATGCTGCTTTGCCTTTTGGCTCCACCCAGTCCAACATGTTGGAGGTTCATTCATTGCCTCTGAGAGCCATTCTCTCTGTCCCAGAGTTGGGTCACAGCAGGTCTGTGTTGCAATTAAGCCAGTTGTGGTACTCAGCTCCCAAACCCCATTTATATGCCCCATGCTCCATAGCTGGACCTCCCGAAAGAGTCAGAGTTTCAAAAACTGTGCATTTTTTAAAAGTTTTTGGCTACCACTGAATCAGGAAAACCTCTCTTAAAGGAGCCACAGGGTTCAGTCATGCTTAACTCAGTTCTTTTGTGTCTAGAATTCCTTTCCAAGCTTTCTCAGGTTTAATGTGGATACAGTTGACCATGTTGGCACACCAATTTGTTGTATGAGGCCACTTGTTTGTCCCCGGGTGATCAGTCCTGAAATAACCACACAGAAACTGTATTAATTAAATTACTGCTTGGCCTATTAGATATAGCTTCTTATTGGCTAGCTCCTATATCTTAATTTAACCCATTTCTATTAATCTGTGTATCGCTACATGGCTGTGGCTTACCAGCAAGGTTCCATCCGGCATCTGTCTCTGGTGGGGCTGCATGGCTTCTCCTGACTCTGCCTTCTTTCTCCCAACATTCAATTTAGTTTTTCCCGCCTAGCTCTGCTCTACCCTATCATAGGCCAAAGCAGTTTTTTTTATTAACCAATGGTATTCACAGCATACAGAAGGCTCCCTCTGATGGGGTTGATAGTCATAGTTAACTGTCCTCTTATCTAGCCTTGATCTAGCCAAGCCATTTCCAATACGAGACGTAGACTCCTTAGGATAGAATGTTTATTAAAACATTTAACATATGTTCCTTGCTTAATATTGTTTATACTAGTTGTCTTATGCTTGTTATCTGTTCCTAGTGTATATAGTTTTGAATTGGGTTTGGAACTCTCTTATTTAAAGAAAAGGGGGAGGTGCTGTGTCTGCTCCTTCAGCCAATAGCCTTTAAGATACCAGCCCACTTGGGCATAGCCTCTCACACTATAAATGCAGCTGTAAAGCTTGCGCTCACTCTCTCATTTCCGACTCTCCGCTTGCTTCCGGCTGCTAGATTTGGTTCCTGTTCCCTGTTTGTGCAGAGGACTGTGATCTTGGACTGTGATTTGTGAGTCTACCCCTAAATAAATAACCCTTTATTATACGTAATTCTGAACTAGTGTGGGATTATTTTGTAACTTCCATCATCATAAACTGAGTACAGAATGGGAATTAATCAATGTTGATATGACTTAAAATCATAGCAACAGCTCTGGGCCATCTTAAACAGAGACAGGGAAGCAGAAGCAGTATGTGTGGTGGGACATGAGTTCAGTCAAGGCCACAGTGGGATCTTAGTGATAAGGTCCATGAAAGCTTACGTGAAGTAAGTTTATTGCACCAAGTGGGTCTTCACCCGTGCTGTCATCACCACCACTTGAAGCAGTTGGTTCAATCTACAAACACAAGATGAGACTTTCCTTAGACCCTGAGCCTTTGAGGGGCCTCTCATCCCTCTCTAAGTGCTTTCAAACACAGTATGAGGAGTCTGCAGAGCCAGTTCCCTGGTAGCCTGGATGTCACACTTCTCATCATTGCTCTGCCCAGTTGAGTACAGAGCTGCAGAGACCACATCCTCTGCTGGCCTGGGTACCAGAGCTCCACCTATTTTGCCTTCCTGGACAAATATGAAATCTGAAACTACTTAAATCACCCAAGAGCAGGGCAGGTTGACCCAAGATCAAAACTAAACAGGATGTGTTGAGAGCTGGTGAGTTCTGTGTGCACTTCCTGCAATAGCATGTGGTTTAAGTGCTATAAACACAAATGCCTTCCTTTTTATTGAAAAAGCAATGCATGTTTATAATTTAAAAATCATCCATAATCCCATTGTGTTTTCATGTACATCTATGTATCTCCTCCCTCCCTTTCCTACTCTTTCTTCCTTTCCTTCCTCCCTTGTCATCCCTTTTGCTATTTTCTCAGCCCATGATAATTTAAGAAGGAATTTACCCATTTGAGTAGGCTAAACAGAGACCAAGGCAAATCTCAGGGATGGACATTGCTGATGGCCTTGGGGATGTCTTTCCACTGGACTTTCGAGGGCAGTGGAATTGGCATGGCCTTGGGCTTAGCTGAAGGAGGAATGTGGAAGAAACTGGAGACTCCCTGGAGTTCTCTGGGGAGACGACTTTCCCATCCCTCCAGACAGACCCCACTAACCTCTTATTTCAGTGTTCCACGTGGCCATGGTAGGCTTGTGTAGGAAGTGAGACATCTTCACCATTTTGTTGCAGTTCCGCAGGAGTCATACGATGAAGTACAGAAAGAACAGTGTTCTTCTTAGTGCATACCACTATTCGCATCGTGGTCTTAGTCAAGTTGACAGAACTCCATAGCTGAGTCATGGCTCCAGCACCAAACCCGGTTTGTTTATGAACGAGACAAACCTGAGGAGACAGGACAGCAAGTCTCAAATGTGCTTCTCCAAGGGCACGGTTTAGGGTTACTCATGAGCTAAAGAAGCAGGGGAGCTTTCTGTGTGGGGCAAGGTGATTGGAGGTGAGGAAAAGTGAAGAGACAGGTGGTCTTCACATGCACGATCCAACTCCACGGCTCATCACAGGACACATGTTCAGAAAACGGTGGCACTAGCATGGAGTTTTTTATTAACATTTTTCATACAATATATTTTGATTATGTTTTTCCTCCTCCACCAGCTCTTCCCCACCTCCTTACCCACCCAACTTTGAAGGTGGAATTTTTGGCCCTTTGACATGAAAGTCATGGCCCACTTGCACAGACCTGGGTGGGAGGTTGGCAGAGACAATCCACGAGACATTATCATCAGGAGTGGCATGTCAGAGGATTTACAAAAAGCAACACTTACTATAGTCTGAGAGTATCTGGCTTAACAATGTAACATCTATAAGGTGGTAAATTTTAAAGTCAACCAAAAGCAACTGAAGCAAAGCAAATAACTAAAAGCAACAGAAGTGGGTTAAATCTAAATAATTTATGCACCGTAACTTAGTGGGAAATAGGAGCAGATGAATTGTTGGTCATTGGGACACTGGATAAGGTGTCTGTTGGTACAGAAGAGTGACAAGTAGTAGCAGACCGAATGAGCCAGAGCTAGGGTGGCAAACACAGATTGGGACACTTAACTGCCACATTCACTCAGCTTGAAGAAGCCAGAAAGACCATTGTCCTAGCTTTCTACTGGTAGTTTTGGTGACTTCTTTAAAAAGGAATTAAAAGGAATAAAGACAGAAGTCTGAAAGGGAATAACCAGTTCAGAGATAAGGGCCTTGATTCATGACCTCAGCCATATTTAAGGCTGAGGAAGGAAAGGAAGAAAGAGTAGGAAAGGGAGGGAGGAGATACATAGATGTACATGAAAACACAATGGGATTATGGATGATTTTTAAATTATAAACATGCATTGCTTTTTCAATAAAAAGGAAGGCATTTTGTGTTTATAGCACTTAAACCACTGAAAATGCCTTTAACCCTTTCTGCCTGAAGGCCGCAAGTGTTGGTTTTAAGGACTCTGATCTCTGGCTGGATTCCTATGATTGCAGGTTTCTTCTTAAGCTGAGATAATGATGAGTATATGAAGTAGATAGAAACTGGCCAGGCAGAGCAGGATTCCTCACCTCAGAGAAGCTGTTCTAGAAAGTTGTTGCTTTGTATTCTCCCAAGTGAGCACTTCTGCCCACGCAGTTCTCAACCAGTGGGGTCATGACCCCTCTGGGGGGTCCTATATCAGATATTTACATTATGATTAATAGCAGTAGCAAAATTACAGTTATGAAGTAGCAACAAAATAATTTTATGGTGGGGGGGTCACCACAACATGAACTATATTAAAGGGGTGCAGCAGAGAGAGGGAGGGAGATGTCATTTGAACCCTTCCTGCCTCGAGGGACTTGGCTGGGGCAGCTGGGGTGGCTGAGGCAGTTGCTGTGGCTGGGGATGCCAACACATCCTCCCATGGCTGGTGCATCCGAGCCTGGGCTGAGCCCCTGAGAGGATCCCTCTTGGTGGGTCCTCCATCTCAGTTACTCACTGTGTAAACAGATCCTGCTGGGACTCATCCTGTTTTCCTTAACCCTTGACCAGCAAATACTTGTTTGGAAACTCTTCAGTCTCCCAGACAGAATGAGAATTCCATGATCAGACTCAAATGTGGACAAGCTTGGTTAAAAATAGTTCCACAGCGGAACTTAATGTATTGAACGCAACCATAGAAAACTTCCATTGCTTGAACACAAATCTTAAATATTTAAATATTGCCTTCTCTTCTGGCAGTTCTTTCTGGTGTCTGGGATGATGAGACATTGGCCTGAGTGAAACCTCTTGAGTTAAATAAACTATACTGGGAAACTGGCCCTTGCTAAGTCCCCTCTGGAAGTGACACCTGTCTCCATTGCAAACATTTTCTTCTCGGAGTGGTTTCAGTTCCAGGCCAAACCCGTTCTGCAGCGTGCTTTTGTCCCTTTCTGGGACCGAGGGGTGTCAGCTTGCCAGGACTTTAAACCCCATTGGATTCTTTCATTACTTAAGAGCCTCTTTTCAAAGCTTTTCAGTAGACCATAGAATTACCATCTAAAAAGCCATGGCAGCGAACCCTGGAGACCTGGCGAGGTTGCCACCTTAGCACCTCGCTGACCTTCCAGAGGTCGGTTTGCAAGAGGAAGGGGCTTTGCAGGTGGGAAAATGGTGACCTTGAGAAACAGGGAGGAACAAGACCAGGTAGTAGTGACCTGGGTCAGAGCCCAAAACTCCCCCCTTCCCGTTTTCTTTTCTTTCTTTTTTTTACCCTGTTCTTTCCTTTGCTCAGTAATTCTCACAGGCAGGGGATTAAAGGCCTCCCTCCCCTCCTTTGTATTTCACACTTTCTCTAGCTCAATTCAGGGCTGCCATCTCCCTCCCAGTGCTGAGGGAGAAAAAAAAAATAGATGGGGGAAGTCAGTTTTATTGTTTTCATTCTTAAATGTTCAGTCAGTTTCGTTCAGTGTAAACTATGTTTGAATGCACATTTTTCTATTCATTTTCATTTTATGAAATACCAGACAGTGGTTCTCTTTAATGGAGCAAGGATAATTTTGGGGTCTTATTCAAAGAGTCTGATTAACCAGGCCTCAGTTTACCACTCAAATTGAGGCTTTCTTCTTTCATTGTCTCTATCTTTCCAGCCCGGGGGACTTCCTGGAGGAGAGGATGGTGCCAAGGCTGGGGTCGGGGGTGTTTTCTAGTCATCTTTCTTTGTCTTGAATTTAGTTCCTGACCTTTCTTGTACTTTAGGGTGATCTCAGGGAAATTTGACCACCGTTCTGTTGGTAAAAATGACGTCTTGTTCACGGGAGGGAGGAAAGAAAAGGATCGTTCCTTCATTTCTTCTCTTCCTGTTTGGTGTCATCATGCTGCTGCCTAAAGCTGTGGTTTTAGAAGTTAGGAGCCCGGGAGAGGACAGCCTACCTCCTGCTGGGCCCTGGAAGGGAGATGGAAGTTGATCCTCATATGTACACGTTTTGTTAGAATAGCAAGCGAATGGGATGGAGGTCACAGATCTGGAGGACTGGGAGTGCGCCTGAAAGCTGTCTCCCTGCAGAGTCCTCTGCTCACTGAGTGTGTTATATATACATCATGTTGTTAGCAGCCTGTGGGAGCCTTGGAGCAGTGCAGAGCATGGTGACTGCAGTCCGTGGGGGCCCAGGAACCCCAAAGTGGTGGTCACAGGGCACGCTTTGTCTCTTCAGAGTTGCTGCACATGGCTGGTCAGATTATACTTGCAAATGTGCTTCAGCATGTTGGCGGCAGTAAGGGGACATCAAGAGCACCAACAGTGTGGCCTTTGTTCTAATGATACTGCCGGGAGGGGCTCTGGAGAAGAGGCAGACTTGGGAAGCATGGTTCATGCCCGGAGAAGTCTGCTACGTCTCATGGGAAGAGGACTCCCAGTCTGGGCTCCTGGTGGCTTTCCTCTTTCTATTTGGCCCCACAGTGAAATTCCACATCAAAGCATTTGTTTCGGTTGGCTCCTGTTGTGCAGTCTGGCTTCCTAGTGGAGGTGTCCAGCCTCCTCTTTCTGCATCGACCTACATTTCTCTCCATGGTATAGTTTAACTTGGGTCGTCAGGCTTCAGTGAGATGGCAGCTTTGCTGTCATCTTCCAGCCCCGATGAGGCTGCGTCTTCTGTCCTGTAGACAGAGCTCAGCCCTGCTTCTACCTGGACTGGTCCTTAGTGGGTACCAAGGTCACTGGGTTTTTCCTGTTGTCTCTCTGACTTCTATTTCCCTTTCTTTGTTATTCTCTCCTTGTGTTCTGGCATTCACAGAGACAGGTTCAAATCCTAGTGTTACCAGTCATGTCGTGGAGGCCTGGAGTGAGGGACATGCCCAAACCCCAGAACCTGCTCTACTGGGGTCAATATCTACAAACTGAGTCACATGGAACATTTCACAGAGAACACGCTTGATGCATGCTAGCTTGTGTTACTGTCAATCACTTTTCATTCTGCCGGCTGCCATCTAGTCTCTCCTGTGTTCTGAGCCCCTACAGCCCCAGAGAACTGTAAGTGCTGCAGAGTGGGTGAGGGGAATCTTGCTTGTGTTAACTGAGTGTAGAATCCATGATGGTTACTGAGAGAAACAATGCTGGTTTCTACTCTATCCGTTCCCCTCTCTTCCTCTCTCCTTCTCGTCTCAGCCCCCAGAGCCGTGTGAGGAAGATTGGGTTTGCTGCTATGGTCCTTCAGAGGGAGGTGTGTGATGGAGATTCCCTCCTGGCCAAACACTAGCCAGGCTCCTCCAACTAGGTACCCCGTCTTTGGACATATCTCCAAGAGCTTAGTTTTAGCAAGAATCTTGTTAGGTCAGTTTAGCCAGAATCAACTGCCAGTTGATAATCAATCATTCTAAGTAAATCCCTCATTCCTCCTCCCCCCAACACCGGATCAGTGTCCAGACTGTTATTCTGAATTCCAGACTCTCTTCAGTGTAGTCAGAACCACTCTCATCCATTAAGAGCCATCAGCGTTAGGCACAATTCTCCTCTGTCCCTGTGGTTGGGCTTGAAACCAGTGTCCTCCCCAATGTTGCAGAAGCCCTAAACCAACCTTCAAAGTCCTGGGGACTCTGAAGAGCATTCACTGTTTCTTCTGCATGGACAGAGCAATTGCAGCCTGCCAGGGATGGTTGTGGTCGCCATCCTAGCATAGGTGTGAGTGACAAGAGACGTTAAAACACTTTGTTTTACCATAAGGGAAAAGATAATCATTCCTTTTCTCGATCCCAGAAGGCAGCCAAACCCTTAAGGCTTCCATCAAGGCCTGCCAAGTTCACCTCTATAGGAACCAGTTGGTACTGTAGGTTTGTGAAGTGTCTCTGGTGTCTAGTCAGCAGCAGTGAAGACTTGGGAACACATGTTCTGTGGTGCTGTGGGAACTCCTCCAGCCAATAGCTTTTAAGATACCAGCCCACTTTGGGCGGGTGTTCTATAAATGCAGACTGAAACCATGCACGGGGTGGGGAGTGAGGGGGGGTGCTTGGCTGCAGGATTCGGTTCCAGTTTCCCGCCCACCCAGAGGATTGCAGCTCACTACCAATTCTGTTAATCTACCCCTAAATAAATAAACCTTTATTATACTCCATTCTGGGCTAGTGTGGGATTATTTTATTATAAATTGCAACACTGTGAAGCAACATTAGCAACTTACTCGTGGGCCTTTGGTAATGTGAACTGGGATGGTCAGAGCATTGGATTAACTGTATATGTGTGTTGTGTGTGTGTGAGAATGTCTTGTTAAGTTTCAAACCCAAAGCAAACGACTGAGGTGCCTATTTAACATATCAAAGTGGACCTGACCTTCAGGTTTTCCCAGCACCCCTCAGTCCCTACCTGTTACAGAGTATGACTGGCAAACCCAGCCCTCTATGCTGAGCTCTCCAGCCTCGGGGCTGGGCTGCCCTTCCCCCAGAGGCCCTTCCCTATACAACCCAGACATTTTGGTTACCTGTCCCTTTTGTACTTTTGGCCTCCAGCTGCTGCCCCGGTTCCCTTGGTTCCCTCTCTTCTCCCCACAGGGCCTGTCTCAGCCTGGTTGTGTCCACTCTGAACCCCTCCAGACGTCTCTGCCTCTACCTATGCTTTCCATTTTTTCTACAATGAACTTTCTCCTCCACCACACCTAGAAGCAGTCATGTCCTTTCCTTCCCTTTTTATTTCTTTTTTTCATTTAGACCCATCGTCACCAGCCCTAGCTGATATCTGAAACCCTAGACTACTTGGCTCTGATCTTAGCAGCGGTCTAGTCAGGAGAGGAATGGCACGAGCCACCTTTACAGGGCCACTCCGGTTAAGTGGGTGCCACAGGTCCTTCCTCTAGGTCTCTGAATTACACGGGCCCAGGAGTACCTGCTTTGAGTCCAAAAGGGTATATACAGAGGGAACCACTGTCCTGGTCAGTTTCAGTCACTTTGATATTAGCTAGAGTCACCTGGGAAGAGGGACCCTCAATTCCTGGGAAGAGGAGCTGCCTCCATCAGATTGGCCTGTAGGTGGGTCTGTGGGGTCATTTTCTTGATTAATGATTGGTGTGAGAAGTCCCAGACCCCTGTGGGTGGTGCTGTTCCTGAGTAGGTGATCCTGGGTTACATAAGAAAGCAGCCTAAACAAGCTATGGGGAGCAAGCTGGTAAACAGAGTTCCTCCATGCTTCTATTCCAGTTCCTGCCTCCAGCTTCCTGCTTTGAGCCCCTGCCCTACTTCCCTGGGTGACAGCTGTGACCATGAGCTGAAACAGACCCTTCTTCCTTCCTTCCTCAAGTTGATTTTGATCTTGATGTTTTATTGCAGTGACAGAAGGCTCACTAATCTATACCTAAAACATAGCTCAGGCTAAATCATATTTAATTAGTATAGAAAGGGAGAAGGGAAGTAGAAGAGAGAAGGGGCAGGGGAGAAGGTGGAGAGAGGCAGAAAATGTCCCCGGCATCTCTATTTGTCAGTACACGTGTGTGCTTAGTGCCTCTAGGTGGGACCTGGTCTGCAAGCCTGAGGACTCTGAAGACAGAGTCGAAGTCACCACGAAAAGATTGTCTTCCTCCTTTGCAATCACTTGCCATTGGTGGGCATTCTAGGCTTTTGTCCACTATGTTGCTTTCTCCCACTAAGGCAGAATTTAGGAAACCATACAGCCTGGTTTCTTTGTACAGATGCATTGCCAGCTTATGCTGTCCAACCCACTGGGTTTTATTGTTCTCATTTGGTTTAATACATCCTCTTCTCTTGACTCCAGGTCCTTAAAATAGAATTTAATGATGTTTTTATAGCACCCTTTTCATTGCTTGCATTTAGGACTTGGAAGCAGAGGACATTTTGAGTTTTTTTTCTTTTAAATCTTGTTTTATGTGTATGAGTGTTTGCTTGCATGTATGCATATGTTCCATGTATATACAGTTCTTGCAGAGTCTGGAAAGGGACTTCAGAATCCCCCTGGAACTGGAATTATAGGTGGTTATGAACTGCCGTGTGGGCGGTGGGAACCAAACCCAGGTCCTCTGCAAGAGTAGCCTTTTCTCTTGATTGCCAAGCCTTCACTCCAGCCCCTATTATGAGCTTGTTATCCTGAACTTCCTTTGCGCTGTTAGAACCTTCTGGGATGGAAACAATGCCACCGTGGCCTTTGTCAGTAGCGTATGCTAAGCACACAGTTCTCAAAAAGGGCTGTTTATATGGAAAATAAATGAGGTCCAGAACTCATCCTGTCCATGGTGCAGAGGAGCATTTCTCCCGAGGAATCTTGTTGCCAGAGGCCTGAGTGAATGGGTCTTGAATGATGGTCCAGCTGTTTACATTCGAGGCCTTGGAAAGGTTTCTTGGAAGTGAGTTTGAGGGCGGTTTCTCTTCGTGGTCTGTGCTATTCTTCTCACATGGTTCCATCAAGGCTGAGAACGCCCTGCTTTCATGAACTTTGGGTTTCAAAGATGTCAGCTGATGCCTTTTAATGATGTGCACCATCAGGATGCTAATATTGTGTTGCGCTGTGTGCCCTCTGCCCCTTCCCACTTAGCCTCTCTTCCTTACCCTCTCATAGTCTTGAGTTTTCAGCTTCATTATAGCTCACTGGCATCAGATATTGTTAGCCAGTCTGATGGAAAATTCCACTGAAAGAGAGCTTTTTTCCCCCCAATGTGAGCCGGTTAGCTATTAATTAAGCTCCCTCTCCTAGGTGTTAGTGTCAGATCACGTTAGGATTCGGGTGAGGCCCGCTTCTCCACATCTGCACTGTATTGCACAGCTGCTCCTCTCTCCTTCATGACACAGGTTGTAAGGTACTACTTCTTTGCAGTCCAAGCGTTGGGCAGGCTGCTGAGTATGGACTGTCCTGTGGCTCAGAAGGTGACTCTGAGGACACCAGGCTGGACATGGCTGCCATGTGTCTCATCATGATGACCCCAGGGCTTCTGAGAGAACGCAGGAATGAGGAATAAAGGATTTCTGCTTGGAAATTTCTCTACTGATAATAGGGTCCTGGGGCTGGATATGTAGAGTCCTTAACCATTGTGTGTGGTTTCCTCGGCTAGATTTCTAGCATCACATAAACTGGTGTGGTGGTCCATGCCTGCAACCCCAATATTGTAGAGGCAGAGACAGGATCAAAAGTTGAAGATTTCTTTAGCTAAATAGTTCAAGGCCACCCTAAGCTACATGAGACCTATCTAAAAAAATAAAATGATAAAATAAAGGATTTCTCTTCTTAGTTTTCTGTTTTGGAAAGTGTGCGTGTGTGTGCGTGTGTGTGTGTGTGTGTGTGTGTGTGTGTGTGTGTGTGTGTGTGTAGAAAAAAGAGAGGAAGAGGAATTTACTCTTTTCCTTTCCATGACTATCAGTCAGATCTTTGTTATATAGATCTTTTAAAACTGTTTAAAGAAATTGGTTTCCAGCTTTATGTTTGGTTGCACACCTTTGCAATTAGATTGTTTTTCATAGTCTTAATTATTCATCCTAGAATTCACTGAGCAGTCTTGGTGAGGTGGATTGCCCAGTTACTGTGCTTGCAGGTCTGGGGATTCCGTTTTTTGTACAGCTCTAGGGGCAGCCAGGCAGTCAGTATAGGTCCTTCTCCTGCCCGTTGGCCGGGGTGGGGTGGGGGGGTGGGGGCTGAATTGTTTTCTTTTCCACACAGATCTACTTGAAGCAGTCCTTGGTTTAAAGAACAGGTTTCTGCTGCGACTAGTGGTTTCCCCCTTCTGTGATGGAGCAGGCTGGGGGTTGGGCAGGCTGGCTCCTGGACCTGGAGAACACAGTCCTTGCTCCATTGGGCTCCAATCCGAGAAGGGAGATTTTAGCTTCTCCATAAGGGACTCCATTCTGACACTGACCTTGCTTGGGGGCAGTGAGAGACAGAGAAGTGTGGCCCATGCAATGAGGCCAAGGGAGGTGGGAGAGATTTGACCCAAATGGATCTTTACAATAAGGAATCCTTGTCCATTTGAACTCAAGCTTCCAGAGAAACAAAAAAGGAGGACAAAGAAGAGGAAGGGGAAGAGGAAGAGGAAGAAGAAGAAGAAAGAAAGAAAAGGAGGAAGAGGAGGAGGAGTCACATTATCCTATTCAGGGTTACTATTGCTGCGACGAAACACCGTAACCAAAAAGCAAGTTAGGGAGGAAAGGTTTATTTGGCTTACACTTCCATATTGCTCTTAATCACTGAAGGAAGTCAGGACAGGAACTCAATCAGGACAGGAACCTGGAGGCAGGAGTGGATGCAGAGGCCATGGAAGAGTGCTGTTTCCTTGCTTGTTTTCCCCGACTTGCTCTTATTGCTTTCTTATAGAACCCAGGATAACCAGCCCAGGATGGCACCACCCACAATGGCTGGACTCTCCCCCATTGATCACTAATTGAGAAAAAAACCTTACAGCTGGATCTCTTGGAGGCATTTCCTTAAGTGAGGCTCCTTCCTCTCTGATGGCTCTAGCTTGTGTCGAGTTGACACGCAACACATCTACAATGAGGATTCTTCTATAAAGCTGATTGACCAATTAGAATTTGGCAACTATGGAGAACTGGATTGTTAGATACAGAGCCAGACCCCCTTGGGCTACCTGCAGCTCCCTTAGTAACTGTTCATTGCCCATGTGCGTCTGACCTCACATCACATAAACCCTTGGAGAATGTGTGAATGTATGAGATGCCGACTAGCTTCAACAAATTCAAAAGCTAAGAATGTCATTGGGTAGCATATCAAACCTACAGCAGAGATTTCTTGACTTGCTATAACCTGCCTTTCTGAGGTTTCCACTAACGTATTTGAAAAGTGCCTTGAGTTATGACTTTCTTTGTTCTGTTACAATAAAAACTTCATGAGCCCAGGTATATAGTGTACCATGATCTTGGCTCAGTTTCAACACTATAGTGCCGACCTGCAATCAAGAAAGACAGGCCCATTCTTGTTTTAACATAAACATTGATGGATTCATTTCTTTTTTCTCTCCCTCTCTAGAAGCCATCTTAGAGGGGCCTCACACTGATTCTAACCACTCCAAGAACCATCAACATGTTTAAAGGCAGACCTTGGGTTCACACTCTTAAATCCAGTCTTGGAATAAAACAACAACAGCAGCAACAACAACCAAGCAAACCCAAACAACAAAAACAAACAGACAAAAAACCAAACCAACCAAACAAACAAGTCACAAAACAAAACCAAGGAGGAACCCAGGTAATCCCATCAGGAAAGTCTCATGGACTGTTCTTTTAAAGAAAACTGTCTTAGAGTTTCTAGAACAACAGTAAAACCAACAACCCTTTATGAAGTTGTTACCACAGTAGAACATGGTGTTTGGAGCAATGGGAGTCTTTTCCTGAGGGGTGGCCACTCATAATTGACTCTAGAGTAAGCCATCTCTGTTTCCTCTGAGGTGAGAACCATGTCTTGTGTATTTGTGTCAATAGTCATGTGTTAGCTTTTGCTAAGATGATTCGCCACAGTTAGGGGCCAATGAGATGGCTCAGAGGATGAGGACACTTGCCACCAAGCCTGTGACCTGAGTTCAATCCCTGGGACCCACATGGTGAAGAAAAAGAGCTGACTCCACATGCACACTCCCCACACTCAAATATATAAAATAGTTTTGTTTTGTTTTGTTAGATGGTATAGGGAAAAGGAGAGTTGATTAATTTCCGTGGCATCAACCTCCTGCAGGAAGGACTATGACTGTAAATACCCTTGCAAGTCATTGGAGCCACTGTCCTGTTGATATTTTGGGGATGACAAAAAGCAAAGCCATTTGGATAACTGCTGAGGCCACCAAGCTGCCTGCCTGCCTGTGTTACTGGGGCAACATTATCCTTTCACCAAGTTTCAGCAGGTCCCAGGGCTCTACACCAGCACCAGCAAACACCCTACCTCCGCAGGATGCAGTGGTGTAGGAGGTCCTTCTGTCTGTGTGTTGCTTTCATTGGTGGAATAAAGAAACTGCCTTGGCCATTTGATAGGGCAGAACTTAGATAGGTAGGGTAGACTGAACTGAATGCTGGGAAGAAGGGCAGTGTGGCAGATGCTATCAATCTCCTGCCTGAGACAGACGCAGGTTAGAATCTTGCTGGTAAGCCACAATCACATGGTGATACACAGATTTAACAGAAATGGGTTAATCAAGATGTGAGAGTTAGCCAATAAGAGGCTAGAGCTAACAGGCCAGGCAGTGTTTAAATGAATGCAGTTTCTGTGTGATTATTTTGGGGGTTAAGCTAGCCAGGTGGCTGGAACAAGGGGCCCAGCTCCCTTTCAGTAATGCAGGAGGCCCTGTTCTAGGTGCTGTCTGCCTGATGACTTATTTCACCCTCACAAATTCCCTGTGTGGAAGATAGTCCTTTCCAAAGTGGGGAGCACAGGCAGCCAGAGGCCGGAAACTGGACCAGCAACAATGACTCAGGTGGCAGAGCTGGCTTGGCACAACCTGGGTGACAGCTCCAACTGTCTGGCTGCCTTTCTAGGCAGACACTGGCATAGTCCTCAGTATGAGGGTCACATAGATCCCTGTTTTCAAAACATACAGCAATTCTGCACCATGAAAGATGCAGGGTAGATTAGACACCAATTAGTCTTTATATCCATGCAGTGATCTTGCTGCTTGGAATGTGCTCACTGATCTATGAGTGTTTATTGTGGGCCCAGCCCTATGCTAGACCTGACAGTACCTTGGTGTCCTGTCTAGTTTTATGTCAGTTTGACACAAGCTAGAGTCATCTAAAAGGAGGAAGCCTCAACGGAAAAAAATGCCTCCATAAGATCTGGCTGTAGGGCATTTTCTTAATCAGTGATTGATGGGGGGGGTGGCTTAGACCATTGTGGGTGAGGCCATCCCTAGGCTGGTGGCCCTGGGTTCTATAAGAAAGGGATAAGAGGGGATTGAACAAACTAATAAGCAGCACCTCTCCATGGCCTCTGCATCAGCTCCTGCCTCTAAGTTCCTGCTCTGTTTGAGTTTCTGTCCTGACTTCCTTCTGTGAGGAACAGTGATGTGGAAGTAAAAACCAAACATGTCCTTCCCTCCCCAAGATTTGGTCATGGTGTTTGATCACAGCAATAGTAACCCTGACTAAGACACTTGCTATTCATATAGTGATGTAGAATGTCCTTCTGTATATGTGTTGCTCTTATTGGTTAATGAATAAATTCTGCTATGGAAGGGCAGAATATAGCCAGGCTGGAAGAGATATAAAGATTAGATAGAGTCAAGGAGACACCATGTAACTGCCAAAGGAGAAAGACGCCAGACGCCAGCCAGAGTATTACCCATAGGCCTCACGGCCATACACAGATTAATAGAAATAGGTTAATTTAAGATGTAAGAGTTATCTAGAAGTATGCCTGAGCTATTGACCAAACAGTGTTGTATTTAATGTGGTTTCTGTGTTATTATTTGGGTCTTAGTGTCCAGGAAACAAACGAGCAGTCTCCGCCTACAATGGATAATGCACATGGATAATGCAAGGCTTACTCACAACAGACCACACCCTCTGTCTCAGTACCAGGCATTTGGGAGCTGCTTTGGATAAAAAGCATGGAGTCCTCATTTGGACCCACAAGATCACTAGAAGCAGGATGCAAGCTTGGCCCACTGCCTATATTTTATGTGTGTCTGCTTTACCCTGGGTCAGACTCCTGCTTGACTCTGCACAGGCGTGCTGGTCAGAAGATGGGTTGTTTCCTTAACTAATGATCTTGTCCTCCTTGAAGGCTGAAGGCACAGAGCTAAATTGTCTCCCTAAACCTGCAGTCACCCTGGAGTTCAGGAGCAGCAAGGCCTTACAGGCAGGCAGAAGGATGACTTATGATGGGCAATCAAGAGCAAACATCTTGTAGGATCAGGTTGGTCTCTGTTGCTATAGGCAATGGAATAGATCAGCATTTTTTTTGGAGGCAGCCCAGGCTGGCCTTGAACTCACACTGTACTTGGAGACTATGACTCCTGCTCCTCCTGCTCTACCTCCCAAGTTCTGAAATTGCAGGCCATGTGCCAAGATGCTGGACTGGTCAACAGTTTCTTATGTAATCACTTTCCTGAGCTGGAGCTGAGACAACTATATGAGGTACCATGCCTCCAGGAAGGCTTAATTGTACACACTTTTTGCTCCCGTCCTAATTCTTCTATTTAAACACATCCATGTGTACAGCACACATAGGAACATGGAAAAAGGAAAGAAAAGAAAAAAGAAGTCAAGAGTTTTGGGGCCTTGCTAGGACAAACCCCACAGCAGCTGTGACACAGAAGCTGACAGTAGTCCCTCAGCCGAGCTCTCCTAGGTCCCTTTCATCTGTGTCTAGCAGTCTTTTATTCTTCGATCTCAATTAGTCCATACTGTGTTTCTGATTTGTTCTTGATATTAGCTCCAGAAGCCATCCATCCATCATGCATCCATGCAATCATGCATGCATCCATTCATCCATCCATCTATCCATCCAAGAGCATCTTAAATCGCTCATTAAACAGCCTGCTTGTTGTTGAGCCCTCCATGGCAGTAGGCACTGCACAGGGCTGCAGGACACACTGCACGGGGCTGCAGGACACACTGCACAGGGCTGCAGGACTCACTGCACAGGGCTGCAGGACACACTGCACAGGGCTGCAGGACACACTGCACAGGGCTGCAGGACACACAGAGGAGCCAACAGCTCCAGCTGTGGGCAGCTCATGAAGCACCATATAAATTTGATGGCGTGTTCTTTACTCAGGTTAAAGGTTGAAAGTTGAACAAGTGTCCCCTTTAGAGGGACCATCCTTGCAGAGTCCACTCTTTATGTAAGGTAGCAGAATACTAGATCAGGAAGGGAACTTTTGAGCCTGTCCAACAGTTCCACGGGAGAAACCTGAAGATGGCCTCCAGTGAGAACGTTCTTCTTAACTGCTTCAGATGTTGCACAGGGGCTGATGTGTGGTCTAAGCCTTGCTGGCATGGATAGCCTCTAAGCAGTTCTCCAGCCAACCCTAACCATGTTAGATGTAGACAGAGCCATAGAAATTTCAGCTCTTTTCAAATTAAATTCTCCTCCTCCTCTTCTTCTTCCTCCTCCTCTTCCACTCTTCCTCCTCCTCCTACTTCTCCTTCTTCTTCTCCAGGGTCTCTCTATTACGTATCTCTGCCTATCCTGGAACTCTATGTAGGTCAGTATGGCCTGGAACTCACAGAAATCTACCTGCCTCTGCCTTCCAAGTGCTGGGATTGAAGGGCCTAAATTAAATTCTTGACCCAAAGAAACGAATAGGGGAGAGAGCAGTTTGAAACCTTTTCCACTCTCCCCTTCTATTCTTCTTTTGTCTCTTCCATTCCTTCTTTCCTCCTCCTCCTACTCATCCCTTCTTTCTCCCCCATCTCCATTTCTAATTGTCTAGAGAATGGAGAACTTCCCCTTCTATTCTTCTTTTGTCTCTTCCATTCCTTCTTTCCTCCTCCTCCTACTCATCCCTTCTTTCTCCCCCATCTCCATTTCTAATTGTCTAGAGAATGGAGAACTCTGTGGCTTTGCTCATTGGAGCCTTGTTAAGAGCTCTTATTCACATCACAAGGACATGTGCTCAACTATGTTCATAGCAGCATTATTTGTAATAACCAGAAGCTGGAAGCCACCTAGATGTTCCTCAACTGAAGAACGGATAAAGAACAGTGGTACATTTACATACTACCCAGTGGTAAAATCAATGACATCTTTAAATTTGCAGATAAATGAACGGAACTAGAAAGAATCATCTTGAGTGAGGTAATCCAGACCCAGAAAGACAAATATAGTATGTACTTACTCATTAGTGGATACCAGACATAAAACAAATAACCAGGCTATAGTACACAACCCCAGAGAAGCTAGAGCCCTCTTCCAGAAACAGATGGAAGCAGATGCAGAGATCCACAACTAACCACTGTGCCGAGCTCCCGGAGCACAAGCGAAGTGAGGAGGAGCTATAATACAAACAAGGGGTCAAGACCGTGATGGGGAAACCCACAGAATCAGCTGACCCTAGCTACTGGGAGATCACTGCCTCTGGTCTGACAAATGGGGAACCTGCATAGGACCAAACTAGACCCCTGAATACAGGTGACAATGGTGTGGCTTGGGCAGTATTCGGGGCCACTGGTGGTAGGTTCAGGGTCTAACTCTAATGCATGAACTGATGTTGTGGAGCCCATTCTCTATGGAGACATACCTTGCTCAGCCTACGCACAGGAGGGGAGGCCTTGGTCCTGCCTCAACAAAGTGATGGGACAGACTTAGTTGATTTCCCAGGGGAGCCTTAACCTCTCTGAGGAGTGAATGGGGGGTGGGTGGGGGAAGGAGGATTAGGAGGAGAGGAGGGAGGGGAAACTGGGATTGGTATGTAAAATATAAATAAATTAATTAGAAAAAGAAAGTCCATCTTAGATCAGAGGCCTTGAAGTAAATGGGGAATTTGTCAGCTTTTGCTTGAGAACATGTGGGCATGGCTGGTTATGGCTGCTAGCATATGGATCAGTCTTAGAAAACAGAAATAGTTTCTGATGACTCCTTTATTATAGAAGACCATCCAAGGGGCTGGAGAGATGGCTCAGAGGTTAAGAGCATTGCCTGCTCTTCCAAAGGTCCTGAGTTCAATTCCCAGCAACCACATGGTGGCTCACAACCATCTGTAATGGGGTCTGGTGCCCTCTTCTGGCCTGCAGGCCTACACACAGACAGACTATTGTATACACAATAAATGAATAAATAAATGAATACCATCCAATTACCCATTGCTCTGTGGACTGCAGTACGGAGCCTGACCCTGGGCTAGTTATGTGGGATGAGTGGTTATTGAAGCACAGTCATTCAAACTTGCCAAGGGCATTTTCATGTGAACTTTGTCAGCAATTTCTTGATAAGAATCTCATAAAGCAAGATCTCTCCACTTCCCTGCCCCATACACATGTCCACATAGACGTGGCCTTCCCTTGGTGTGGCTCCTCTGGTGGTGGATCCCACCAAGCAAGGAGAGAAGCTGTTTTTAAGACTTGCATCTGCACTGAACATCCACAGCTTTTGCACTTTTGTTATCCCCTAGACAGTGTAGTGTAACTGTTGATTTATCCCCTAAATGGTGTGGTATAACTGTTGATTTATCTTTGTAAATAGTTTGGCTTTATAGGCTGTCTAGAGTTGATTTAGCATAGACAGCAGGACGTGAGAAGGTTATTTGAAAACACTATACCATGTTATTTAAGGATTTGAGTGTAATGGGGTTTTAATATTTTCATAGGGTAATGGAACCAGTTCTTCATGGATACCAAGAGATGCTTGTATAATCTCTATGTACATGTATATGCATATATATATCATATATATAAAAGAATGTATCTTTTATTTGAAGCAAGGCCTCTTATAGCTCACATGGTCCTCAAAGTTGCTGTGTAGCCAAAGATGACTTTGAATTCCTGATCCTCTACCTATACCATCTAAGGACTGGCATGCCCAGTTCTATCTGTCTGTCTGTCTGTCTGTCTGTCTCTGTGTATCTATCATCTGGTGTAGGAGTTCCATCTGTTTGTGTGCTGCTTTCATTGGTTAATGAGTAAAGAAACTGCCTTGGCCTAGTTGATAGGGCGGAACTTAGATAGGCAGAGAAAACAGAACTGAATGCTGGGAGGAAGAAGGGCAGAGTCATGGAGAAGTCATCCTCTGCCTGCAATGGACTCCAGTTAGAATCTCCGGTAAGCCACTGCCATGTGGCGATACACAGATTACTGGAGATGGGTTAAACTAATATGTAAGAGTTAGCCAATAAGAAGTTAGAGCTAATGGCCAAGCAGTGTTTTAATTAATACAGTTTCTGTGTGGTTATTTTGGGTGTAAGCTAGCCGGGTGGCCGGGACAAACAAAAGCCCTCTCCCTACAACACTTGGCACTCCAATGTGGTCAACCAATTCCACATAAAACATAAGAGGGCTTAAAAAGAAATTCTAGACAAAAAAATTACAGAGTTTAAAACAGTTTCTTACTGTTTGCTGGCAGCCTGCCACAGTTCCTTTAAGAAAGCTTTCCTGACTCAGCAACAGTAGCAGAAAAAAAAGAAAAAAGCCACATGGTTTTAAAACGTGGCTTCCTGGGGTGTGCCGCCAGCGCAAACTCCAGCTATGAAGCATTTCAATGGCATTTGTAGGCCCAGGTGTTTCTGTGCCCACTAGGGTGGGGAGGAAAGTGGCTGAAACCATGCCT